>CM038679.1:669762950-669908876 GCA_021605205.1 Aegilops longissima | reverse complement strand
GCGTCTTGTGGAGCTTGCGTGCCTCGCGGGGGAAGCGTCGTCCCCCCACGGTCATCCTCCTCCCCTACGGCAAGCCACCAGCGAGCGCAGGAGCTCACGACCGGGAACGAGTGGACCGGGGGTGTTGACCCTCACAGTGGGTCCCATCGGGAGGGTAAGGAAGAGAGAGTTTTTTTTATTTTTTCCTAGGTAGGTCCCACCGGTAAGTGACTGACCCACGGGAGGGCTGAGTTGGCCTAGTTTTTATTTTATTTTTTTAGAGCGGGTCCCACATGTAAGTGTCACATGGATTCAGGGGCAAATTGTCCGACTAACGTCTAGAAAATGGTCAAAGCCATTTGATCAGACGGAAATGGCACGGAAGGGCATTTCCGTAATGGCACATAACAGCAGAGGGGCAAATTTGAGCATGCTTCAAAGTTAGGGGTAAATCTGAGTAGGTGGTTCGAGTTAGGGGCAGAAATGCAAATGGCCCTTCTTATTGTACCACAATTTCCCTAAACTTTTTTTCCTTTTGCTACTGTAGGTGGTCAGCACATACATAGGCAAAGAATGTCAATGACAGATGAACAGAGATATGCTACCTACATGGCACTCCATACCCTGAATCTGGCCAGGGGTGGCAAGTTCAAAAGAAATGACAAGAAGAACAATTTTTCAAATTGGTGTTCAACATATTCGGAAAATCTGGATGATAGCAAAGAAACAAATAGCGCTTGGCCGGGAGGTGGATGTATCCAGCTGAAGGAAAGGAAGATGCAGAAGAAAATGAAAGGATGATACTCTATCCCAAATCCCCACAATTCCATTGAATAGAAGGTCGACTCTCAGGTCACTTGCTCGCCAATTGGGTGTCAGTCATACTACACTCTACAAGAAACTCAAGCTTCGCAAGATTAGGAGGCACTCCAATCGTCCGAAGCCATCCTTGAAAGAAAAGAATAGAAGAGAGAGGATCAAGTTTTGTTTGTCAATGCTTGACAAGACCACCTTAGCAGCCGATACGTCTCCAACGTATCTATAATTTATGAAGTATTCATGCTATTATATTATCCTTCTAGGATGTTTGATATGCATTTATATGATATTTTATATGATTTTTGGGACTAACCTATTAACCTAGAGCCCAGTGCGCTTTGCATTTTCTCCTTGTTTTTGAGTTTTGCAGAAAAGGAATACCAAACGGAGTCCAATTGACGGGCCAATTTTTGATGATTTTTTATGGACCAAAAGAAGACCACGGAGCATCGGAGTTGGGCCAGAAGAGTCCCGAGCTGCCCATGAGGGTGGGGGCCGCACCCACCTGGTATGGGCGCGTGGGCCTGCCTCATGGACAGCTCGGGCACCTCCTTGACGTGAGACCGACGCCAAAAATTCCTATAAATAAAGAAACCTCGGAAAATTAACCTAGATCGGGAGTTCCTCCGCCGCAAGCCTCTGTAGCCACGAGAAATCAATCTAGGCCCTCTCTGGCACCCTGCCGGAGGGGGCCATCATCACCGGTGGCCATGGAGGAGTATCCCGGAGGGGCCATCATCACCATGAAGGCCAAGGACCAGAGGGTGGAGGCCATGGAGGAGGAAGCACAAGGGGGAGAACCTCTCCTCCTCTCTCTTGGTGGCACCGGAGGGCCATCAAGAGGGGAATCATCGCCACGGTGATTGTTGTGGTTTTGTCACGGCAGATGTCCTCGTGAAAGGACTTAGTCGTGGAGCCATCGCTACGGGTTAACTTGAAGGGGTTAAAGCGGACGCAAAGACACAAGAGTTTATACTAGTTCGGCCCCTTCGATGAAGGTAAAAGCCTACGTCTAGTTGTGATGGGATTGATGTGGTTTCGATGACTAGGAGCAAATAAGCTTCGCTTAGGCCTCGAGTTGTTGTTGTCTGTCTGAACCGCCCGGTCATCCCTTTATATACACAAAGTTGACGCCTGCCGGTCTCAGAGTCCTGAGCCGACCTATACAAAGTGTCCAGCTCGGTCTCTCTCCTTTCTAACTTATATTACAAGTTTACATAAACATGGCGGTTTACCACTACGGGCCCTAATCTGCCTTTGGGCGTGGGCTTCAAGCTTTACTAGTTGAACGCCATCTTCAAGACCTTCATGGGCTTCAAAGAGTCTAAGGTGAACGGGCCCTCCCGCCAGTTTATACTTAGTAGCTATATCCTCAACATTAGGCCCGGATTGATTTGAATTTATTCATGTCAATCTTCAACACTAAAATATCTTGTAAACATCCTCTTGTATTTTCGTAAACCGCCATATTGACTTCTCCTGTGAATTTTTGTAAACCGTCGTGACGTCATCTTTGAGCACCGCAACGGTCCGTCTATGACATCATCTCGCATAAAAGGATTAAAAGATTCCTTCTCATTAATGTTTATCTTGAAAATCGAGGCGACAGCGCGCCCACTCGGCGCTTGGACGCCTTTGATTCTCGCTACCGCCATTTACTCTTTCCCTTATAAACAAAGCCTGAGGGCTCCTTTTTCTATTCCTCTTCTGCATCTTCTTCTTCCTCGCGACGCCCTCAGCTCTGAAGCTCCGCCGCCGTCCACGACCTTCGAGAACTGCACCAACCAAGGCCGCTGCATCAACCTGAGTTAGATCGGAGGCTCATCGCCCCCCTCCACCGTAATCTGCAGTGGTAAACTTCTTCTGTTCTTCGTCCTTAGATCTGCATTAAGTTTTTGCAAGCTCGTCCGCACAGTTCTCCATTTTTCCTCTTCATCCTACCTTCGCCATGTAGTTTTGATCCAAAACGGTATAGATCTCTGCGGTAGTCATTCCAAGATCTGTTTTTAATACTAGCAGCCCTTCCTTTTCTTCTTGTAAAGTATGCATCCTTCTCTGTTCTACTTGAACACCTTTTAAAGAACGCAGTAAAAACTGCTTTATAGATGTGCGGTAGATCCAAATAGATTTGAACATTGTGTAAAACCTGTTTCTGTCAACACTTAGCAGAAATTTTGAATCTTGGCCTTTCTGCCTATGGGCGGTTTAATCCTTGATAGCCAATCTGCCATATGTCATTAGCCCTCTCTTAAACCGCCAACTGGACCTTGCATTGTATTTTCACCGGTTTAACACTGAATTGTTCACTTACAAACCGTAGACAGTAAACCGGCACCTATTTGATTTTCTTTCAGCTCCCCCCTTCTGGAATGGCGAAACAATTTGCTGCTTGCAATTGGGTTCCGTCCCGGATCATAGAAACACAACTCAACGGCTACGTCACCACCGGGCGCTTTTAGCCTCAAAAATGTTCTCCATCGAAGTTCCGAATCGGAATGTCCACCGAACCTCAAGAAGGAGAGGTGATTGTTTTATGCAACACCTAGACCGGGATTCAGCCCGGGATCAAAAATTTCCGGATGTCCTCGCAAGCTTCCAACTCCATCCACAAGATATTGGTCCGAACTCTGTGTCCAATATATGCAACTTTCAAGTATTCTGCGAAGTCTATCTTCAAGAAGAACCAACCATGGAGTTATTTCGAGATTTCTTTCATTTGAACCGCCGTACAGAATTCTCGGACGGACCTAACACAGAACTTGGCGGCGTTTCAATCTAGAAAAGGAAGGAAGTGGACTTCCCTCACGCCAAACATCATAGCCATCCTAAAGATTGGAATCAAACCTGGTTCTATTGCTGGAACACTGCTCCTAACGGAGAAAATCCCTTGCCGGGTTATCGCCCTCACCGGCTTAGCAACAGCCACACATTGCCTTCAAGGCTTGACCGCCATGAACGGAAGAATTTTGCACCTCAAATTACCAAGCTCCGGGCTCTGATGGCCAACGGTTTAACTGGTATTGACCTTGTCCGCTGCTGGGTTTCTTGGGGCATCTTGCCATTAAGCCGCCGCCCCAGACTGATGCACGAATATACTGGTGAAGTCAAAGATCCTCAACGACATCACGAACTATCAATAACTGAGCTTGAAATTACCGAAATAGTGAAAAGAATGCTCGATGAACCGATCTCCGCATGCAGCCAAACCGGGTTGGCTCCGTTCTGCATCTCCAACAAACCGCCCGCGGTAAGGTTCCTCTCATTACTCTACTAACTTTGATTCCATATTGGTTGTATTAATCCCTCTGTATTAATTTTCAGGCTAACAGCTCTTTTTGGAAACGAACTAAACCGGTCCGGGTTCCTCGTGCAAAGACCAAGACCACCAAGAAAACTGGTAAGAAGAAAACCGCCGAGTCTTCTGAACTGCCAGAAGATGAAGAATCGATCTTTGAGGTAGAGCTTGACTCACTTGGTTCTTTTTCATTCATTTTATTGACAGTTATAATTCCGGGATGACGCCGAGGCCAGCCATGCGTAACTGTTGAGGTAATCCTTCTTTCTTCCGATTACGATCTTGTACCGTTAAAAGAATTCGCCGACAGTCCGGAAAGTGAAACGATCTCACTCCTATGCTCATTTGGATCCAAAATTTTCTTTGAAGACACAGCAAACTGAAGAACGCAGCACGACCCGGCATAGCGGTCAACAAATTACGTCGTCGGTTTAGCTGACACACCAACCGGAAACATCGCCCCGAGGTGTCTTGTTCTCTGAAAAGCGTTATCCTTTGAAAGGTTTCTTCCGATGCCCTCTCAATCCGTCGACCAATTACTGGGCTTCTTCCAACTCGTCGGCGGTTCATCAACCACTCAGCTGCCTCCTCTCAAAGTTGCTGCTGGGTAAGTATATTACTCCTTAATTTGTTCCTTGTATTTGTCGGTTTATCATATTCTAACCCTTGATGTTGTAGCACCAAGGCTCGACTTAGTAAAAAGGCCAAGACCCTCGACCCTACTATGGATGTTGATTCAGAGAAGACTCCAGAGCATCATGGTGAAAATCCCGAAGTTGCTAAAGACAACTCTGCTGGGAAAAATCAAGATGCCAATGCTAATCCGCCAGAGGTTGAACCGGATGTCCAAGTTGAGACTTCACATCCTCCTGCTCCTCCGAGTCCTGCAGCAGAACAACGGGACTCAACTGCTGATCCGCCAAGCCCGAGTATGAAAACGCCAAGCCCTGTTGAAAATGCTAATTTGACCAGTCCAACCAAAGATGATGATGTCGTAGTTACGGCACGCGATACGCCCCAGCAATCCGTTGCTCTATCAAAGCACTTAGCCAAGGAAGAATTTGCTGCCATGAGCAAAGGGAAGGAAAAAACTGATCTGTCAGCTTATAACAATTTCTCTGCCCAAGACCTTCACTCTGGCTTCTTGAACCGGCTCTACACAAGCCGTGATTATGAAGCCGGTTTAGTAAATCTTATGAAGGAGCGCTATGAGGTAAATAGTTGTGCCCTTCTCTTGTACCTTCATTGCATAGTAGCCCCCAAGGGCCGGTTTGTCCCTAGAAAGTCAAACCGGGACTTTGCATAGTTCATAGTACTTTGTCTTATATATTTATGATCAAACACACATTAGCCCCCAAGTGCCATGATTAACACTTGTATTAATCCATGGGACTTCAATACTCAGTATAAAAAATGATCCGCATTAGCCCCCAAGTGCCAAGTGTATGACTGGTTATGCGCTTGGGACTTCTGATGAAGATATTAACATGCTCTCTTTTTGTTGCAGAGTGAGATACGCCAACAAGTCTCACAAATCAATGATCTTCAAGAAAATCTGAAATCTCAACAAGCAGAAACCTCCAAGGCCAAGGATGAACTGAAAACCGCCTTGACTACCATGGAGCAGCTCAAGGAGTGGTTCAAGTCTGAGCGGGCCAGCTAGGATACTGAAAAGGCGGGCTTGCTAAAACGGGTGGAAGATGCTGAAGCAGCTCTTAAACCGATGACGGAAGAGCTCACTGGATTAAAGCGCCAAATCAATGCCATGACCTCTGCAATATTTGGTAAGCAACATTTCACCAAGGTTGTGATGAATATTCCGTTTTGAAATTTCCTTCGGTTTAACCTGAACTTTCTTAAACCGGTATAGGTAGGCGCATTGCTCATCTGGGCTCTGACATGTGGAAGAAACTCAAGGCCGCGTATACGCTAATTGAACAGCTGTATACCAGCACCCAGCGAGTTATTTGCGCCACTTCTTATGATAATGCAGCTCCGACACTGATCAAGGACACACTGGACCAGCTATCTATGATACCAGCACAGATAGAAGAATTGAAATGATCCGCTGCCCGGGCTGGCATTTTATTGGCACTAACTCGCGCCAAAGCATGGATAGTTGACCTTGATCTGGCTGACATAGCCAAGGGCTTCCCCAGTGCTCAAGAAAACAGCGAAGTATTTGATAATGATGCTCTCAAACGGGTAACAAGGGAGATGCGTCCTCTGGCGAGTCAACTGGCAGAAGAGGCCAACCTGACGGTTCACCGCTCCTTCTACGACGCGAAGAACAGACGGGTTGAAGCTGTTATTCCGGAAGTGCAGAACCTTGTTCCCCCAACCTGTAAGCACACTTACGCCCCTGACGTTGATCCGGCTGAGCTTATAAGTGAAGAGGCCGTCTTTCAGGCTTTAACCCGGATTGACTGGACCACCAATGACTTTCGGCCATTGGATGGTGAGGAGGAAGAGGTTGAACCGACGCCATACAACCCATCTACTTCACGTCAACCCGGCAATGAAGCTTAATCCGTCAAGTCGGTTGGTACGTCAGAAACTGCCCGTTATGAAGCAATTCCAAATTTTGGGCCTCTGAATGCCTTGTAATAAAACTAGCTGCCACCCTTGGCGTTTATATGCCTTCGTGCATACGTTTTGCAACTTATGCCTCCGTTTGATTTGTCAATGATAAACTATTATCTGCAGCGAAAAATCTTAAAGCACCGTTGTGGTTGTACCACCAGGTGGGTCATAATATCGATGAAATCAAGAATAACTTAATTTAAACATATCATTAAATAATACCTGCCATCATAAGGCATGGAGTTGGCTGTGCCAATCTTGACGCGGAGGTTGTATAAACCATTACGGTCCAAGGAGAAAACAACACCTGTGTTTATAATGCCGGTTTACCATGTAAACCGTGCCAGGTCATGACAAGCCCCCTGTTACTCCATAATGGGATGTTAACAGAAAAAGTCAAACCGGAAAAATTATCTCCGGAAAAAAATGGACCGAATTCCGTCAATTGATAGTTTGAACCGGTTTAAAAATGTTATCGGTTTTAAAAAAACGCAACAAAAATCAAATAACAGTTATGAAAAAATATGGAAGCAAAGGCAATGATAAAACCGTTTGCAAAAGAGGCTTTCTTGAGCCGATCGGATGGTGTTACCATGGTCGGACACGACCAAGCTCCCAATAAGATGTAGCTATGGTTCAAGTCAGCCAGGTCCCCAATCTGAAACCGTGGCATTATGCCGATCAAGTGGCGTGGCAATGGTTCGGGTCGACCAAGCCCCAAGTGACTCTATGGCCTTAGGCCGATCAAGAGGCGTGACTGGTTCAGACTTGACCATGTCCCCAAGTGATCTGGTGGCTTTCGCCTATCAAAAGGTGTTGCATTGGTTCGGACAAGACCAAGCCCCCAAGTGATATCATAAAGCTTTTGAAAAGCAAACTCAAGGGGTAAACTGGAGGCCGCTTTAAGACAGAACAACTCCATGTAACCACACATGATGTAATAGAACAGATACCCCGCTTTAGCTGAGGCTCCGGTTTATTACTTTATTCATAATATATACACTGTCATAATATGTACATGAGTAGAGCCGATGGCTCAGGTATAATAAGGCCGAAGATGAGCTATGTTCCACGGCCTGTTGGTCTCCTCCTCCGATGTACGTGAGTCTTTATGCTCTCGAATATCGATCAGATAGTATGACCCGTTGTGCAGATTCTTGCTGACCACGAAAGGTCCCTCCCAAGGTGGGGATAACTTGTGCATATCAGTCTGGTCTTGGATGAGCCGAAGCACCAAATCTCCTTCTTGAAAAGTTCTGGTTCTGACCCGGCGACTATGGTAACGACGAAGATCCTGTTGGTAAATCACCGAGCGGGCAGTTGCTATGTCACGCTCCTCATCCAACAGGTCCAAAGCGTCTTGCCGTGCCGTCTCGTTGTCCGCTTCAACATAAGCTGCCACACGAGGTGAGTCATGACGGATGTCACTGGGGAGAACCGCTTCCGCTCCATAGACCATAAAGAACGGTGTGTATCCTGTGGATCTGTTGGGCGTAGTGTTGATACTCCATAACACAGATGGTAGTTCTTCTACCCAACAACCCGGTGTCCTCTGCAAAGGGACCATAAGCCGGGGCTTGATGCCTCTCAAGATCTCCTGATTAGCCCTTTCCGCTTGACCATTGGACTGTGGATGGGCTACCGAAGAAACGTCAAGCCGGATGTGTTCACGTTCGCAGAACTCTTTCATGGCACCTTTGGACAAATTGGTACCATTATCTGTGATGATACTGTGTGGAAAACCAAACCGGAAAATCACCTTTTTGATGAACTGAATCGTCGTGGCCGCGTCACACTTGCTAACAGGTTCTGCCTCTACCCACTTGGTAAATTTATCAACCGCCACCAAGAGGTGGGTCTTCTTGTCCTTGGACCTTTTGAAAGGTCCGACCATATCCAGCCCCCAAGTCGCAAATGGCCAAGTAATTGGAATCATCCTCAATTCTTGGGCCGGTACATGAGCACGTCTGGAAAACTTTTGGCAACCATCACATCGTCTGACCAGATCTTCCGCATCAGCATGAGCAGTCAACCAATAGAAACCGCGGCGGAACTCTTTAGCCACCAAGGATTTTGAACCGGCGTGGTGACTACAATCTCCTTCGTGGATCTCACGCAATATTTCACAGCCTTCCTCAGGGGACACACAGCGTTGAACCGCCCCTGACACGCTGCAATGATGCAATTCGCCATTAACAATGGTCATAGACTTGGATCGCCGGATTATCTGCCGGGCCAACGTCTCATCTTCTGGTAACTCGCCCCGGTTCATGTACGCAAGATAAGGAAGCGTCCAATCCGGAGTGACGTGAAGAGCTGCCACCAACTGCGCCTCCGGATCAGGAATAGCCAAATCCGCTTCACCAGGGAGCTTGACTGATGGGTTATGCAGAACATCCAAAAAGACGTTAGGCGGGACCGGTTTACGCTGAGAGCCCAGCCGGCTTAAAAGGTCCGCCGCTTCGTTCTTCCGTCTATCCACGTGATCCACCTGATAACCCTAAAGTGACCTGCAACAATGTCCACCTCACGACGATAGGCTGCCATGTGTGGATCCTTGGAATCCCAAGTGCCAGACACCTGTTGAGCCACCAGGTTCGAGTCACCGAAGCACTTAACCCGGCTAAGATTCATCTCCTTCGCCATCCGAAGACCATGGAGCAAAGCTTCATACTCAGCTGCATTGTTAGTACAAGGGAACATTAAGCGGAGAACGTAACAGAACTTGTCACCTCGTGGGGAAGTTAATACGACTCCAGCCCCCGAGCCCTCCAATTGCCTGGATCCATCAAAATGAATCGTCCAATAAGTGTGATCCGGCTTCTCTTCAGGCGCCTGTAACTCCGTCCAATCATTGATGAAGTCCACAAGTGCTTGAGATTTGATCGCCGTTCGAGGCACATACTTCAATCCGTGCGGCCCAAGCTCTATAGCCCACTTAGCAATCCGGCCAGTCGCTTCCCTGTTCTGAATTATATCGCCCAAAGGAGCAGAGCTGACCACTGTGATCGGATGGCCCTGGAAGTATTGCTTAAGCTTCCGGCTCGCCATAAAAACTCTGTATACTAGCTTTTGCAAATGCGGGCACCGTTGCTTGGATTCAATAAGCACTTCGCTAATATAGTAAACCGGCCGGTGATCCGGATATTCCTTGCCTGCTTCTTTGCGCTCTACCACAATAGCCACGCTAACTGCACGAGCATTAGCCGCTACGTATAGTAGTAACGGTTCTTTGTCGATTGGAGCTGCAAGAACGGGCGGATTGGCTAACTGCCGCTTTAAGTCCTCCAACGCTTCATCGGCGGTGGACTCGCATAAACCGATCCGTTTTTTCACCATCGGTACAAAGGGATGGCCTTCTCTCCGAGGCGGCTGATAAACCGGCTCAACGCGGCAATCCGGCCTGCCAAACGCTGGACATCGTTAATACACTTCGGTTTAGCCAGGGAGGTAATAGCCGTAATCTTTTCCGGATTAGCTTCAATTCCCCTGTTGGACACGAGAAAACCCAATAACTTGCCTGCCGGAACACCAAAAACACATTTGGCCGGGTTGAGCATCATCTTGTAAACCCGTAGGTTGTCAAAGGTTTCCTTGAAATCATCAATCAGTGTCTCTTTCTCCTTTGACTTGACCACAGTGTCATCTACATAGGCGTGCACATTACGGCCGATCTGCTTGTGCAGGCAATTCTGTACACATCGTTGATAAGTTGCCTGGGTGCTTTTAAGCCCAAAGGGCATGGATACATAGCAGAAGGCTCCAAAGGGGGTGATAAACGCCGTTTTCTCCTGGTCCTTAACCGCCATTTTGATCTGATGATACCCAGAATATGCATCCAAAAAACTCAACCGTTCACAACCCGCAGTGGCATCAATAATCTGGTCAATGCGGGGGAGGGCAAAAGGATCTGCTGGACAAGCTTTGTTAAGATCTGTGTAATCCATGCACATGCGCCAAGTTCCGTTGTCGGTGTCAAAACCGGCGGATCTCGGGTAGGGGGTCCCGAACTGTGCGTCTAAGGCGGATGGTAACAGGAGACAGGGACACGATGTTTACCTGTGTTGGGCCCCTCTATGGAGGTAATACCCTACTTCCTGCTTGATTGATCTTGACGATATGAGTATTACAAGAGTTGATCTACCACGAGATTGTAGAGGCTAAACCCTAGAAGCTAGCCTATGGTATGATTGTTGTATATTGTCTATGTGTCGACTAGCCTGGCCCTGGTTTATATAATGCACCAGAGGCCTAGGATAACAAGAGTCCTAGCCGAATACGCCGGTGGGGGAGGAGTCCTTGTCTTGATCACCAAGTCTTGTGGAATCTTCCTTGTATGCGGCACCTGTCCGGACTGGCCCATGAGTATGCGGCCCTGGGGGTCCTCGACCGAATCTAACCGATTGGGGGACGACGTGGTGAGTACCCCCTAGTCCAGGACACCGTCAGTAGCCCCCTGAATCGGTCTTCAAGTTAGGGATGCTCCTCGATTCTTCCGAACTGTTCTTCATCTTTGGTTGCCGGTCTTGAAAACTGGTTCAACAAATCTTCTCATCTTCGATCTTGAGGATCGCCGAAATGCATTCGACGAGTTTACACGTCGGGTATCCGAGGAGCCCCTTAAAGTTTCCAGCCTTTATCAATGCCTTGTTATTTTTATGCCACGCCTCGGGTTTGAAGTTATTCCCGGGAGGCAGTGTCCTCTTGTGTCCAGGCTCCAATGCCGGACTGCATTCGAGGTATCTTTTGTAGCCGAGCACCAACGCCGGACCGCTTCCCAGCTCTAACGCCGGAATGTCCGAGCTCAAACGCCAGACTGTATCCGAGCTCCAACGCCGGACTATGTGTCCGAGTTCCAACGCCGGACTATGTATCCGAGCTCCAACGCCGGACTATGTATCCTAGGTGTCATAAATCACCTTGGTTCAAAGAAGTTTGAAGGATTTTAGCCAAGCTTAATGCCGGAAATGCCCTCTAAGGAGCCAGCCACTTGCATCCGAACTATATGCCGAATTGCTTCCGAGGTGGTGCACCACCCCGAATGTGGGCTGATTTTTGGTCATTATTTTTTATTGATGCAATTTATTCTCTGATGAGATATATAGCCAGTAGCCCTCAAGGTGTGTATCAGTCTAAAACCCGAGATGCACATGAAGGATGACATAAGACCGCTGATCCCCGTAGCCGCTGAGACTCAGGTTGATTTGCAAAATCGGTTTGAGGATCAAGTCCTAGCTCAGTAGAATACTTCGGGACACAAAAAGCGGCGTGCTCAGTCCTCAAGACTCAGGTTGGGTGCGGCCGACCAACCTGAGTATCAAAATCTCCTCGGAAACTATATTGCACTTAAAATTTTCTACATAGAACAGGCAATGCAGTAGCCCCCGAGACACTGGTCGGGTGGCAACACCGATCGAGGATCGATGTTCCCTTTAATATTTGTAAATAATAAGCCCGAAGCCCAGTAGCCCCGAGCCTTAATGCGGGCACGGGTGGCCGAATTAAGGATCGATATCCATAGTAAAATCACAAATTATGTGTAATGACTCAATGTATCCAAGTACTTTATGTCATTAATGCTCGGATCCGCATTGTACAAAACTTTGTTGACCGACCATCGGCTTAATCTCCTCGGCCAAGAGTCGAGGAGTGTTTGTCCTACTTTATAAAGCCTTTATGAGGGCAAAGATTTACAACAAACAAGGCAATCTGGCCATACGGTTTTATAAACAAAGGCAGCGAGAGACATGTTATATTCTTGTTTAATAGAAGAAATGTCTTCCAAAGAAAATAGTACCACTATCGGTTCCTTTCTTTGGTTGTCATGCTAAGCATGATCATGAAACCTCAGCTCCAATGTAAGAGCAAAAGATCGAGGATTTAGTTTGGGAGGCCAGTTACTAGCCCCCGCAGTGTTCGGGCGACGATCGAGGTTAAGCGAAACACTTCGCCAATGTTATGAATGGCCCGTCATTTAATATAGTCATCGGATCGCTGACCAGTTTACACCTATTGTGATAGTCAGTTTTCGGCTTTCTCCACTAAGGTGCTTGACCATGCGAGCTGGAAGCACAATCACAGTGGTTCTCCCTTTGCACACCTAGCCGAACAAAGCGGAACGTAGGAAGCAAGCGCGTGAGCCGGGCAACCCAACTATTGACTGAAGACACAATTCGAAACTGATGCATATATAGCAATATCCGAGAATGTTTTTGCCGAATCTCTAAAGGAGTCCGGCATTGCACTGCGAGACTTGTGCTGAAAACACACAAATAGTTTAAAAGTGCCAAAATCTTGGAAAACCAAAAAACGTCAGTAAAAACATGACGTCCGAACAAGATCAAGTGTTCGGTGCCAATTCGAAAATTGGACTTTAGAAAAAAAAGTGCTTCTGCCGTGCTTTAACTTTGCAACGACTAAGAAGAAAAACACTTAGTATGAAACGGCTCAAATAAACATAAGAGCCCCCAAGTGACTTGGGTAAAAGTTGACTATAAAATGTAAGGTGACATGTAAAATGCCTTCTAGCCGGATTGTAGATCGTTTGTCGTAGCAGACCTTTTCGCTTCAACCTCTGGACCCAATAGTCCGGAGTGTGTCCGAATACCCTCGCGGTTATAAAAACCGGGGCATGCGTGGAGACCAGGCGTAGGGGTCATTAGTGCTTTATCAGACAAGTGCCCAACTAGTTATGTTATATTACATGGTTAGTAAGAAACATCTTCCAGGGAGAATAGTTCCGTTAAGGGTTCCTTTCCCTGGGAGGCATGCCCTAAAGTGCATGTCCGGACTGCGAAAAGAGCAGAAAAACATCTGGGGGCAGGTAAATGAATAGGTAAGAAATCATCTTTTAGTTCACCGACCGAGTATTCCCTTAAGAACGCTAGCTTTCGGCTTCACCCAGTCTGAGGTACACATCCGGCTGACCCGCAATAATAATCGCAGAGGTGCTCCTTTACCACCTAGCCGAACAATCGGGAACGAGGGGTAAGCACAGGAGCCAGGCAACCCAGCTTGGCCAAAACTTAAGTCATATCGATGCATATAATGGTGAATTAAAGGTACATGCGGAAGTGAGACACATGTGTTGGACATAAAGCCCGAATTAATAAGCTTCATTAAAGAAGCCCCCAGTATAATGAGCGGTGGTAGCGTCAAGTATAATGCAAACAAAGTTTGGACAAGGAAAAAATTTTACAAGCAATTTTTTTTTCAAAAAAGTATAATGCTTGGTCGAACCGAACACAAGTTAGAAATTTAAAACTTTGAGCATGAAGGCAACTTAGCTGGTTAATGTGTTCGGTATTGACAACACGGTCCGAGCTTGATGCGGGACAAGTTTCCATCCCCCAAGCCGGTCCCGAGGTGGCGGAGCAAAGAGCTCGGCACTCTGAAGTGGTGACATAGCACGGTCAATGCAGGACGACAGAGTGATGCCGAAGTCCCTGGCATGGGGTAATGAAGTGTTGACGAAGCCCCCCGTCCAGCCGAGGTGACGTCAAAGGATATAGTCCGGCTGGATCATTTTCCTGTGCACAAAAATAGTGCAAACCAGAGATAATAGTAATAAAAAAATTGTTGCATAATAAATAATTTATGCAAAGTGAGTAATAAAAGAAATATGGCCTGGCGCCGAAGTTGATGTCGGTGCAGGTCGTCGGCGTGATGCGGTAAAGGCATGGCAAGGCCTGAATTCACAGGTTGGTTCGAGTTCCGGATGCGGCGTTCGCCGGACTATGTACGGAAACTGACCGAACCACCATGCAACTATCATTAATGCGGCCACCATTTGATAGACCTGCGTACATATGATGGACAAACCAGAGTAATAATTCGTTGGGAAAAATGAATCCAAACAAGCAAAAAATACTATGATTAATAGCACCTGGTTCCTTTGTTGTAGCAATCCGAAGGAAGGTGATTTCCAAAATTGGGACTCGGTCCGCACACCCATTGCCTGGTCGGCTAGTGACGCCGAAGTGTCCGGAGTAGGTTGATGAAGAGATGGCGAAGCCCCCGGTCCAGCCGAGATGTCGAAGTAGGTCGGCGTGATGGACACCAGCTTGAAGAAGCAATAGTGCGGCCCTGCCGATGCAGGTCGTGGCGTGGTCGATGCGGCTTGATGAAGCGACCGTGCGGCGATGCGGTATGCCCGCCCGTGTAATCCGTGGGGCGGCGATGTTGGTGATGATTTATCCTTCGCGATGCGGACTCTTGTTCGACTTGCCGAGATGATGATCGAAGAAGTTGAGCTCGGCTCAACAAAGTGACGACGTGTCTAAGCGCAGGTCGGCAGCCATGGAGCAATATTGCCGGACTGGTTTGACACCAGCATGATGTTGAAGATCATGTTCAAAAGATCTTAAAGTTAGTGGGATGTGTTCGGAAACAAAACACAATATCCCACACAAAACTTCCTTCAAAAAGGATGTCCGAAATCCCGTTCATAAAAAAGACGAACTCGGGTCGGATTCGTTTTCGCGTAGAAAATAGATCCGAAAAGTGATGCACTAATCGGAAGGTTCCCAGAGTTTGGACGGTCGGATCGAGATGAAATTTCGAGGGGTGGTAGATATAGGAATTCCGCAGCCGATCAACGGTTGGATCTTCCAAAGGAAGTCCGAGCTAGAAGTTGGACACCACACACTAAACTCGTCCGGATTCTCGTCCAGATTCAATGCGGCTCCGGTATATCGGAGATTGCCAGAGATTCCTCCATCGGAACTCGACGAAATTTTCCAGGGTTGTTGTGGACACAATTACGCACAATTCCACCGAAGCAATCATTAAAATGACGCTTGACGAGGCGGTGGTGGCGGACACAAGTCCGTTGTTCAGAAAAACAGCACGGTCGCCCGAGGGCAATGTTGACGTTGAGCCCCCGGGCTCCCTGGATGATTCCTCCATGATCTTGATAGAGATCGGAGTTGATGTTGATGAAGGCCCTCATCCGAACATGACGATCGGAGATAGGGCGCAGTCCTTGGTCTAACCAAGGTGACCGGTGAGCTGGTGACGAAGATGTCAAGTCGCAGATTGATCTGCAGCGAGCCATCGACCTTTTGCCGAACACACAGAGGAACTCTTAATGAAAGCACCAATGTCGGTGTCAAAACCGGCGGATCTCGGGTAGGGGGTCCCGAACTGTGCGTCTAAGGCGGATGGTAACAGGAGACAGGGGACACGATGTTTACCCAGGTTCGGGCCCTCTCTATGGAGGTAATACCCTACTTCCTGCTTGATTGATCTTGACGATATGAGTATTACAAGAGTTGATCTACCACGAGATCATAGAGGCTCAACCCTAGAAGCTAGCCTATGGTATGATTGTTGTATATTGTCTATCTGTCGACTAGCCTGGCCCTGGTTTATGTAATGCACCAGAGGCCTAGGATAACAAGAGTCCTAGCCGAATACGCCGGTGGGGGAGGAGTCCTTGTCTTGATCACCAAGTCTTGTGGAATCTTCCTTGTATGCGGCACCTGTTCGGACTGGCCCATGAGTATGCGGCCCTGGGGGTCCTCGACCCAATCTAACCGATTGGGGGACGACGTGGTGAGTACCCCCTAGTCCAGGACACCGTCAGCCGTTCTTCTTAAGGACCAGCACCGGATTAGCAAGCCACTCAGGATGGAAGACTTCAACGATAAAACCAGCCGCTAAGAGCCTGGCCACCTCTTCTCCAATAGCCTTGCGCCTTTCTTCGTTAAACCGGCGGAGAAACTGCTTCACTGGTTTGTACTTGGAATCAACATTAAGAGTGTGCTCAGCGAGTTCCCTCGGTACACCTGGCATGTCAGAAGGCTTCCATGCAAATGTCCCGATTCTCACGGATGAACTCGATGAGCGCGCTTTCCTATTTCGGGTCCAAGTTAGCGCTGATAGTGAACTGCTTGGATGAATCGCCAGGCACGAAGTCAACAAGCTTAGTCTCAGCCGCCGATTTGAACTTTAAATCCGGATCATGCTCTGTAGTCGGCTTCTTCAAAGGGGTCATGTCTGCCGGATCAACATTGTCCTTATAATATTTCAACTCCTCTGTAGCACAAACCGACTCTGCATAGGCCGCATCACCTTCCTCGCACTCCAAAGCGACCTTACGGCTTCCGTGAACCGTTATGGTCCCCTTGTGACCCGGCATCTTGAGCTGTAAATACACATAACAGGGCTGTGCCATAAATTTGGCGTAAGCCGGTCGCCCGAACAGGGCATGATATGGACTTCTGGATTTTTACCACTTCAAACGTTAATGTTTCCGATCTGGAGTCATAATCATCACCAAAAGCCACTTCCAGAGCTATTTTACCAACAGGATATGCTGACTTGCCAGGTACCACACCATGGAGCACTGTATTGGACGGTTTGAGATGTTTATCCGTTAGTCCCATACAACGGAAGGTCTCATAGTACAGGATATTAATGCTGCTCCCTCCATCCATGAGTACCTTGGTGAACTTATAACCTCCCACCTGAGGTGCCACCACGAGGGTTAGCTGACCCGGATTGTCGACCCGGGGAGGATGATCCTCTCTACTCCATATAATGGGCTGCTCCGACCAGCGCAGGTAATGGGCACGGCCGTTCAACAGCGTTGATTCGCCCGCTCGAACCTTCGGTCTCGCTTGTCTAAGCTAGTGGTGAAGACATGGTGCTACCCACTATTCAACTGCTTTGGGTTGCTCGATAACCCGATCGTTGTTGCTGCTGGTTGTAACCACCACGGTTATTACGATTGTTACGATTGTTATGTCCGCCGGATTACCATTAAATCCTGAACCGAATTTCTCCACCGTAACCTGGCCCGGATCTCGGACCACCGCCAGAGCCGTGATCATACGGAAAGCATTAGAACTCTTGAACTCCTGCATAATGTAGCAATCCTTCCGAGGTGGTTTGCTGCCGCCTCCTTCGTCCCATGCTTGGACAGGTTGATTCAATAGATAGTTCAAGCGGTCCAGATTGGGATTAGGCGCCCACTTCGATTCGGTTGTTTACCCTTGCGCGCTGGCCCTTGTCCTGCTGCGTTGGTATTAGCTCTGAAGTCCATGTTGCCATCCGCTTTACGCTTGCCATTACCCGCCGAGTGATGTTTTGGCCCTTGGAGTTCTTGTTCTTCCTTCCTTCCCTGCCTTGTCATCGCCGACTCGGGATCCTTGGTACTATCGTAATCAGCATACTTCACCAAAGCGCCCATGAGAGTTCCCATGTCATTACAAAATCGCTTCATGCGCTTCAACTTTAACTTCAGAGGCTGAAACCGGCGGTTGCCCTCCGTGGTTAAGATCGCAGAGTCGGCGTTGATCCGTCCGACGAGTGCAAGATTTCAAACGCGGCGTACCCAATGGGTTGTTGACTCCTTCCTTGGACACAAGCCGCCAAGTCCACTACGGACATGGGCCGCTTACGGTATCTTTGAAATTCTGGATAAACCGGTTCGCAATCGGGCCCATGAACTCGATAGAATTGGGCGGCAAGCTTTTTAACCAAGCACGGGCCGTCCCTTCAAGCATCATGGTAAAATACTTTGCACACGCGGCCTCATCCACATCTAGCATCTCCATGGCCATCTCATAGCTCTCTATCCATGCTTCTGGAGGTAAATCAGCAGTGTAATTTGGCACTTTGCGCGGACCCTTGAAGTCTTTGGGCAAGCGCACGTTGCGTAAAGCGGGGATCAAACAGGGCACCCCCAAGCTAGAAGCGACCCCTGGCTCGACTGAGGTGGTGGGGCGAACCGGCTTAAGCTAACGCGCCTGGATTACATGCTGCTCTTTCGGCCTCCCTTCGTGCGGGCCGGTCCACCACTTTCGTGCATCGCTAATACCGCTTTGCGGGTTATGGCCATGGGCCGCTTCACGGTGCCGTGCGTTGCTCGTACAGCCGGTTCATCCATACGCCTGCTGTAGCTCCCCGCCGGACGTGGGGTGGAATGAATCCGTCACGGCTGTACAAGTATGCTTCTGTTGGATCAAAGCGGTTCAAGAAGCTCCTTAACCGGCGTGTCTCTACCTGCGGAGAATCTCCTCGATCGGGATGGCCTCCAATCGTGAAGCGGCAGCGACAAGATTGTCCATACGATTAGAATAATGACTTCGGAGGTGTACGGACGGCGGAGGCATCATATTGTTCGCCGAGGGGTTCCATGAGGCGGGGTTGGATCGGCGCTTTGGCCTGGCGCCTCAACCTAGTTTACCTCTGGCGGATTCTTTGGTTCCCGCCTTGGGGTGTGAAAGAGGGTTCTAGCGCCGAAAGCGAAGGCAAGCGGGACATGTGTTTCCGCTTTAAGACCTCATGCGACGTTGCTCGGTCCAACATAAGCTTATAGGCCTAGGCATCCAAAGGCCCGCTCTGCGACCATCCTCGCTGTCGTTCTCGGCTGCCAGGTGCCTTTGGCCTGCGCGATCTGCTCTCTCACCTTTGCAACTTCTGCGTTGTGGGCATCTTGATCCGCCGGATTGGCCTCTGCCATAAGCACGCGGCTAGTCGTCGAACAGGTCGAGATAAAACTTGAGCGGCGGGTGCACAGGACCTCCTGCCCGATTCTTGCCGCCGTTGATGGTCCGGAGAGCATCGCCGCCTTGATCGAAGAGTGAAGCGCCGCTTGTGTACCGGCCATAAATATTCCAACCCGGTTGGGCTGATCGGAGGGGTCCGGAATACTATTGCCATCGGAACAGCCCCTCATCTGGACGTCTTGCAACTGGTACAACGATTCGGTTTCTCCGGTCGAGGACTCGTCACCGGAATAGACGACGGTCTCGCTACCATATCCCGATTCATCCTCATGGTTTCCTCCGTGGATGACTCCCACGAAGGTGCGCTTCACGGCCGGTTTAACCTGGGCAGATCTCGTACGCTGAGCCGTCTCGACGAGGTCGGTGCAGATGTCCGGCTTAGGCCCTGGCTCCCCAATCTTGCCGATGAAAACGTGTATGCCACCAAAGGGGACCCGATATCCGTACTCGATTGAGCCGGCCTCAGGGCCCCATCCTGCGTCATCGATGTAGAGCTTTCCACGACGAATCTTGGTCATCCGGCCCACAACATAGCCTTCGAGTCCTTCGAGCTTTCCCTCCAAGATCATCAAACCATCGTGCGATAGCCCCACGGTGGGCGCCAACTGTCGTGGTTTTGTCACGGCAGATGTCCTCGTGAAAGGACTTAGTCGTGGAGCCATCGCTACGGGTTAACTTGAAGGGGTTAAATGGACGGACGCAAAGACACAAGAGTTTATACTAGTTCCGCCCCTTCGATGAAGGTAAAAGCCTACGTCTAGTTGTGATGGGATTGATGTTGTTTCGATGACTAGGGAGCAAATAAGCTTCGCCTAGGCCTCGAGTTGTTGTTGTCTGTCCTGAACCGCCACCGGTCGTCCTTTATATACGGAGTTGGCCTTGGCCGGTCTCTGAGTCCCGAGCCGACCTATACAAAGTGTCCGGCTCGGTCCCCCTCCTTTCTAACTTATATTACAAGTTTACATAAACATGGCGGTTTACCACTACGGGCCCTAATCCGCCTTTGGGCCGTGGGCTTCCAAGCTTTACTAGTTGAACGCCATCTTCAAGACCTTCATGGGCTTCATCACAGTCTAAGGTGAACCGGGCCCTCCTTGCCGTTTTATACTTAGTAGCTATATCCTCAACAGTGATCGTCTTCATCAACATCACCATCATCATCACCATCCCCATCTCTTTTACACGGTCCACTCTCCCGCACCCCGCTGTAATCCCTACTTGAACATGGTGCTTTATGCCACATATTATGATCCAACGATGTGTTGACATCCTATGATGTTTTGAGTAGTTATCTTTTGTCCTTGGGTTGATTGATGATCTAGATTGGTATGAGTTGTATGTTTTACTTTGGTGCTGTCCTATGGTGCCCTCCGTGTCACGCAAGCGTGAGGGATTCCCGTTGTAGGGTGTTTCAATACGTTCATGATTCGCTTATAGTGGGTTGGTGAGTGACTGAAACACAAACCCGAGTAAGAGGGATTATTGTGTATGGGAATAAAGAGGACTTGATGCTTTAATGCTATGGTTGGGTTTTACCTTAATGATCTTTAGTAGTCGCGGATGCTTGCTAGAGTTCCAATCATAAGTGCATATGATCCAAGTAGAGAAAGTATGTTAGCTTATGCCTCTCCCTCATATGAAACTGCAATAGTGATTACCAGTCTTGTTAACAATTACCTAGGACAATTCCGCACACCGATCCACCATTATTCCACACTCGCTATTTATATTATTTAGTAATATATTCTAACTTTATGATAACAACACCTACTTTTATGTTTTAGCTCTCCGATATCATGCAAACTTATCCTCTCCATACCCACAACGTAGTTTTATTTCTCGTTTCTAGTTGGAAGTAAACGTTCGGTGCACGTAGAGTCATATCAGTGGCAGATAGGGCTTGAGAGAATATTGATCTTACCTTTAGCTCCTTGTGGGTTCGACACTTCATACTTATCACTTCCACCTTTGGAAAGTGCTACGATGATTCCTTGCACTTGGGGATTATCAAGCTCTTTTAAAGCGCTTCTTCGGGGAGCAATAGCGTGGGGTTGATATTCTCGTGTGTGCTTGTTTGCTTTCTTCACTAAGTAGATTTTGTTTTTTTTTTCTTTTTGTTTCTGTTTAGTTGTGGGTGAAACATACAAAAAAAATTAAAAGAATGAAAATAAAAAAAAATTTACTTGCCTTTCATGCCTAAAAAGTTTTTCGAAAAGAGAAGCGATTGGAAGGTTTTGCATTGAAGAAGTGAGGGTCGACCTTGAGCACTTGTGTTCATGCTCATGGAAACAATGTAGAATTTTTCATGGAAGTTTATCTATAAATAATTATCCCCTTGTATATATTCATTTTATTATAGAAATAATGTGCCAAGCCTTGGTTTTAGGATGATTAGATTGCTTGTTTACTATGTGCAGAACAAAAACAGAAACTTTGGCTGTAGTGCGTGAATTTTCATTTTTTACTGGAAAGTCAAATGGGTCTGAAACATTTTGCAAATTACTTCTGTACAAATTCTTCAAATTTTCAAGTTTAGTTTATAATTTTAGGAGTTACATAAGTTTACCAAACTTCCAGATTACTACAGAATGTTCTGTTTTTAACAGATTCTGTTTTGCATGTGTTGTTTGCTTATTTCGATGAATCTATGGCTAGTATCGGGGGGTATGAACCATAGAGAAGTTGGAATACAGTAGGTTTAACACCAATATAAATAAAGAATGAGTTAATTACAGTACCTAAAGGTAGTGATTTGTTTTATTACACTAACGGATCTCACAAGTTTTTGTTTAAGTTTTGTGTGGATGAAGTGTCCGAAGGTCGAGGAGCTATCAATATGAGAAGAATAAAGAGAGGCAAGAGTTCAAGCTTGGTGATGCCCAAGGCACCCCAAGTAAATATTTCAAAGGATATTCAAGCATCTAAGCTTGGGGATGTTGAGGTTGGCATCCCATCTTTCTTCTTCAACAAATATCGGTATACCTCGGTTTTTGCTATGTTCACATGATTTGTGTCCTTTGTGTTTTTATTTTTCCTTTAGAACAATGCTAGCATGAGATAGCCCTTCATTGATTTATAGAATACTTCATGTGCTTCACTTAAATCTTTTAAGTATGATCTTATAGAATTGCTCTTTGTGCTTCAGTTAAATCTTTTGAGTATGGTTTTATAGAATGCTTCGTGCTCTTCACTTATACATTTTGAGCTTGGATATTGGTTAGTGGTAGAATGCTCCATGAACTTCACTTATATCTTTTGGAGTATGAATATACTATCATTTAAAGTGGGTTTGGAAGAGTGTCAACTTTAGGAATTAGTGATCCCACTATTTTGGAAGTGTTGAATCTTAGTGTGATATTTATGAAAGTGGATTTTGGAAGAGTGTCAACTTTAGCTAGCAATGATTCCACTATTTCGGAAGAGGTTCCAATTAAGTATGAGAAAAAAGTTACTATCCATGATGCTACTGAAAATTATTATGAGGGAGGAATACATGCTTGTAGGAGTTGCAATAATATCAAGTTTCCTCTCTATGTGCTTAAAGATTTGAAGTTATACTTATTTTGCCTTCCTATGCTAGTTGATTCTTGTTCCCATAAGTTGTGTGCTCACAAAATCCCTAGGCATAGGAAGTTGGTTAGAATCAATATTCTTCATGGTGCTCTCTTTATGTTTCAATTCTTACCTTTTATGTGAGCATCATTGAAATAATCATGCCTAGCTAAAAGGCATTAAAGAAAAGCGCTTGTTGGGAGACAACCCAATATTTACCAGTCGGTGTACTAGAGTAGGGGTACCCTAGTATCCCGAACTCGTGCACGGGCAGTTGCAGCACCCCGCGGAAAGGTTTGCCTAGTGACCGCCAAGGTCCTCCATGGTTCCTCTGGAGCCATTCAAAAACAAAGTATTTAAGCCAAGAAGACAAGGCCCCGGCAAGAGGAGCTTGCCGGGAAGGCCACTCAAGGCACGTAGAAGACAAGACCCCGGCAAGAGGAGCTTGCCGGGAAGGCTCGATGAGCGACAAGCTTCCGGGCGCGACAAGGATTCAGCAGCGGCAAAGGCGCTTGCCATGACGCAGCAACCTCTCTTCATCTCCGCTCCAGCTCATCCACCAACGTGTCGCCATGGGACCATTCCAGGCGTGCGTGTCAAGAGGCTGTGCAGCCAGCGGAGAGCAGCGGTCAGCGGCGCTGACAGGAGTGCCATCGTGGCAAGCGGTGGCGCCCCTGACGGTCCCTTTCTGCACTGTTTAGGCGACATGGACGGGCATTTAATGCTTTTGTCCCTTGCCGTCAGAGTTAGGTAGAATACACTGTACAAAGTAGCTGTACCAACCGCGACTCATTTTCCCGTTTTTGCCCTTGTCTACGTTGCCACCTGTTGGTGACCCCTTTAGCATATAAAAGGAGGCCCATGCGCAACGTAGAGGGGGGTTCGGTTCATTCGACTCATTCGAGACCAGAGACACTCACGCTAGGTTTTGTAGCTCTCATCGCTCCCTAGCAAGAACACAATACAATCAGACAAGCAGCAGTAGGAGTATTATCTCTCCGGAGAGCTCGAAGCTGGGTAAACTGCTCGTGTGCTTCGCCTCGATCTGCTCTTCGTGCGACCTCCGCCCCCACCGAACCGAAAGGGGCTCGGTCCGCCGGTCCCATAGGTGTTCGTGGGTTACGATCAGCTTCCCCGACATCTTTGGCGCGCCAGGTAGGGGGCGTCGAGGCTGTGTGAACCTGATCCGGCGTTCACACGGGCTACATCTTCATCATCTTCATCAACATGCCACCGAAGAAGAAGGCTTCGGCGGCAGCGGAGCCGTCCACGTCGATCCCGCCGCCACCGGAGCAAACGGATGGCGGGGTAGACGCCGGCGAAAGAACGGGCGTCGACGAGGGAGCTCATGACGCTGCCAAGTCCAAGGACAAGGCCGCGCAGACCTGGCGTCCGTACACGCACCGCGCCCATCTCACGAGGCGCGGGACCGACAGCGTCATGGTATTCATAGTACCATACGCTCGTTGGATCAAGACCGAGCTGGAGGATCGCGAGGCCCTCAAGACCAGCGTGCACGCCAAACATCTTGGCACGAAGCGGAATGCAGTCGCTGGACGGATGCTGCTCCTTCTAACATAGTTAGAAGCCCGAGCATATCCCGCTCCTCGCACCGTTCGCCATTGCCACCCACCACTCCAGCGGAAGCTTTGGCGAGAGCTCAACTGCTCCTAGACTACCCTCCAACAGCCGACAAGGTCGACGAATGGAGGGCCACCATCCAGAGTCTCATGGGCTTTGCCAACGGCGACGCTCCGCGGCAACCAACTACATCGCTGCCGCGGAAAGACGACAAGGCACGAGCCGGTGGCGACGAAACCTGTGGGGGTGAAACCACCATGCACTCTCCACCCCGAAGGCCAAGATCGCCAGCTCGTCGGATCCACCTCGACAGCGACTCTACCGCGTCATCGGATCCACGAGCTCGCCGTGATCAGCGCCAAGTTCTTCAAGAACGGCAACAAGAAGACGCTCGAACTCGCATCAAGCGCCGAAGAGAAGCGCAACGTTAGTCCGACCAGTGCGCTAGGCCTTCTGTCGATATGCATGCGCCAGGGGAACCAGGCGACTTGCCGTACGCGGTAGGTTGCCCTGCGTTCACTCGTGAGCTGCGGCAAGTCCAGTGGCCCAGCAAGAAGAATTTCAAGCCAGACGTGCCAGAAAAGTACGATGGCAGGACGCATCCGTCAGAGTTCCTCAGCATCTACACCATCGCGGTGCAGGCTGTAGGGGGATGAGACGACAAGATCCTCGCCAACTACTTCCCGCTGGTACTCAAGCCCAATGTCAGATCCTGGCTCATGCACTTGCCGGACGGATCCATATCTTCTTGGGCAGATCTATGCCATCAATTTGTCGGCGCCTTCACAGGCGGCCACAAGCCTCATGGCCAAGAGAGCGACCTTCATCTACTCGCCCAGAAGGAAGGAGAGTCCCTGCGCAAGTTCATTCAGTGATTCAGCCGTGTGCACTACAACATCCCAGATGTCCACCCTGCCGCGGTGATCAGTGCGTTTCATCAGAACATGCGGAACCGCAGGATGAGGGAGGAGATGGCGATGTGCAAAGTCAAGGACGTCAGTGAGCTCTATGCCCTGGCCGACAAGTGTGCACGTGCTGAGGAAGGGAGGAGACTCCCAGGAGAGAATGCGGAAGCGGGATCTGATAGTGAGGAGACCGCCCCGGCGAAGAAAAGCCGGCGGCGGAACAACAGAAAGAAGAAAAGCAAAGAGGTGCTAGTTGTCGAGCAGTCCGGCAACGGTGGTGCCGCCAAGAAAGCCAAAGTTGGTGGCTCCGGCAAGGAGGTTGCCGCTGGCACCGACTGCCAGCCTATGGCGGCCGCCGACAAGCAGGACAGCTCCAACAAACAGTACTGCAAGATTCACCGCACCAAGGGCCATGACCTCCAGAGCTGCAAGAAGGTCGAGCAGCTTGTTGAACAGCAAAAGGCTGAGTACGAGCGGCGCGACAAGGAGAAGGTCCAGGAAGGTGCTGGGGGAGTTGGCAAGAAGCGACCCGGCCGGGGAGGACGCCACGGCAAGGCCAAGCAGCGGCAAGGAGACAGGCCTCCCCGCGGCCGCGACAAGGATGAAGACGACGATGACGATGAAGATATGGAAGACGACGAGACTGATGAGCAGGAGTTTCAGAAAGCCACAGAGGTCCTCTGCATTGACGGCGGTGCTTCTCTGCATACTTCACACCGCCAACTCAAGCAGTGGATGCGGGAAGTTAATGCATCAGAACCATCCGTAGAGTCACGCAAGCCTCTGAAGTGGTCCAGCACGCCTATCATCTTCGATATTGAGGACCACCCTGATCGCATAACTGCGGTCTGGTGCTTGCCGATGTTGGTCTCACCAACTATCCGCAACCTCAAGGTCACCAAGATGCTAGTTGACGGCGGGGCCGGCTTAAACCTGATCTCCTCCGCGGTGCTCCAGAAGCTTCAGATCCCTGACAGCGAGCTCGAAGAGACTGGCACATTCCAAGGAATCAATCCGGGGAGGAGCAAGCCGAAGGGGAAGATCACGTTGCCGATAACATTTGGCAGCGAGCTAAACTTTAGGACTGAGAGGGTCACGTTCGACGTTGCTGATTTTCCATTGCCTTACAATGGGATACTTGGTCATCCAGCGCTCGCCAAGTTCATGGCAGCCTCTCATACTGCATACAACTTGCTCAAGATGCCAGGCCTGATAAGTGTCATTTCTGTCCATGGCGACAAGAAGGATGCTCTTATCTGCGCCGACAAGATCTACCGGGAGGCAGCAGCTGCAACAGATAGCAATTCACTTGCCGCTGAAGCTCCCGGGGGGAAGAAGAAGACCAAAACCGGCAAGAGCTCTGATGCCCACTCCGGCAAGCGCACCTCTTCGGAGTGCTGCGCTACCGTCGAGGACGCACCATCAAGCTCCACCGGCAAGTGCAAGAGGACGATGGCAGCTCCACCGAAGACCACCATGTGGCACATACTGTTTTGTAAGGATGCCTTTTGGGCTAAAGAATGCTGGTTCAACGTTTGCAAGAGTAGTCCATGACGCTTTTGAGCCGCAAATGCACAGAAATGTAGAAGCCTACAAGGATGACATAGTGGTCAAGAGCAAGGACAAGGCAACTCTAGTTCAAGATTTAGATGAGACCTTTGCAAATCTGCACAAGATCAACCTCAAGCTCAACCCCGAGAAGTGCGTGTTCGGAGTCCCTTCCGGCAAGCTTCTCGGGTTCTTCGTGTCTCAGCGGGGAATTGAAGCCAATCCCGACAAGATCAAGGCCATTGAGCAGATTGAAGCACCAAAGCGCGTCAAGGATGTACGAAGGCTTGCCGGTTGCGTGGCTGCTCTCAGCAGGTTTATCTCTAGATCTGCTGAGCGCGCCCTGCCATTTTTCAAGATTTTGAAAAAGGCAGGTCCAATGAAATGGACTCCCAAAGCGGAGGCTGCGCTGCAGGACTTAAAGAGGTACCTGTCCTCCACTCCAATACTTGTCGCACCTAGGCCACAAGAGAAGTTGCTGCTGTATATAGCGGCAACTAATCAAGTGGTTAGTGCTGCGTTAGTAGCGGAAAGGGAGGCAGACGATGAGCCGACAACCAAGGCAGATGCATCCAGCGACAAGCAGGGGGCTTCACCGACAAGCTCTGGTCCCGACAAGGACGGATCTGCGCAGGATTGCGAGAAGATGCAGAAAAGGATGGTGCAGCGCCCAGTTTACTTTGTCAGTTCCCTTCTGCAGGGGGCTATGTCAAGGTACTCTGGTGTGCAGAAATTGCTTTTCGGCCTCCTCATGGCCTCGAGAAAGCTGCGCCATTAATTCCAAGCACATGAGATAACAGTCGTCACTCGCTTTCCCCTGAAGAGAATATTGCAAAATCCAGAAGCAACAGGCAGGATTGTCGAGTGGGCACTAGAACTGTCAACCTTTGGCCTCAAGTTTGAAAGCACTTCGACTATCCAAAGCAGGGCACTGGCAGAGTTTATAGCAGAATGGACGCTAACGCAGGATGAAGAAATTCCAGAGACGAGCATCCCCGTCAAGGAAGCAAGCAAAGAGTGGCTGATGTACTTCGATGGTGCCTTCTCGCTACAAGGTGCCGGTGCGGGCGTACTGCTTGTCGCGCCCACCGGAGAACACCTCAAGTACATAGTCCAGATGCACTTTCCCAAGGAGCAAGCAACAAACAATACTGCAGAGTATGAGGGTTTGCTTGCCGGTCTCAGGATCGCGGTAGACCTTGGGATCAAGAAGCTCATTGTCAGGGGTGACTCGCAGCTTGTCGTCCGCCAAGTGAACAAAGATTATCAGAGTCCATTGATGGAAGCCTACGTTGATGAAGTGATAATGCTAGAAGAGCACTTCGACGGCCTGCAGATGGAACATGTTCCAAGAGCTCAGAATGATATTGCTGATGGCCTGTCAAAGTGCGCCGCACTCAAGTTACCTGTGGAACCAGGGATTTTTGTGCTCAAGCTGACTCAGCCGACTGTAACGCCATCAACTGGACAAAACAAGAAGAGGAAGTTGATTTCTGGTGACTATTTTCCGGCAGAGCTTCCCGAAGCCGCCACCAAAAAGGTCCCTAAGATCAACACCAAGAGTGCTGAGGAGCAGTATGCTCCGACAAGCCCTAGGGTTTGTTTCGTTGAAGCAGACACTCCCGACAAGTTTTGCTCCGGCAAGCTTGTCGAGGAATATCAAGCTCCGGCCGAGCCGCAGGTTCTTGCCGTAGAAGCGGATGTTCCCGCAGTAGCAGATGTGCCTTTAGTCCTTGTTGTCGAGCCACAAGCTCCAGCATGGGCACAACAGATTGTCCATTTCCTTCAGACAGGAGAACTTCCCGAAGAGCAAGAAGAAGCGGAAAGAGTAGCCCGGCAGTCAAGTATGTACCAGTTTGTCGACAGCATACTGTACAGAAGAAGACTCAACGGTGTGAAATTGAAGTGTATTCACCGGGAAGATGGACAGAAGCTGTTGGCAGAGATACACAGAGGCATATGTGGTCACCACATTGGCACAAGAGCACTTGCCGGCAAAGCTTTCCGGCAAGGTTTCTTCTGGCCGACAGCCCTCCAGGATGCAACTGCACAAGTAACCAAGTGTGAAGCGTGCCAGTTCCATTCCAAGCAGATACACCAGCCAGCTCAAGCTCTCCAGACGATCCCTTTATCCTGGCCATTTTTGGTCTGGGGGCTCGACATCCTCGGCCCCTTTCCCCGAGCTGTCGGGGGCTTTGAGTACTTGTACATTGCAATCGACAAGTTCACAAAGTGGCCGGAAGTGGAAGCAGTGAGGAAGGTGACAGCACAGTCAGCAGTCAAGTTCTTCAGGTCGATTGTTTGCCGTTTTGGGATTCCTAACAGGATCATCACCGACAACGGTACACAATTCACGAGCCGCACCTTCATGCATTACGGCCAAGATCTTGGCGCCAAGGTCTGCTTTGCTTCTGTTGCTCATCCGAGAAGTAACGGTCAAGCGGAGAGGGCAAATGCTGAAGTGCTGCGAGGGCTCAAGACCAGAACTTTCGACAGGCTGCGCAAGTGCGGAAGAAACTGGATTGAGGAGCTGCCGATGGTTCTTTGGTCGATCAGGACGACGCCAAATTGAGCCACTGGCCAGACACCTTTCGCTCTAGTCTATGGAGCAGAGGCAGTTCTCCCCACGGAACTCATATACGGGTCACCTCGAGTACTCGCTTATGATGAGCTTGAGCAAGAGCAGCTGCGACAAGATGACGCTGCTCCTTGAGGAGGACCGTCTTGAGCTCTTTGTGCGAGCTGCTCGATACCAGCAAGCTTTGCGCCGCTACCATAGCCGTAAAGTTAATGCGAAGTCTCGAGGAAGGCGACCTTGTTATTGGTAGCGTTCAGTCCGCCAAGAATTCCAACAAGTTGGCCTTGAAGTGGGAAGGCCCTTATAGGGTGAAGCGAGTCACTAGGCTGGCGCTGTCGCTTTGAGACCGAAGATGGCAATCCGGTGAGCAACTCACGGAATATCGAGCATCTTCGTAAGTTTTACCCATAAAGAAGCGGTTGCGGATCTGTTCGGCAACCACCTTTTATACAAGTCTTGCCAATGTTGCATGTAATCCTTTGTACAAAGCGGGCGCAGACCCGTGCATAAGTAAAGCTCATGTGTTGTGCACAAGTTGTCAATTTCATGCTTTCATAATTTTATTGCATGCTTTGTCTGACGCTTTGTGCAGCACCTACACCCGGTAAGCAATAACGAGCCGCAGGGCTCCATAACTTTATTTTCTCTTCTTTCTTCTCAAAGAAAGGAAGGTTCCCTCGCACACAAGTTAACCAGGGAGGAAGGAGAAGATAATGCCATGGACCAAGCATTGCTCGAGGAAGTTTCACCTTATCGGGAAGCAAACGACAGAAAAGCTAAGTTGCCAAAGTTTGAGCAATCAGCTTTTAAATTTTTAAGTTATCTTCCTCGAACGATAGTACTTTGTATATAAAAACTGTGCGCAGAGGAACCAACTCGTAGCTAGTCGCGCCCTTACTTTGTTTCGAGTCCGCTCAACAACTTAAGTGAGCTGCAACTAGTTGTGACAAGGTTGCTTGTCGGAAGCGGCACCGCCAGAGAGAGCTCTTGGCGTTCCGACTCAGCTTTCATGCAAAGGTGCCCGCACCGACAAGTTCCCTAAAAGCGTAGGGCACAAACATACAAAGGAAGGAATCAAGTAAAGGAAATAACATTCAAATCATTGCCTAAGATAGAGTTATATTACAAAATAACTTGTCGCAGATCTAATAAATGGTACTCCTAAACATGATCAGCAGCGACAAGGGAAAGATAGAATTGGCGGCCTAATCTACGCGGTCGCCATCAACCCGCTTGATCTTGCCCACCTTGTCCACAATGGGTGCGACAAGGGTTTTGAGCGCCTCCACATCAGCATCTGGCGGCACGGATCTGAGGACGCCGTTGAGGTTGAGACCTGGATTGTGGAAGGCCACCTTCATCAACACCTTCTGAAGAGCTCCCGCGCAGATCTGGCGCGATTCCTCGGCCAGCTGCTTCGGGATCTCTTCCCGGAGTCGCTGGAGAGCCGTCACCACGCCCTTGAGGAACAAGCTGAGCTTGGCGCTGGATTGGAGGCGCTCGTCGGAGGAGTACCCGAGATCCACCATCCCCAGCTCCGTCAGCTCCTTGTCGATGGCGGCGGCGATGTTCACAAGACCTTCAGTCCAGTGCTCCACGGTCTCCCTGAAGGTGCTCTGGGCGGTAGTAGCACTCGCCAGTAGCTCCTCGTTGGCCTTAATCTTCTCCAACAGGCCCACCTCCCGCTCCTTGGCGCCGTCCAGAGTCTCCATCAGGGTGGTCAGCTTCAGCTCAAGATCTGCTTTGGAGTCCTTGGCGGCGCTGAGCTCCTTGCTCCTATCGGCGAGACGGCCCTGCAGCTCGCGAAGAGTGTAGGCGTCCTTCTCGCGCTCGTGCTTGAGTGCAGCAAGCTCCTCGCCGCTCTTCTGGAGATTGGCCTCCAGCTGCGTCACCTTTGTCTCCAACTCTTTCTTGGCGGCCTCGGCAGCTGCGACAGCATCTTTTGCTTCCTTGAGAGCTCCGCCAATTGATTGCTCGCACGCGGCAAGCTCTTCCTCATAGCTGTCAAGATTGATCTTCCGCTGCGCCAACTCGCCTTCTTGCGCAGATAGCTTCTCGGCAGCGAGTCGTTGCTGCTCCTCGACCTCAGCCTTCTCAAGGATGAAGGTTGTGCGCTCTTCAGCGAGTCGTTCCCGCTCTTCTGCTACGTTCCGGAGAGCTTCTTGGTTGGCACACCGGAGCTCTTCTGCGCGCTTCTCCATGTCTGCTCCCGCCCTCGTGACAAGTGCTTCCCGGGACTCCAACTTGGCTTGTCGGGCGCAGTAGAGCGACAGCAGCTTCTTCAACAGCTGCTCTTCCTCAGACTCGCCGCTGTTGCTGCTTGGCGCGTCAACCAACGACAGCCCAGCGGAGGCGAGCAGCTCTCCGTCGAAGGTCTCTCCTTCGACCGGCGCCCTGGAACTCGAGGCCTAGGGGAGCTTGATGAAGATACCATCGCCGGCCTTCAGATAGGCGCCGGGCTGGGGCTCTTCGAAGCCTGACGCTGCACCAGTGGCGGAGGGATCGGCGGTCGGCGTAGCGCCTGGCGCTCCTGCGGCCTCGAGGTCGCGTCGATCGATCGCTGACCCCTCGCCAGCCTTTGCGGCGGCAGCCTTGGCGGCCTCTTCGCCGGCGGACCCATCGGCACTAGCCTCTTCCTCCATGGTGGCGACGTCGTCAGTTTTGCCGCGCGCGTCCTCCTCGCCGGCGACCTCGATCTCCATCGGCTCTGCGGCAGATGGATCTGACGATCAGAAAAAGAAAGAACAGTCAAGCAAATGTTCAAAAAAGAAAATCAAAAGAAGAAGAACCCAAGGGAAATTTTCACGCAAGAGGATTACCTGCAATGGGATCCGTAGCCATGGTCTCGACCACCGGAGGATCACTGGTGCTGTCCCTTGCCGGAGTAGTCTCCCTTGCAGGAGAACGCTCCCTTGCCGGAGAATTCTCCCTTGGCGGCGTAGTCGAAGCAGATAGAATTTCGGGGGCGGCTTCCGGGCACTCCTGATGAGGCTGCTCTGCTCCTATACAAACCAACAGTCAGATATCAACAAAGAAGGAGCACCCATGCACGCCTAACAGTAAGAAATAAACCATATACTTCTGGCTGGGGCTGTCTTTGGGGCTGCTTTGAGGAAGGGTTGCGGGTCCGGCAAGGGGTCTCAGGCAGCGCCTCCTGTTGCCGCAGGGGATCGTCTTGATGACAACCACCGGGTCTTGGCTCTCTTCAACACTCTCTAGGCCAGCGTCTGAAAAGGAAAGAGTTGAGAATGAAGCAAATCAGATACAAGGCGAAGCAACAAAATTGAAGAAATACAAGCACAGCATAGAAGCACTCTTCTTCTTCTTCCTCGTCGGAGCTGCGCGGAGAGATCAAATTCGGCTCGCCTCCGGTGCGAAGAGGCGGAGGTAGGTTCTCTTGACCGCTTGGCGGGGTGGCGATGGTGGCACGAGAGGATCCGCCTCGGTTATTGCAGCGGTGTGGGGTGCTCCCGCTGCTTGATGCTTGCTGCGGTGGAAGCGCGTCATGCTGGGCGCTGCGGCTGTTAGCCCGTTGCCGCCCGTCTCTTCCCGGCCTTGCGGAGCGCCTCCTTGGTGGAGCAGGGGCTCCGGTTGCGGCAGGCTGCTAGATGGTGGGAAGGAAGCGCCCTCGGCGGGTTCGTTCGACTCGGCCTCGGGTTCAGCAAGCTCCTCCTCGCCGGCGAACTCCTTTCGCTCGGCAAGGCTTGCTGCCTCTGATGCGTCTGCCTCCTCCACGGTGAACCCGAATCGCCCGGTAGCAGCAGCTGCCGCCTCCTCCAACCTGGTGGCAATGCGCATCTAAATGCGTCGATGGTGTCGCGGGTGAGCCTCTTCTGCTCGTCGGGGCGGATCGGCACTTCCTCCAAGTTGTCGAAGAACTGCCGCACGACGTCGTCGGAAGGCTCTTGCCAGTTGGAATGATCCCATGCGAATCGCTGCGGCATCATTACGCGGATGCGGTCGGCGAAGAGTTGTTACTGTGGGACGACTCCCTCGGCAGCATAAACCACTCGGGGTGATCGGGTCGTGCTTGAACAGCTCTAGCAGCATTCGTCCAACTCCAAGGCGGTGAAATTCCAGTTGAGGCCCGGCGCAGCCTCATGATGTCCGCCGCATTTTGGAACTCCCAAGCAGGTCTCCTCCTCTCGCAAGGGAGCAATGCCGCGGCGAAGGAAATCTGCGCCAACTGCGCCTATGGTGAGTCCGGCAAGCCTGAGGCGCAAGATCCGGGTCACAGCTGTCTTCAACCTAGCATCTTCCGGCGCCAAGTTGCTCCAATCGTTGCCGCGCACTATTGGGGTTTGGCGCTGGGCAGTGAAGGGGTGCGGGTTCTCCTCGACGATCCAACACCAATCGGCTCTCCACTCCTCCCACTTGCTACGGAGCTCTCCTTCCAGATAGGCTTCTTTCTTGCCGATCCTGGAGATCCAAGCAATCCCTCTGGCAAGTGGCTCTCCTCTCTCAACGTGGGGCATGAAGAAGTGGCAGAAGAGGGCTACGTTTGGGTGGACTCCGACAAAGTTTTCGCAAAGGTGTGCGAAAACTGCCATGGTCAGGACAGCATTGGGGGTGAAATCAAGGAGGCGAAGCCCGTAGGTGTTCATGATATCGCAGAAGAATTCAGAGAAGGGCGGGCAGAGCCCGCAATAGAAGAAAAGCGCGAAGAATGGGTACCCAGTTGGGGCTAGTTCCGAAGCAATGGCGGGGAGTACCTTCGTGCGCGGATGCGCCCGCGTCTCCGTCGACCAGAACAAGTAGTAGCCCTCCCTCAGCTCCTTTGCTTGAGCTTGAGGAAGACGGCCGCTCCTTTCGCAGCGCCGCGAGCCGCTGCGCCTCGGCCGACTTCACGCCCTTCCCCTTATCGGCTTTCGGAGCCATGGCGGAGGTGGTGGAGGAGACCGACGGCGTTGATGGCGCTGGTGGCGATGGGGGGCGGAGCGCTGCTCTCTTCAGACTAGAGAAGAAGGGGGGAGCGGCGGTGGTTTTTGAGATGAGACAGCAATGGCGAGGTGGGCGACCTGCCCCTGTTTCCCCTGTTTATAAGGAGGAAGAGGGGGCGGACGTTCCGCTTTTCCAATTAAAGAAAGCCCCCATGATCTCCCCCATGACGCCACGTTCGACGCGTGCTGTTCGTGGGAGACGTGGTGGGTCCAGAGCAAGTTACGGCGTGATCTATGCCGCGCGTGCCCGTGCACTGTTTTGGGCCTGGCCCAACAGCGCTCGGCATCGTGTGTGGCCCAGGCCCGGGGGCTCCTGTCGGTGTACTAAAGTAGGGGTACCCTAGTATCCCGAACTCGTGCACGGGCAGTTGCAGCACCCCGCGGCAAGGTTTGCCTAGTGACCGCCAAGGTCCTCCATGGTTCCTCTGGAGCCATTAAAAAAAAGTATTTAAGCCAAGAAGACAAGGCCCCGGCAAGAGGAGCTTGCCGGGAAGGCCACTCAAGGCACGTGAAGACGAGACCCGGCAAGAGGAGCTTGTCGGAAGGCTCGATGGCGACAAGCTTCCGGCGCGACAAGGATTCAGCCGCGGCAAGGCGCTTGCCGCGGCAGGCAACCTCTCTTCATCTCCGCTCCAGCTCATCCACCAACGTGTCGCCATGGGACCATTCCAGGCGTGCATGTCAAGAGGCTATGCAGCCATCGGAGAGCAGCGGTCAGCGGCGCTGACAGGAGTGCCATCGTGGCAAGCGGTGGTGCCCCTGACGGTCCCTTTTCGCCTTTGTTTAGGCGACATGGGACGGGCATTTAATGCTTTTGTCCCTTGCCGTCGAGTTAGGTAGAATACACTGCATACAAAGTAGTTGTACCAACCGCGACTCATTTTCCGTTTTGCCCTTGTCTACGTTGCCACCTGTTGGTGACCCCTTTAGCATATAAAAGGAGGCCCATGCGCAACGTAGAGGGGGTTCGGTTCATTCGACTCATTCGAGACCAGAGACACTCACGCTAGGTTTTGTAGCTCTCATCGCTCCCTAGCAAGAACACAATACAATCAGACAAGCAGCAGTAGGAGTATTATCTCTCCGGAGAGCTCCGAAGCTGGGTAAACTGCTCGTGTGCTTCGCCTCGATCTGCTCTTCGTGCGACCTCCGCCCCCCACCGAACCGAAAGGGGCTCGGTCCGCCGGTCCCATAGGTGTTCGTGGGTTACGATCAGCTTCCCCGACATTACCCTTACTATTTTTTGTGTGTTTACATGATTAAGCTACTGTAGTAATCATGTTTTATAGATTTTGTGTCAATAAAGTGCCAAGTAGGACCTTTGGGAAGACTTGGGTGAAAGTTAATGTGATCTTGCTGTAAAAAACAGAAACTTTGCGCTCACGAGAATAGATGTCATTTTTTTACAGAAGAGTGCTTTTGAGTTGATTATTTTTGAATAAGATTAATAGACAAATTCCTCACGTCCACCAATTTATTTCATAATTTTTGGAGTAGCAGAAGTTTCGTTATTGTTCAGATCATTACAGAATGTTCTGTTTCTGACAGATTCTATTTTCATTGCATAGTTTGCTTGTTTTCTAGTTTCTATGACTTATATTCCTCAATATAAATTGTAGAAATGATATGGTACAGTAGGAATTGTGTGAGAACAATCATGAACTTTGTCTTTGACAGTACCAAAGTGAATGGTTTTCTCTTTATCATACTAATCTATCTCACGAAGTTTGGTTAAGTTTTGTGTGATTGAAGTTTTCAAGTTTTGGGTGAGACATCGATATGAGGAGAATAAGGAGTGGAAAGACCCTAATCTTGGGGATGCCCAAGGCACCCCAAGGCAACATTCAAGGAAGACTCAAGCTCCTAAGCTTGGGGATGCCCCGGAAGGCATCCCCTCTTTCGTCTTCAAAACTATCGGTATACCTTATTCGGAGCTATATTTTTATTCGTCACATGATATGTGTTTTGCTTGGAGCATCAATTTATTTTGCTAGTATTTGCTTGCTGTTATGTATAATAATGTTTTGCATCTTTATTTTCAATAAAAATTTCAAGGATAGCCTTTTACCATGCTTATTTTGCAAGTATACATGTTGCTGTTTGAAAACAGAAAGTTTACCGCTGTTGCAAAAATTCCTTAGAAAAGTCAGAATGTGCTAAAATGTTGAAACATTTTGCATAATAATCTCTGATAAATTTACTAAAGTGGGAATTTTCTTTCATAATTTTTGGAGTTAGGGAAGTATGATGAATCTTGCATTCTTTACAGACTATACTGTTTTGGCAGATTGCTGTTATGGTTGCATTGTTTGCATATGTTTGATTGTTTAATGATTCTATTTGAGGATAGGAGTGTTAAATATGCAGAGGCATTTAGTATGCAATGTTGAATAATAATTTTAGTAATTTGTTACAGTAGAAAATGATAAGGTTTTGCATTGGTTTATACTAACCTATCTCACGAGTTCTTGTTGAGTTTGGTGTGTATGAAGCTTTTGAGATTTAGGAAACCGACGTATAAAAGGAATTAAGGAGACACAAAAGCTCATGCTTGGGGACGCCCAAGGCACCCCAAGAAATTATTTCAATAAGTCTCAAGCATCTAAGCTTGGGGATGCCCCGGTAGGCATCCCACCTTTTCTCTTCAACAACTATCGGTTAGTATCGGTTGAACCTAAGTTTTTGCTTCTTCACACGAGTTGCGCTATCCTTGCAATGTAATTTTATTTTTCTTTGCTTGCTGTTTGAATAAAATCATTGGATCTGAAATATTGAATGAAAAAGAATCCTCCCATGGCTAGTTAATAATTTTACTACTCAGTGTTCTTCACTCATATCTTTTGGAGTAGTTTGTCATTTGCTCACATGCTTCATGTCCATCCTATGAGTAAATGGTTGAATAAATTGAATGTCATAAACCTGAATTTATATATGTTTCATATGCTTATAACATGGTTAGTGATGACTTCACACATAGAAAGTATGAGGCATAAAATTTATTGAGAGCTGGCAAACGTAGTTTTGGTCATCGTTGCAATTAATAGGAAGTAATAAGGAAAGAGAGGTTCACATACAGATATATTATCTTGGACATCTTTTATGATTGTGAAGCACTCATTAAGTATGACATGCTAAAAGAGTTGATGTTGGACAAGGAAGACAACGTAATGGTTTATGTTTTCTGACATCTTAGTTAAAGTATATTGTCATTGACCTTCCAAACATGCTGAGCTTGCCTTTCCCCCTCATGCTAGCCAAAATTCTCAGCACCAAGTAGAGATACTACTTGTGCTTCCAAAATCCTGAAACCAGTTTTGCCATGAGAGTCCACCATATCTACCTATGGATTGAGTAAGATCCTTCAAGTAAGTTGTCATCGGTGCAAAGCAATAAAAATTGCTCTAAATATGTATGATTGATTGGTGTGGGAGAAATAAGCTTTATACGATCTTGTGATGTGGAAGTAATAAAAGCGACGGACTGCATAATAAAGGTTCATATTCATATCACAAGGGGCAATATAAAGTGACGTTCTTTCACATTGAGATTTTTTGCATCCAACCTTAAAAGCGCATGACAACCTCTGCTTCCCTCTGCGAAGGGCCTATCTTTTACTTTATGTTTTACTTTATGCTTGAGTCAAGGTGATCTTCACCTTTCCCTTTTTCATTTTATCCTTTGGCAAGCTCTTCGTGTTTGAAAGATCATGATATATATATATCCAATTGGATGTAAGTTAGCATGGGCTATTATTGTTGACATCACCTAAAGGTGAATACGTTGGGAGGCAATACAATAAGCCCCTATCTTTCTCAGTGTCCAGCTGAAACTCCATAACCACAAGTATTTCGTGAGTGTTAGCAATTATAGAAGACTACAAGATAGTTGAGTATGTGAACTTGCTGAAAAGCTCTATTGATGACTATTTCTGATGTTATAATAAATTGCAATTGCTTCAATGACTGAGATTATAGTTTGTTAGTTCTCAATGAAGTTTCTGAACCATACTTGACATTGTGAATAGATTGTTACTTGATCATGAAAAGTTTTATGAGATGAGCTATTGTTATGACATATAATGATGCTAGAAAAAGTGATTGGAATTATCATTGATCAAACTTAAGCACTTGCTAGCATTCACACTTCATAAATTATTTCTTTTATCATTTACCTACTTGTTGGGGATATTACTACTGGGCGTAAACCGGCCAAGAGAGGCCGGGTTAACTTCATCAGTAGTCAAGTATGCTTGAAGCCCATGAGGATATTCTGTAAGGGCCTAAGGCCCAGAACCGGTCTAAGGCTTGTAGCCGTGAACCGGCGTTAGTATGTAACTTGTGTCGTAAGTTAGAAATACTAGAGACCGAACCGGACACTTCTATGAGCTGGTATCGGGACTCTGCAAACCCACGGGCGTCACCCATGTATATAAGGGGATGACCCGGCGGTGATTCAGGAGAACAGACAACAACTCGATACTTAGGCAAAGCTTGTTTGCTCCCTAGTCATCGAAACCCCCCATCAATTCCATCACAACTAGACGTAGGCTTTTACCTTCATCGAAGGGGCCGAACTAGTATAAACTCTCTTGCGTCCTTGTGTCCGCTTTAACCCCTTTAAGCTAACCCGTAGCAATGGCTCCACGACTAAGTCCTTTCATGAGGACATCTGCCGTGACAAAACCACGACAGTTGGCGCCCACCGTGGGGCTATCGCACGATGGTTTCAAGTTCTTGGAGGGCAACTTCGAAGGACTCAAGGGTTACGCTGTGGGCCGGATGACCAAGAGTCGTCGCAGCAAGCTCTACATTGACGATTCAGGCTGGGGCCCCGAGGCCGGCTCAATTGAGTACGGGTACCGGGTCCCCTTTGGTGGCATACACGTCTTCATTGGCAAGATCGATGAACCGGGCCCTGAGCCGGACGTCTGCACCGACCTCATCGAAACGGCTCAGCGTGCGAGATCTGCCCAGGGTAAACCGGCCATGAAGCGTGCCTTCATGGGAGTCATCCACGGAGGAGAATATGATGGTGGATCGGGATCTGGTAGCGAGACCGTCGTTTATTCCGGCAACGAGTCCTCGACGGGAGAAACCGAGTCATTGTATCAGTTACAAGACGGCCGGATTGAGGGTTGTTCCGATGGTGACAGTATTTCGGACCCCTCTGATCTACCCAACCGGGTCGGGATATTCATGGCCGGTACACAGGCGGCGGTCCACTCTTCGACTGCAGCGGCAATGTTCTCCGGATCATCAGCGGCGACAGCGGCCGGGGCAGGAGGCTCTATGCGCCCGCCAGCTCAAGTTTTATCTGATCTGTTTGATGCGTTGGCTTTGCTCATGGCAGAGGCTAACCCGGCGGATCAGGACGCCCACAACACGGAGATTGCAAAAGTGAGGGAACATATCACTCAGGCCAAGGCCGACCTAGCAGCTGAGAACAACAGGATGGCCGCGGAGCGGGCCGCTGAATGCGCAGCCTATAAGCTTATTTGGACCGTAACGCGTCGCATGAGATCCTGAAAAGGAAGCATCGATCTCGCCTGCCGACGGTCTTCGATGGCAGAAACCTCTTTAACACCCCAGGAGCAGGGACTAGTAACCCGCCGTGGTTAAACCGGGCGGAGGCACCTGGGACGGGTGCGCCGGTTCAACCTCGCCTGATGGAGCCACCTCGACAGAATAACATCATGCCTCAGCCTGTCCAGACACCTCCAGGTCATTTTCCAATCCGATGGACAATCTTATTGCCGCCGCTTCACGGCTGGAGGCCATCCCGATTGAAGGTGATTCTCCGCAAGCGGTGGAGACACGCCGGGTTAAGGAACTACTTCGAACAGCTTTGGTTCAGCAGGAAGCATATTCATATAGCCGTGACCGAATTCATTCCACCCCCCGTTCAAGCCGGAGTTACAGCAGGCGGATGGATGAACCGGCCGTATCCAGTAATGCGCGGAACCGTGAAGCGCCCCGTGGCCGTAAACCGGCAGGTGATGCCCAGGAAGTGGTGGACCGGGCCCAGCCACGCAGGGACGCCGAGTTAGCAGTACAACATGAGGATCGTCAACTTACGCCGGTTCATCCAACCACCACAATTGAGCCAGGGGTTACTTCCAGTTCTTTGGGAGTGCCTTGTCTTGTCCCCGCTTTACGCAATGTGCGCCTGCCCAAGGATTTCAAGGGCCCGCCCCAAAGTACCAAGTTACACGGCTGATTTGTCTCCGGAAGCATGGGTAGAGAGCTATGAGATGGCCATGGAGATGCTTGATGTAGATGAAGTGGCATGTGCAAAGTATTTTACCATGATGCTTGAAGGGACAACCCATATTTGGTTAAAGAGCTTACCAGCCAATTCTATCAGTTCACGGGCCCAGTTGCGAGCCCGGTTTTTCCAAAATTTCAAGGATACATGTAAGCAGCCCATGTCGATAGTGGACTTAGCGGCCTGTGTCCAGGAGGAAGGAGAGTCAACAACCCGCTGGGTACGCCGAGTCTCGGAAATTTTGCACTCCTCGCATCAGATAACGCCGACTCATGGTTATAACTTTGGAAAGAAACTGCCGGTTTAAACCTCTGAAGTTGAAATTGGGAAGGATGAAGCGCCATTGCAATGATATGGGAACCCTCATGACTGCATTAGTGAAGTATGCTGATTCCGATGGTACCAAGGATCCCGAGTCTGATGATGACAAGACAGGGAAGGGAAAGAAGAACGGCAACTCCAAGGGGCAGCAGCACAACACGACAGGTCATGGTAACGGAGGCAAGCGTAAAGCGGATGGTATCATGGACTTTGTGGCTAATACCAACACACAGGATAGGGGTCAGCGACGGAAGGGTAAACCGCCGAATCATGGTGGAGCTCCAAGTCCCATTTCGGACTGCCTAACTTATCTATTAAACCAGCCCTGTCCGAAGCACGGGACGAAGGAGGCGCCAGCCACCCACCTTTGGAAGGATTGTTATATTATGCAGGAGTTCAAAAATTCTAATGCTTTCCGGTATGATCACGGATCAGGTGGTGGCTCAGGATCCGGATTCCATGGGCCGGGTCACGGTGGAGGAAACGCCGGTTCAGGCTTCAATGGAGATCAGGGTGGACATAACAATCAAAACAATCAGAATAGCCAGGGTGGTTACAACCACCACCAGCAACACTCGGGTTATCAGAGCCATCCAAAACAGTTGAATAGTGGGCAATATCATGTATTCACCACTAGCTTGGATAAGCGGGACCAGAAGCTTCACAAGCGAGCAGTGAATTCTGCTGAACCGTCCGTGCCTCGTTATTTACGCTGGTTCGAACAGCCAATCATATGGAGCAGAGAGGATCACCCGCCCCGGGTTGACAATCCGGGTCAGCTAGCCCTCGTGGTGGCACCTCAGGTGGGAGGTTATAAGTTCACCAAGGTGCTCATGGATGGAGGAAGCAACATTAATATCTTGTACTATGAGACCTTCCGTCGTATGGGGCTAACAGACAAGAATCTTAAACCGTCCAATACGGTGTTCCATGGTGTGGTACCGGGCAAGTCAGCATATCCTGTTGGCAAGATAGCTCTGGAGGTAGCCTTTGGAGATGATCATGATTCCAGGTCAGAAACATTGGTTTTTGAGGTGGTTAAGATCCGGAGCCCGTACCACGCTTTGTTTGGCCGGCCGGCTTATGCCAAGTTTATGGCACGGCCCTGTTATATCTATCTGCAGCTCAAGATGCCAGGTCACAAGGGGACTATAACCGTTCATGGAAGTCGCAAGATTGCCTTGGAGTGTGAAGAAGGTGATGCAGCCTATGCAGAGTCGGTTTGTGCCACGGAAGAATTGAAGTATTACAAGGATAATGTTGATCCAGCTGACATGACTCCGTTGAAAAAGCCAACCACAGAACATGATCCGGCTCTAAAGTTCAAATCGGCGGCTGAGACCAAGCTTGTTGACTTCGTACCTGGCGATTCGTCCAAGCAGTTTAGTATCAGTACCAACTTGGATCCAAAATAGGAAAGCGCGCTCATCGAGTTCATCCCTGAGAACCGGGACATTTTTGCATGGAAGCCTTCTGACATGCGAGGTGTACCGAGGGAACTCGCTGAGCACACTCTTAATGTTGATCCTAAGTACAAACCGGTGAAGCAGTTTCTCCGCCGGTTCAACGAAGAAAGGTGCAAAGCTATTGGAGAGGAAGTGGCCAGACTCTTAGCGGCTGGCTTTATTGTTGAAGTGTTCCATCCTGAATGGCTGGCTAATCCGGTGCTGGTCCTTAAGAAGAACGACACCTGGCGCATGTGTGTGGATTACACAGATCTTAACAAGGCTTGTCCAGCAGATCCTTTTGCCCTCCCCCGCATTGATCAGATTATTGATGCTACGGCGGGTTGTGGCGCTTGAGTTTTCGGATGCATATTCTAGTTATCATCGATCAAGATGGCAGTTAAGGACCAGGAGAAGACGGTGTTCATAACTCCTTTTGGAGCCTTCTGCTATGTATCTATGCCCTTTGGGCTCAAGAGTGCCCAGCAACTTATCAACGTTGTGTACTGAACTGCCTTCATAAGCAGATCGGCCGTAATGTGCATGCTTATGTGGATGATATTGTGGTTAATTCAAGAGAGAAAGAGACTCTGGTTGATGATTTGAAGGAAACCTTTGATAACCAACGGGCATACAAGATGATGCTCAATCCGGCCAAGTGTGTTTTTGGTGTACCGACAGGCAAGTTATTGGGTTTTCTGGTGTCCAACAGGGGAATTGAGGCTAATCCGGAGAAGATCACAGCTATCACCTCTCTGGCTAAACCGAAATGTATCAATGATGTCCAATGTTTTGCAGGCCGGATTGCCGCGTTGAGCCGGTTTATCAGTCGCCTAAGTGAGAAGGCAATACCTTTGTATCAGATGCTGAAAAAAGCGGATCCCTTTGTCTGGAGTCCGGCCGCTGATAAAGCATTGGAGGACCTAAAGCGACAGCTAGCCAACCCGCCTGTTCTTGCTACTCCGATTGACAAAGAACCATTGCTACTATATGTGGCAGCTAATGCTCGTGTAGTCAGCGTAGCTATTGTGGTAGAGCGCAAGGAGGCGGGCAAGGAATATTCGGTTCAGCGTCCGGTTTACTATATCAGTGAGGTGCTTATTGAGTCCAAGCAAAGATACCCGCATTGGCAGAAGCTGGTGTATGGAGTTTACATGGCAAGCCGGAAGCTTAAGCAATACTTCCAGGGACATCCCATCACAGTGGTCAGCTCTGCTCCTTTGGGAGATATAATTCAAAACAGGGAGGCAACTGGCCGAATTGCCAAGTGGGCTATAGAGCTTGGGCCGCACGGTTTGAAATACGTGCCTCGGATGGCGATCAAATCTCAAGCACTTGTAGATTTCATCAATGATTGGACGGAACTACAAGCGCCTGAAGAAAGGCCGGATCACACCTACTGGACTATTCATTTCGATGGGTCTAGGCAATTGGAGGGCTCGGGGGCTGGAGTCGTATTAACTTCCCCACGAGGTGATAAGTTCTATTACGTTCTCCGCTTAATGTTCCCTTGTACTAACAATGCAGCTGAGTACGAAGCTTTACTCCATGGTCTTCGGATGGCTAAGGAGATGAATCTCAGCCGAGTTAAGTGCTTCGGTGACTCGGACCTGGTGGCCTAGCAAGTGTCTGGTACTTGGGATTCTAAGGACCCGCTTATGGCAGCATACTATCGTGAGGTGGATATCATTGCAGGCCACTTCAAGGGATATCAGGTGGATCATGTGGACAGACGGAAGAACGAAGCAGCGGACGCTTTAAGCCGGCTGGGCTCCCAACGTAAACCGGTCCCGCCTAATGTTTTCTTAGATGTCCTGCACAACCCGTCGGTCAAGCTCCCTGGCGAAGAGGATTTGGCTATTCCTGACCCGGAGGCTCAGTTGGTGGCGGCTCTGCATGTTATTCCGGATTGGACGGTTCCTTATCTTGCGTACATGTACCGGGGCGAGTTACCAGAGGATGAGATGCTGGCCAGACAGATAATCCGGCGATCCAAGTCCATGACTATTGTCAATGGCGAGTTGCATCATTGCAGTGTATCAGGGGCGTTTCAACGTTGTGTGTCGCCAGAGGAAGGTTTTGAGATCTTGCGAAATCCACGAAGGAGATTGTGGTCACCATGCGGTTCAAAATCTCACGGTGGCTAAGGCGTTTAAATCACGGTTTCTATTGGTTGACTGCTCATGCTGATGCGGAGGACCTGGTTAGGCGATGTGACGGCTGTCAGAAATTCTCAAGACGCACTCATGTGCCGGCTCAAGAATTGAGGATGATTCCAATTACTTGGCCGTTTGCGACTTGGGGGCTGGATATGGTCGGGCCTTTCAAACGGTCCAAGGACAAGAAGACCCACCTTTTGGTGGCGGTTGACAAATTTACAAAGTGGGTAGAAGCGGAGCCCGTCAGCAAGTGTGATGCAGCCACGGCGGTTCAATTCATTAAGAAGGTGATTTTCCGGTTCGGCTTTCCACGAGTATCATTACCGATAATGGTACCAATCTGTCTAAGGGTGCTATGAAGGAGTTACGTGAGCGTGAGCACATTCGACAGCGTTTCATCGCTGGCTCACCCACAGTCCAATGGCCAAGCAGAGAGCTAACCGGGAGATCTTACGAGGCATCAAGCCCGGCTTATGGTTCCGTTGCAGCGGACGCCGGGTTGTTGGGTCGAGGAGTTACCATCTGTGTTGTGGAGCATCAACACTACGCCCAACAGATCGACAGGATATACGCCGTTCTTCATGGTCTACGGAGCGGAGGCGGTTCTCCCCAGCGATATCCGTCATGACTCACCTCGTGTAGCAGCTTATGTTGAAGCGGACAACGAGGTAGCTCGACAAGACGCTTTAGACCTCTTGGATGAGGAGCGACACATTGCAGCTGCCCGTTCGGCGATTTACCAGCAGGATCTTCGTCGCTATCACAGCCGCCGAGTTAGAACCAGAACCTTTCAAGAAGGAGATTTGGTGCTCCGACTCATTCAAGACCAGACTGATATGCACAAGCTATCCCCACCTTGGGAAGGACCTTTCGTGGTCAGCAAGAATCTGCACAATGGGTCGTACTATTTGATTGATATTCGAGAGCATAAAGACTCACGTACATCAGAGGAGGAGACCAACAGGCCGTGGAACATAGCTCATCTTCGGCCCTACTATACTTAAGCCATAGGCTTTACTTATGTACATATTATGACAATGTATATATTATGATCAATACAATAAACCGGAGCCTTAGCTAAAGCGGGGTCTCTGTTATTTTTACATCATGAGTGGTTACACGGAGTTTTTATCTTAAAGCAGTCTCCGGTTTACCCCTTGAGTTAGCTTTTTAACAAAGCTTTATATTATGTCACTTGGGGGCTTGGTCGTGTTCGAACAAATGCAACACCTTTTGACAGGAGAAAGCCACGAGATCACTTGGGGACTTGGTCACGTCTGAACCAGGCACGCCTCTTGGTCGGCCTAAGGCCACGGGATCACTTGGGGGCTTGGTCGAACCCGAACCATTGCTACACCTCTTGATCGACATAATGCCACTGCATTATTTGGGGGCCTGGCTGACATGAACCATAGCTACGCCTATTGGGAGCTTGGTCGTGTCCGACCATGGTAATGCCAATTGATCGGTTCAAGTAGCCTCTTTTCGCAAAAGATTTTGTCTTTGCTTTTGCTTGCAATTTGTTTGTCTTTTTCTCTTATTGTGTTCTTAAACTGACAATTAATAAACCGATTCGACTGTCAGTTGACAGGACATGGTTTGTTTTTATCCGGAGACACTTTTGCCCGGTTTTATTTTTAATAAACATTCTGTTATGGAGTAACACCGGTGTTCATCTTAACCCGGAACGGTTTACCTGGTAGACCGACCTTATATATGCAGGAGCTGTTTTCTCCTTCAGCAGAGCGGGTTTTTTACAACTCCACTTCAAGATTGGCACGACCAACTTCATGCCCTATGATGGCAGGTATCACATATTCCCATTATCATATGTTTAATCTAAAGTATTATCTTTAGTTTCATATACATGGATATGATGACCCGTCTGGTGGTACAACCACAATGGCGGTTTAAGATTTTTTGGCTGCAGATAACAGTTTAAAGTTGATGATTCAACGAAAGCATAAGTTGCAATACATATGCACGAAGGCATATCAAAGTGTGGCAGCTAGTCTATTACAAGGCAACACAGTGCCCCAGATAAGATAATTGTTTTTATAAGGAAGCGAGATCGTAAACCGCCTCCGGTTTATGCTTGATCGCCAGACTTGGCACGATGGTTGTGGGTCATCTGCGCCGCTTCAACTTCGATTCCCTACCGGTGGTGGAAATCAACAGTTGTCGATCGATTCCATTAATGCTTGAAATACGGCTTCATCATTGATCAGCGGACGGTTCGATATCAGGAGCGTAAGTATGCTTACGGATTGGCGGTATAAGGTTCTCCGCTTCAGGAATCGGTGCAGATACTCGTTTATTTTCTCCATCATACTGGGCCTGATAGTTAGACAGATTTGCCTCTTCAACCAGCTGACAGGCCAAAGGGCGCACCTCCCGGTTTATAGCTCTAAGATCTTCTTTGTTGAATTCCGTCCCATCTTCCTTCAAGCTTGGGAAACCTTGGGCCGCTTCAACAGGATCAAAATCAGGCACCCACGCTTTGGCCGGATTAAGGCATTTATCGCGCCGGTTCTAGCAGCAGATTTCTTTAATTCTTCAAACCGGGCAGGAAGCATTGACAACCTTTTTAGGGTATCCTGGATCAAGGTCGAGGCCGGGTTGTTGTGAGAAGCGGTGCTGATGATCCGTTGCGCACCGGTATAGAGTTGCTCTATCAATGTATAAGAAGCTTTCAACTTTTTCCGGACGTCTGATCCCAAGTGGCCAATACGTGCCCTGTATCATTCAAAGGATTATTAAACCGGCAATTTTATGAGAAGGCTTTATTACGGCAGAAGTCAAAAAGGGCTTACCAAAGACAGCAGCGGTCATGGCATGTACTTGCCGCTTTACACTGGTCAGTTCATCCACCACCGGTTTAAGGGCAGCTTCAGCATGTTCTGCCCATTGAGTTAAAGCGGCCTTTTCAGTGGCCCAATCCGCCCGCTCCTTGTTGAAGCCCTCCTTAAGCTTTTCAATGACGTTTAAAGCGCTGGTTAATTCATCCTTTGCTTTAGAGGTTTCATCTTGCTGGGATTTCAGGTTTTCTTGAAGATCAGCAATTTGACTATCTTTCTTGTTCACATCAGCCTACATCTGAGATAATCATTTAAGGATTAAGATGTAGAGTTGAAGTACCAACCCCACAACAAGTTATGCCCTTGGTACTTGGGGCTAATGCATATTTGCTTTTCATCCTACAATTTATATATAAAGTCCCAAGCTCAATACAAGTATTCAACTTGGCACTTGGGGGCTAATGCCTGTTTGCTCTATCATTAAGTAATGCTGGAATTCTTATGTTATTCAAGTCCCGGTTTAACTACATTAAGTTGAACCAGCCCTTGGGGGCTATCAGAGTTGACAGTTTGCAATATACAAGCAGAGAGTTATGGAGTTTACCTCATATTTGTCCTTCATCATGTTCACCAAACCGGCTTCATAGTCACGGCTGGTATATAACCGGTTCAAATAGCCGTAATGAAGCTCTTGTGGATTCAAAGCGGCGTAAGTTGCCAAATCGGCACTCCACTTGCCTTTACCAAAGGCAGTAAATTCATCCTTGGCAGTATGCTTGGACAAGGCGACAGGATTACCTGGCTCGGAATGGCCAAAGCCAGTAATCACAACATCATCATCCTTGGTTTCGCCGGTTCGCACTGGGGTCGCCTGTTTATCCGTCTGCTTTGGTGGACTCGCTGTCTTGTCAGTTTGAGCAGGACTTGTGGGTTGACTTGGAGGACCAGTGGTATCAACATATGCCTCTTCAACAGTAACATCATGACTTTGCAATGGTGGATCAGTCAGTATATCATCCTGGATGTGTTCCTCAGGGTTTGGTGTTTGGGCCAGTTCAGGAGCCTCGTCTTCTGCCGCTTTATCCAGGCGAGCTTTCTTGCTTGGCCTAGGCTTGGCTCTGAAAGGAAAAAGACGGATCAGTCCAATGAACATTGAAAGTGCTATACCAAACAGCATTATCAGGAATATGGCTTACCCAAGCACTGTCTTGAGCGGTGGGAGTTGGGTGCATGTCGACTCGCCAGAGGAAGAATGAGAAGTCACCTGATAATCAGAGTCAGATGGATTAAGAGGTTGACGAAAGCAGCCCGCTTTAGGATAAGCATTGATGAAACAGTTAGAGAAGTCTGAACGATGTTTCTGAACCAGACTGTTCGGTAAACCGGTGGAGGTGACTACCTGGCCGCTGTGCCGGGTTGCGCGACGAGCTTCATGCTGTTGTATCTTCATAAGAAAGTTTCGATCCAAGTAAGCAAGAGGATGAGAAAATTTAACTTTCCGGTTTGCACGACGGATTTGTACTGAAGGTAAAGGGTTTGAATTGGAAGAAAGAGCGATTACCTCTACAACATCAGCATGACTAGCTTCAGCATCATCCTGGCAATAATCATTATCAATACTAGTCGTCAACCCGTGCACCTACACGGGCTAGCATTACACATATTTATACTTTGTAAGAGTTGGAAAACATTGATTATACCTGAAAGTTTTGGGAACGTGAAATGCGTACAGAAAAGTAAACGTACCTAAAATTGTTAATATTGTGTAATAGGTCTCTTCATATAGCGGAATTAAATGATATTTTTCAACCCTTTGTAATTATATGATAAATTTCATGCAAATAATTTCAAGCATTGTTCTGTTATATAATGCTCGATTTATGATTTATAAATTGTGTCATGATGTGGTTATTCTATAATTGTCGTAGAAAACTAACAATGAAAGTATAAAAGAGTGGGTCGAACAAACACTAAAATAAACAAAAGCGTCTAGGATAAATGGGAGCATCAAAATCCACTCATGCCAAACCAAGGCTTAATCATGTTTGGTTTATTAATAGATCAGATATTTTTGACATAAGCTTGTCTGTGCGGAATCAAACATGTATAGAGAATTATAATTGTAGCAATGTGAAAAAACTCACCAACGTGTATATTTATATGATAATGTTGGTTTCCAATGTGACCTAAACTTGAGTGATATGAAAACAAATTTGATAGGAGTTGTGATGCTAATTAAAATTGTACTTGTATTCGAGCAACACCATAAATGGAAAAGCCAGGTTGCGAGATGAACCAACAACAACCAATTATTATGTGTTAAAAGTTTTAAAAATCAAGTAATGTGCAAAAAAAATCACTACTTTCTACAAAATGGAATAAGATTTCAAATTGAGCAAGTAGATATGAAGAATCAACCATAGACATATTTTCAGAAGTACGTAACTTCCAGAACAGAACTACTCCCTTTTCACTAAGTAAATATGTTCACACCAAGCTTCAATATTGTTGTATTGACATGCAAGGAAGTTGATTAAATTCAGTTAACGATAGATATTGTATATAGTAAATAGTTGTACATATTTTTTTGTCAGATTAACTAATTATAAGGAATCCATAATTCTAAAAGAAGAATATATTAACATTAGTCTTGAGCCTTCGACACATAGTACTTTTCCCTTTTTCCGAGGTAGAGATGACAAAAAAATCTCAACTATTACTAAAGTACGTCAAAGGAATTGATTATATCTGTAAATAAAATAGTAAAAATCATCTGATGTCACAATAGAATTTATTGCCATAGGGAGATACAATTGTTATACTCTTTAGATACGGACATAATTTGGGATTGTGTGCAGCTCTCATACACTTCAAGAAACTCACATGTACCCTAGCAATGTAGAATGACTAAAAGAAACAGAAAAAAAAATCTACATCATGGAGACTGTAGAAATTACGATACAGTTTGCAATGCTAAAAACGTAAACTTGCACTTTCCTGTACTGTTGCACCATTCTAATGATTTTTCCTTGAGAAGAAAGAAGATTCAGTATTTACAATGGACTCATGTTGTTCCGTGATTACAAAAAAAGGATTCAGTACTGGATTAACTATTGCGTTCAGATCAAACTTGTAACATCTGAAACCTAATACATGAATGTGTGGCCTAGTTGATTGAATTTGATGTTGCAGTTAGTTTTCCTTTTTTTTCTAGTTGCACAAAAGGTCTTGCAGAGAACTAACATACAAAAAAATTGTAGATCATGTATACGGTCATGAAAAACTTAATTGTGTGATTTCGTTCATATAAGGCGAGTATATTTATTTGGCTCTGCAATTTTAAAAATAGTTGACATATCTTTGTATGGTATCCTTGCTATGTCATGCCTCATTGTATAATTCATTTTTATGCATAACCTGACTTCAACATTTGTTTGATTCCTCTAATTTTAATGATGAAAAAATCAAGCAGACATGTTAACAAAAAGTGTGTTCTAATAAGTAATGATGAACATTACTTACAACAGAACCACAATATTCATGTTCTTACAAATGAGATATATATCTATCCTATAAGCACAGTAGCAATATATACAGGCAACACAAAGGAATCTTCAGAAAAATTAAGACCGTACTCTTAATCAGCACAGCTACTTGTGCACCTTGGGCGCGTCGAGGCGAGGCCAGCGTCTCTTATTTCCAGGCGTCCTTGGCCGATGACGGTGATGCCCGGCATCCCATCATCCCACTGGTTCGTCTTGTGGCGGACAAAAGCATCCAGCGAGCCGGCCTAGAAATCGATCAGCCTAGCTAGCCTTGCATGGAATCAATCCAGCAGCTTAACTCCATCGGAATATCCAAATTAAGCCAAGTGATGTGCGTACACCTGCGCCGTGCAGCCCCACGTGCAGTCCCGATTGGAGGCTGTCCAATCTGGCGTCTGCATCCTGCAACCCCGCTTTCTCATCATTAGGATTAGGAAGAGGCCAAGTGCAGTCCTACATGGGATGCCGTCCAGTCCGTCAGTTTGCCGAACGTCTGCCTCAAGGAATTTTTGAAGTTGATGATGCCATGGAGAAGGGGGCCGAGAGGAAACAGAGGTAATTTGTTTTCAGGCCTAGAGTTGAAAGAGAGGACTCGTGGGAGATTAGGAGAGTGTCCCCATCTACTACTCTATAAACGGTTGTAGAGATATGGGGCAATACGTGCAGTTTTTTAAACACGTGTATGTTCTTTTTACAACAGGGGGCAATACGTGTAGTTTTTTTCCTCCTTGAACATGTTCAATTTTTTAATTTTCCTTCTCTAACATACACGTTCAGGTTTGGTGTTTGTCACGTGTATGTTGGGTCTTTTTTTCACCGTAAGTGTAACATAAATCATGGGGTTAAGATCGATCGATTATATAGATCAATGGTGTAATTAATTTTAATGATGTGGATTAATATGGAGACTCGTATGGTGCCTCCAATTAGTAAATATAAGAAGGTGTGTAAAAAATAGACCAAGTGAGTCAAGTTCTACCACAAGGTCCGGATTACCCACATCATCATCAGCTGGTGGATCGGAGGAGGAAGTGGTTTTCTTTCTATAAGCTGGTTTCTTCACAACTTTGGTCTTGGGCCGGGTTATTGCCACTGGTTTCTCTTGTGGAGTCTTCCTGCTCCAAAATGGATCATCACCCTGTTGGGAAGATGTTAACATCAACAAAGAGTACTTGAACATAATCAGATTTTATAAAGGAATAAGATATGAGTCTTACGGCTAGCGGTTTGTTAATGGCAGAAAAGGGAGCCAGGCCGGTTTGTGCGCAAGCAGCTTCCGGTTCGTTCAACATCCTCTTAACAGCTTTAGTAACTTCATCGTCTGTCAGTTGGATCTTGATATGCCGGAGAGGGTCTGTTACATCTTCTGTGTATTTGCACATCAAACCGGAGCGCAGGCTCAGGGGCAGTATACTCCAAGATATCCAGCATCGAGCAAGATCAACTCCTGTCAACCCGTTGTTCATGAAGGCCCGGAGCTTGGATAGTTGGGGGGCATATTTGCTTCTTTCCCTAGCAGTTAGTCTATGAGGGAGAGGGTGTGTATTGCTTAGCCGTTCTGGATGGTAACTCGGTAAAGATTTTCTCCTTCAGGAGAGGTATCTTTGCAGTAAAACCATGTTGAGTTCCACTCTTTGGGATGGCTATGCAGTTTGGCGTGAGGGTAAGTGACCTCTTTCCTCTTTTGAATCGCCACACCACCCAACTCGGTGTTGGGACCGTCAGAAAATTCAGTGCGGCGGTTTAAATGGAAGCAATCTCTGAACAATTCAACTGTGGGCTCCTCCTGAAAGAACACCTCGGAGAGCACTTGAAAATGACAGATATTGGTTATGGAGTTGGGGCCAATATCTTGTGGACGCAGTTGGAAGTTGGCCAAGACATCTTGATAAAACTTTGAACCGGGCGGACTGAAACCCCGGGCTAGGTGGTCAGCAAAAACAACAACTTCTCCATCCTTGGGTTCTCGAGAACTCTCCGGACCAGGGACCCTTCAGTGAATGACATCTTTCTGGCCTAAAGCGCTGGTGCGAACTAAGTTCTCCAGTTGGGTTTCAGTCACTCGAGAAGGGACCCAGTTACACTCATACACTTGCTTGGCCATGATGCAATCTGCAAGGTAGTAATACCGGTTCAAGAACATGTTGGAAGGCTATAGACTAATGCGTTCATTGTTAAACCGGAAGATTTTGTTCATAAACCGGAGTTCTGCAAGGTGGCAATACATAAACCGGAAAAACCTTGGCGGTTCAACAAGGGGACTAATGGTATATGCCGAGTTGTCAATTTCTCTACAAAGTTAAACCGCCTGGTCTGAAACATGGATGAATCAAGTGTGCATGTGCGAAAACAGGTTTCACGACAACTTGTTACGGCTTTGGATCTGGAGCATATTCAGAAAAGAAATAAATATTCAAGGTATAAAACGGAGCGGTACTGAATCAACGAGCAAAGACGCAGGGAGATCTAAGACCTTGAGATGCGCAGGTAACAGCGGATGCTAAAAACTACCTTCACGCAGAACAAGGATCCACAGATTTAAGCGGCGGTTATCATATGAGCAAGAAATAAGCGATGAACACCGAAGAACATGGAAACCCTAAGAACATATCTGCGGTGAAAGGATAGAAGATTTACCGGAGCGGAGGAAGAAGCGGAAGGTCGCCGCGATACTCTGGTACGTTCAAGGTGATGCAGCGGCCAAGGCTGGTGCAGAGGTTGACAATGGCGGAGCTCGAAGCTGGGCAGCGAGGAAGGCAAGCGAGAGGGGCACGAAGGGGAAAAAAGGAAATGACCCTTCGGTCTATTTATAAAGGCAAAGGACATGTGTCAGGCGCGAGAATCAAGGAGCCGCGAGTTTGGAAACGGAGTTGTCGCCTCGATTGTCGCAGTTCTATTAAACAAAAGATGTTAGATATAATCCTTTATGACAGATGACGTCAAGCCGGTTCACCACAATCTGAGAAGATGACGTTACAGCGGTTCAACCAAGAAGATGTTGAAGAATGAAGCTTTTTACTAAGGATTGATATGAACCTGTTCAAATCAATCTGGGGCCTAATGTTGGGGACATTACTACTGGGCGTAAACCGGCCAAGAGAGGCCGGGTTAACTTCATCAGTAGTCAAGTATGCTTGAAGCCCATGAGGATATTCTATAAGGGCCTAAGGCCCAGAACCGGTCTAAGGCTTGTAGACGTGAACCGGCGTTAGTATGTAACTTGTGTCGTAAGTTAGAAATACTAGAGACCGAACCGGACACGTCTATGAGCTGGTCTCGGGACTCTGCAAACCAACGGGCGTCACCCATGTATATAAGGGGACGACCCGGCGGCGATTCAGGAGAACAGACAACAACTTGATACTTAGGCGAAGCTTGTTTGCTCCCTAGTCATCGAAACCCCCCATCAATTCCATCACAACTAGACGTAGGCTTTTACCTTCATCGAAGGGGCCGAACTAGTATAAGCTCTCTTGCGTCCTTGTGTCCGCTTTAACCCCTTTAAGCTAACCCATAGCGATGGCTCCACGACTAAGTCCTTTCATGAGGACATCTGCCGTGACAAAACCACGACACTACTCGAGGACGAGAAGGAATTAAGCTTGGGGTGCTGATACGTCTCCAACGTATCTATAATTTATGAAGTATTCATGCTATTATATTATCCTTCTAGGATGTTTGATATGCATTTATATGATACTAGTCGTCAACCCGTGCTATAGCACGGGCTAGTACTATATCAATAGAAAATTTGCAGTATCATCTTCATTTTACAATGTAATATAGCATACTTCATATGTAAAGTTTAGACAGATAGAAGTTTCTCTGTTTGCACCTTAGGGAGATAATTATCGTGTTTTTTTAGAAAAAAATCATTGAATTGTTGTCATGTTTTCCTATTGCAGAAATTTTCCCCTTGTAGTGTCCCTTATTTTTTTGGAAATACCCAATCTCGAATAAAAAATTAATCAAGTCTCATCGTCAAAATAATGATAATTCTAGGAAAATTTTAGATCCCAAATTTTAGGCGAAAAAACATATATAACCATAACTCGGTAAAATATATGATTATCTTAATATATGCACACATAGAAATCAATCTGGTTTTACACGTACTATAACAAATCTTTAAAAGAAAATTGATTAAGTATCAGAATATATATATTCCATACTTGGAAGAATCATGCGAACCCATGCTCAAAGAAAAAATATAGGTCACCACTCATTTATTCATCATGAGTATAGTAAATTAAAAAGAAATATCGTACCATTTATAAGTTATAAGCGCATTTTGGAACGAACCATATGTACATGCAGATTGGACAATAGCAGACGCACACTTCACGCAAGTTTAGTAGTAGCACATTGGCCGATCTGCATGCATGATCTGTATTTCGCGTCGAGAGTCATCAGATATAACCGACGCGTCACATTTGGAGACACTCGATGTGGCCGGCACCCGGCGGCGTACAGGAGGATGTTATTGGAGCAGTTGATCAAGGTTGCCTATTCTCATGTGCCTTAATTCTCATTGCTTCTACTTTCATGCTCTGAGGAATAACTGAGGCATTTATTAATCGATTTGTTTTACAATCGGCATGACTCTTTGATGTTAAAGAACTATGTACATACATACTTAGATTATTTCCTACTACTCTAGAACCGCTCATGAGTAGTAAGCAACATCATCGAGGTTCGATGGATAATGGCAATCGTGTTTTCCATGGTTGAGAAACATGATCAGAGCAGGACAGCAGGAGAAGATGGATTGAACTATACCTCTTTTTTTAGATCGATTCCAGTGGTTGATAGAACACTAAGGGCAGCGTTGATGCCCCGAAGAACAGACGGCGTGTCAAAGCGGAGGATTAGGAAAAGCGGTTTTACAGCAGCAAGCGGATGTGTTTTTCTTTCTTTGCATTCGAAATCACTCAGGAGAGTTTATTGAATTGAAATCAATCAGATGCGACATAAGTATGGCTTTCCTTTGGAGAACATGATAGGACCCTGTAATTTTTTTTTTTGAGACGGGACGCTGCATTTTTTTATCTGGACGCGGTTCATCTTTTCTTTTGACAGATTATTAGATCGAGTCACCTATGGGTCATTAATTTCAAGAAAGGAAGCGTGCTTCTAGGAGAACATGCATGATAGGACGCTCGTCATCTTTTTTTATTTTTGATGGGACGCAGTACATTGTTTTGTTTACTGGACTCTCTTCATATTTTTTTTTAGTCATTCATCTTTCCTTTTGACAGATTAGATCTAGTCACGTGTGGGTGATTTTTTCTCAACAAAGGAAACGTGCGGGGAAAACATGCATGATAGGACGCTGCACATCTTTCTTTTTTCTTGCATGACGTTGTACACTATTTTTTAAGGGACGCTGCTCATGTTTTTTTAGTCGTTCGTCTTTTGTTTTGATAAATTGGATCGAGTCACACGTACGTATGTTATTTTGTTTATTTACGGGCGATCATGTATAGGATGTCTCTTTTCTAGTTGTGTCACGCTGTACATTGTTTTGTTTATTATGGGCGATCATGTATAGGAGTCCAGCTACATTTTACTTGGCCAAAAATTTATTCATGCATCGTGGAGTTTGTCCCCTTTTTCCGTTTGATTGGACTCTATGGTTGGAGGCTTCCTTTTTTTGTCGAAACAGATGGATCTTTTTTTTTCCTTTTGATTCACTACGGTTGGACGTGTCATATGCCTTTTTTATGTGACATCGGGACCATCTATGTTACGAATGTTTTCTTTTTATCCTGAAAGTATATTCTACAATCCAACGGTGTAATTAATACTAATGATGTGGATTAATGAGAGTACTTGAATGGTGCCTCCAATTAGTAAATATAAGATTTTATATGATTTTTGGGACTAACCTATTAACCTAGAGCCCAGTGCCATTTTCTGTTTTCTCCTTGTTTTTGAGTTTTGCAGAAAAGGAATACCAAGCGGAGTCCAATTGACGGGCCAATTTTTGATGACTTTTTATGGACCAAAAGAAGACCACGGAGCATCGGAGTTGGGCCAGAAGAGTCCCGAGATGCCCACGAGGGTGGGGGGCACGCCCACCTGGTACGGGCGTGTGGGCCTGCCTCATGGACAGCTCGGGCACCTCCTTAACGTGAGACCGAGTCCAAAAATTCCTATAAATACAAAAACCTCGGAAAATTAACCTAGATCGGAGTTCCGCCGCCGCAAGCCTCTGTAGCCACGAGAAATCAATCTAGGCCTCTATGGCACCTCACGGGGGGGCCATCATCACCGTGGCCATGGAGGAGTATCTGGAGGGCCATCATCACCATGAAGGCCAAGGACGGAGGGATTCCGCTGTAGGGTGTTGCAATCGTTCATGATTAAACTTATAGTGGGTTGGTGGTGGTGACACACAAACCCGAGTAAGAGGGATTATTGCGTATGGGAATAAAGAGGACTTGATGCTTCAATGCTATGGTTGGGTTTTACCTTAATGATCTTTAGTAGTTGCAGATGCTTGCTAGAGTTCCAATCATAAGTGCATATAATCCAAGTAGAGAAAGTATGTTAGCTTATGCCTCTCCCTCATAAGAAACTGCAATAGTGATTACCGGTCTTGTTAACAATTGCCTAGGACAATTCCGCACACCGATCCACCATTATTCCACACTCGCTGTTTATAATATTTAGTAATATATTCTAACTTTATGATAACAGCACCTACTTTTATGTTTTAGCTCTCCGATATCATGCAAAGTTATCCTCTTCATACCCACAACGTAGTTTTATTTCTCGTTTCTAGTTGGAAGTAAGCGTTGATTGCACGTGAAAGTAAATGTCGATGGCGAGATAGGGCTTGAGAGAATATTGATCTTACCTTTAGCTCCTTATGGGTTCGACACTCCATACTTATCACTTCCACCTTTGGAAAGTGCTACGATGATTCCTTGCACTTGGGGATTATCAGCAGCTCCAAGACCTAAGTTCATCGGTATGCACAACATTGTGCATATTGACGAAAAGTGGTTCTATATGACGAAAATGAACAGAAACTACTACCTCCTCCCGGAGGAAGATGACCCGGTCAGAACTGTTCGGAACAAGAACTGTATTGGGAAAGTGATGTTTCTGACCGCTGTTGCTCGACCCAGATATGACACTGAAGGCAATATGACACTCTGGTAAAATTGGTGTATGGCCCTTTGTGCAAGAAATTCCCGCTGCTAGAAGAAGTGAATATAGAGCAAGAGGGATCATTCAAATGAAGTCCTTCAACGTGAACCGACGGGTAATGAGGAGGTATATGATAGAAAAAGTGGTTCCAGGAATAAAGGAAGTTTGCCCCACAGATGATACTAATCCAATATTGATCCAGCAAGATAACGCGAGAATGCACTGTCGGTGTCAATACCGGCGGATCTCGGGTAGGGGGTCCCGAACCGTGCGTCTAAGGTCAATGGTAACAGGAGACTGGGGACACGATGTTTACCCAGGTTCAGGCCCTCTCGATGGAGGTAATACCCTACTTCCTGCTTGATTGATTTTGATGAATATGAGTATTACAAGAGTTGATCTACCACGAGATCGTAATGGCTAAACCCTAGATGTCTAACCTGTATGATTATGATTCTCCCCTATGGACTAAACCCTCCGGTTTATATAGACACCGGAGGGGCCTAGGGTTACACAGAGTCGGTTTACAGAGGAAGGAATCTTCATATCTGAACGCCAAGCTTGCCATCCACGCAAAGGAGAGTCTCATCCGTACACGGGAGGAAGTCTTCTATCTTGTATTTTCACGGCCCATCAGTCCGGCCGACGTCATACAGGCCATACGCCCGAGGATCCCTTAATCCAGGACTCCCTCAGTAGCCCCTGAACCAGGCTTCAATGACGATGTGTCCGATGCGCAGATTGTCTTCGGCATTGCAAGGCGGGTTCCTCCTCCAAATACTTCAAAGTAGTCCTCGAACACAGAGAACGTGTCCGGCTCTGCAAAACAAGCTCCACATACAGCTGCAAATAGTATAATATTAACAAGTCCCATCTACTGACATCTTTCGTAATGAGACGCCACGTCTCTGCACGGTCATTATTTCAAACCATTTTTTGGCCTCCCGCTCCATGTTTCAAGGTGCGATTTCTATTGGCACGTCTTGTCGAAGCAGAGATCGTGTCCCCTTATCACGGGATTCTCATCAATACGGGTGTGGGTAATCCCACCATGCCGTCCGCATGACCCTTGGGGAATAAGCGAGTTTTAAGGCTAATGGGGAGGCGCTTGATATTCGCTGCCTTTATAAGAGGATAAGGATCCACCTTTTCACCCACACCTTCTTCTTCTCCGCCCATCCGATCTTGAGCTCCAGCGCCCAAGCTTTCATCCTTTCTGCCCCCACAAAGCACTCCAACCATGTCCGAATCTGGAGCCCAGGGAAGTGGATGGCCTCCTCCGTCATAGACAAGGACATCAAGAAGCTTCGAGAGGCGGCGTACTTGGCCCCGGAAATCGCCCACCGGCTTTCGGCCAATGGGCAGATCGTCCCTACTCCGGAGCCCCATGAGAGGGTGGTATTCATCCCCCACTTCGTCTGCGAGTTGGGGTTTCCTCTCTACCCCTTCGTCCGCGGGCTCGTGTTCTACTACGGGCTAGACTTCCATGATCTGGCCCCAAACTCCTTCCTCAATATCTCGGCATTCATTGTCGTGTACGAGGCCTTCCTCCGCATCTCACCCCACTTCGGACTGTGGCTAAAGACCTTCAATGTGAAGCCAAAGGTGGTGGATCACCAGCACGCGGAGTGCGGAGGCGCCATGGTGAGCAAGTTGTCCAACGTCACGTGGCCCCAAGGCACCTTTGTGGAGACCGTCAAAGGGTGGCAACAGCAGTGGTTCTACATCACCGAGCCCCGCGACACCACCTGGGCCGCGGCTCCCCTATTCAAGTCCGGGGCCCCAATGCGGCTTACCTCCTGGCTAAAGAAGGGCCTGAACTAGGCATCGTTGGAAGAGGTGTCAGCGCTGCAGACGCGCATCAAGAGCATGGTGGACAAGAACATCAAGCTTGTCAATGTGATCCAGGTGATGCTTTTCCGCCGGATCCTTCCTTGCCAAAGCCGGGCTTGCAATTTGTGGGAGTTCGATCCGGCCGAGCACCAGACCCTGCAACAGTTCTTCGACGCCACACACGAAGGCATCTGGAAGGTGCTTTCCAAGGCCAGTGAGACATTGCCGGAGACGACCGAGGACCGTGGGTACGATCTGACCCATCCAGCCAGTCCGGTAAGTTCTTCCTATTTCAAGGTATATCCTCCACCTGTATATTCAAGGAAGATATCTAAGCTTCCCCATTTGACTTTCCTGGGCTGGACAAAGAAGGCGGAGCGGATCTAGTGTCCAGCTCCGCTGCCAGAAAACCCAGCGATCACTCTTCTGACGAAGATGCTGGTTCCGGTGCCCTACCAGGCGCCGGAGAAGAAAGCCAAGAAGAAGGCCAAGGATACCAGAAGTGGCCTCCGCCGTAAAGGTGCTTCAGACACATCGTCCGAAGAGACCGAAACCCACTCCTCCCCTGCCGAAAACGACGACGAGGAGGAGGAAAACAATTCTCCCCTTGAAGGGGGAAGGAAGAAAAGGGCGGCCTCCACAAATCTAGAGGCGGAGACGTCCAAGAGAGGGAAGGTCTCCATCACAGATAATCCCGTGCCGAAGACTGACAGCAACTCCGAGTGGCGACCCAGGCCGAAGCCCCTGGCCGAATCGTAAGTACTCCAAGGCACTTATGCACATATATATCCAGCCCTTTTACTTCGTGATTTTTAACATGTTAAACCATGCGCTGCAGTCCGGCTCACTCCCACCCCCAGTGATCCTCATCTTCGGGGAATTCGCTGGATCCCAATGTGATGGACAGCGGGTCGCCTCCGCCGGCTTTCTCCCCCAAGGCTATGGACGACACCGAAGTGTTGTCCTGAAGGACCGTCCCAAGCTAGGGAGTAGCACGGGAGACCGTCACGGTGGTGCCAGAGGGTGATACCTCGGCCGCCGGACACATGGGGGAGCAGACCCCCCCCTGTCAACTGGCGATGGGGGCCACATCCAATTCGGCCCCCAGCCGAATACTGTCCCGGAGACCAATACATCTCCGGAATTAGGTAAGCAACCTCCTTTAAAAGAAGGAGGTGCGCCTATCCCGCCGGTGACCTCTGTCCATCCAGAGGCACCGGTTACTCTACTCGAAGCGCTGTGAGGTGCTTCCATTGTGGAGGAACATCGTATCCTTATGGGTACGGTGATTGAGAAGGTGCAGTCTGCCAAGAGCGGACTGACCGAAGCCTGCGCCAGCCTTCTAACAGGTTTTGAGGTATGTGACATAATTATGTAAAAAAGAATGCCATAGTATAGACAGTAGCCCCAGAGACTCTGTCTGGTGTTCGAAAAGAAAAGCCGGGCAAGGATCAAATAGTATCCACACGAGACTAACCATGCATGTCTATGTGAATAAGCAGGCGTCGATGTTGGCTGCGACCTCCCATTCTGTCGAAGTCTCCAAACTGAAGCAAACTCTGGAGCTGTCCAAGGAAGAGCTCGACCGTGTTAAAAAGGAACTGGAGTACAAGCAAGGTATGCCATGGTCTATTCAGATCTAGAAAGATATGAATTATTCGTGTTAACCACATTTTCATGATATTTTCATAGGAGCTGCGACCGAGCTGGAGCCCCTTAAGAACGTGCCAGCCGAGGCCCAGAAGAGAGCGACAAAGGAACAAGCCGCCCACGAAAAGCACGAGGAAAAGGTCGGGGAGGTCCAGCAAGAGCTCCAGGACGTCGTAAAGAAATGCGTCCTTGGAGCGCAAGATTACAGACCAAGAGTCCGAACTTGCTAAGGCCCGCCAAAGCACACAAGAGGCCCGGGTTGAAGCCCAGGGCGCCCTCCAGGAGATCCAGGAGGCCAAGAAGATCGCGACGGGTACAGCCTTTATTATGCAGAGAAAATTTGTGAAGAAAGCATCTCTTACTGCCCGGATTTGGAGTTCTCCAGGAGCGTTTATGGATCTGCCGCGCAGTATTGCTGATGCTGCGGAGTTCTTCCGAGCCGAAGAGGGGAGCTCGACGAAGAAGCTGTTCCGGTCACAATACCTTGCGCCAGAGCATCCGGTGCCCTTTAGCGATCAGCTGGAATAGCTAGCCGAACTTCACAGGGTGGCCGAATTGGCCATGAAGGATTTGATAATCCGTCTATGGCCTGCCGAAGCCATACCCAGCAGCTACTTCGAGCTCGTGAAGCGGCTGTTCAGCGCCTTCCCTCGGCTTGACGCCATCAAGCGGTCGGTCTGCATCGAAGGTGCAAGGATGGCCTTTGCCCGTGTCAAGGTGTAGTGAGCTAAGATGAACACCGTCAAGCTTGTGACCGAGGGACCGCCCGCGGGCAAGGAGCACCGCATGCCCGAGCGGTATTTTGATGATGTCCTGGAGGGATCCCGCATTGTGGAGGGCCAATGTGCGAAAGACATTATCTTTGAATGAATACATTTATGTTTTCCAGTCCTGTATTGTGGAACAAAGCCTTTATGTAATATATTGCTTGTTTGTTATGTGAAAATACCCCCTCCTGTGCGGCCGTTTATTAAATCTTAGATTTGGCCAGTCGTCGGCTTCAGCTTGAAGGAAATATGCCCTAGAGGAAATAATAAAGTTATAATTTATTTCCTTATATCATGATAAATGTTTATTATTCATGCTAGAATTGTATTAACCGGAAACATAATACATGTGTGAATACATAGACAAACATAGTGTCACTAGTATGCCTCTACGTGACTAGCTCGTTGATCAAAGATGGTTGTGTTTCCTAACCATAGACATGAGTTGTCATTTGATTAATGGGATCACATCATTAGGAGAATGATGTGATTGACTTGACCCACTCCGTTAGCTTAGCACTTGATCATTTAGTATGTTGCTATTGCTTTCTTCATGACTTATACATGTTCCTACAACTATGAGATTATGCAACTCCTGTTTACCGGAGGAACACTTTATGTGCTACCAAACGTCACAACGTAACTCGGTGATTATAAAGGAGCTCTACAGGTGTTTCCGAAGGTACATATTGAGTTGGCGTATTCCGAGATTAGGATTTGTCACTCCAATCGTCGGAGAGGTATCTCTAGGCCCTCTTGGTAATGTACATCACTATAAGCCTTGCAAGGAATGTAGCTAATGAGTTAGTTGCGGGATAATACATTACATAACGAGTAAAGAGACTTGCCGGTAACGATATTGAACTAGGTATTGAGATACCGACGATCGAATCTCGGGCAAGTAACATACCGATGACAAAGGGAACACCGTATGTTGTTATGCGGTTTGACCGATAAAGATCTTCGTAGAATATGTAGGAGCCAATATGAGCATCCAGGTTCCGCTATTGGTTATTGACTGGAGACGTGTCTCGGTCATGTCTACATAGTTCTCGAACCCGTAGGGTCCGCAGGCTTAAAGTTAGATGACGGTTATATTATGAGTTTATATGTTTTGATGTACCACAGGTATTTCGGAGTCCCGGATATGATCACGGACATGACGAGGAGTCTCGAAGTGGTTGAGACATGAAGATTGATATATTGGATAACTATGTTGACACCGGAATAGTTTCGGGTGGTCTCGGGCATATACCGGAGTACCGGGGGGTTACCGGAACCCCCCGGGGGGGATTAATGGGCCTCATGGGCCCTAAGTGGAGAAGAGGAGGGGCGGCTAGGGTAGGCCGTGCGCCCCCTCCCCGATCTGAATAGGGCCCCCCCTTTTTCCTTCCTCTCCTCTCTCCCTTCCTTCCCCCTCCTACTCCAACTAGGAAAGGAGGGAGTCCTACTCCCAGTGGGAGTAGGACTCCTCCCTGGCGCACCTCCTCCTGGCCGGCCGCCCCTCCCCCTTGATCCTTTATATACGGGGGCAGGGGCACCTCTAGACACATCAATTGATCTCTTGATCTCTTAGCCGTGTGTGGTGCCCCCCTCCACCATATTCCTCGTCGATCATATCGTAGCGGTGCTTAGGCGAAGCCCTGCGTCGGTAGAACATCACCATCGTCACCACATCGTCGTGCTGATGGAACTCTCCCTCAAAGCTCGGCTGGATTGGAGTTCGAGGGACGTCATCGAGCTGAACGTGTGCTGAACTCGGAGGTGCCGTGCGTTCGGTACTTGATCGGTCGGATCATGAAGACGTACGACTACATCAACCGCGTTGTGCTAACACTTCTGCTTTCGGTCTACGAGGGTACGTGGACAACACTCTCCCCTCTCATTGCTATGCATCACCATGATCTTGCGTGTGCGTAGGAATTTTTTTGAAATTACTACGTTTCCCAAAAGTGGCATCCGAGCCTGGTTTTATGCGTTGATGTTATATGCACGAGTAGAACACAAGTGAGTTGTGGGCGATACAAGTCATACTGCTTACCAGCATGTCATACTTTGGTTCGGCGGTATTGTTGGATGAAGCGGCCCAGACCGACATTACGCGTACGCTTACGCGAGACTGGTTCTACCGACGTGCTTTGCACATAGGTGGCTGGCGGGTGTCAATTTCTCCAACTTTAGTCGAACCGAGTGTGGCTACGCCCGGTCCTTGAGAAGGTTAAAACAGCACTAACTTGACGAACTATCGTTGTGGTTTTGATGCATAGGTAAGAGCGGTTCTTGCTCAGCCCATAGCAGCCACGTAAAACTTGCAACAACAAAGTAGAGGACGTCTAACTTGTTTTTGCAGGGCATGGTATGATGTGATATGGTCAAGACGTGATGCTATATTTTATTGTATGAGATGATCATGTTTTGTAACCGAGTTATCTGCAACTGGCAGGAGCCATATGGTTGTCGCTTTATTGTATGCAATGCAATCGCCCTGTAATTGCTTTACTTTATCACTAAGCGGTAGCGATAGTCGTAGAAGAAATAGGTGGCGAAACGACAACGAGGCTACGATGGAGATCAAGGTGTCGCTACCGGTGGCGATGGTGATCATGACGGATTGCTTCGAGATGGAGATCACAAGCACAAGATGATGATAGCCATATCATATCACTTATATTGATTGCATGTGATGTTTATCCTTTATGCATCTTATTTTGCTTTGATTGACGATAGCATTATAAGATGATCTCTCACTAAATTTCAAGGTATAAGTGTTCTCCCTGAGTATGCACTGTTGCGAAAGTTCTTCGTGCTGAGACACCACGTGATGATCGGGTGTGATAGGCTCTACGTTCAAATACAACAGGTGAAAAACAGTTGCACACGTGGAATACTCAAGTTAAACTTGACGAGCCTAGCATATACAGATATGGCCTCGGAACACTGAGACCGAAAGGTCGAACGTGAATCATATAGTAGATATGATCAAGATAGTGATGTTCACCAGTGAAAATTACTCCATCTCACGTGATGATCGGACATGGTTTAGTTGATTTGGATCAAGTGATCACTTAGATGATTAGAGGGATGTCTATCTAAGTGGGAGTTATTAAGTAATATGATTTATTGAACTTAAATTTATCATGAACTTAGTACCTGATAGTATTTTGCTTGTCTATGTTTGTTGTAGATAGATGGCTCGTGTTGTTGTTCTGTTGAATTTTAATGCGTTCCTTGAGAAAGCTAAGTTGAAATATGATGGTAGCAATTACACGGACTGGGTCCGTAACTTGAGGATTATCCTCATTGCTGCACAGAAGAATTACGTCCTAGAAGCACCGCTGGGTGCCAGGCCTACTGAAGATGCAACTGACGACGTTAAGAACGTCTGGGAGAGCAAAGCTGATGACTAATCGATAGTTCAGTGTGCCATGCTTTACGGCTTAGAACCGGGACTTCAACGATGTTTTGAATGTCATGGAGCATATGAGATGTTCCAGGAGTTGAAGTTAATATTTCATGCAAATGCCCAGATTGAGAGATATGAAGTCTCCAATAAGTTCTATAGCTGCAAGATGGAGGAGAATAGTTCTGTCAGTGAACATATACTCAAAATGTCTGGGTATAATAATCACTTGATTCAACTAGGAGTTAATCTTCCCGATGATAGTGTCATTGACATAATTCTTCAATCACTACCACCAAGCTACAAGAGTTTCGTGATGAACTATAATATGCAAGGGATGAACAAGATTATTCCCGAGCTCTTCGCAATGCTAAAAGTTGTGGAGGTAGAAATAAATAAGGAGCATCAAGTGTTGATGGTCAACAAGACCACCAGTTTCAAGAAAAAAGTTAAAGGGAAGAAGAAGGGGAACTTCAAAAAGAACGGCAAACAAGTTGCTGCTCAAGAGAAGAAACCCAAGTCTGGACCTAAGCCTAAGACTGAGTGCTTCTACTGCAAGCAGACTGGTTACTTGAAGCGGAACTGTCCCAAGTATTTGGCGGATAAGAAGGATGTCAAGGTGAACAAAGGTATATGTGATATACATGTTATTGATGTGTACCTTACTAATGCTCGCAGTAGCACCTGGTATTTGATCTGGTTCATTGCTAATATTTGCAACTCAAACAGGGACTATGGATTGCGAAGATTGGCTAAGGGCGAGGTGATGATGCGCATGGGAAATGGTTCCAAAGTCGATGTGATCGCGGTCGGCACGCTACCTCTACATCTACCTTCGGGATCAGTTTTAGACCTGAATAATTGTTATTTGGTGCCAGCGTTAAGCATGAACATTATATCTGATCTTGTTTGATGCGAGACGGTTATTCATTTAAATCAGAGAATAATGGTTGTTCTATTTACACGAGTAATATCTTTTATGGTCATGCACCCTTGAAGAGTGGTCTATTTTTATTGAATCTCGATAGTAGTGATACACATATTCATAATGTTGAAGCCAAAATATGCAGAGTTGATAATGATAGTGCAACTTATTTGTGGCACTGCCGTTTGGGTCATATTGGTGTAAAGCGCATGAAGAAACTCCATACTGATGGACTTCTGGAACCACTTGATTATGAATCACTTGGTACTTGCGAACCATGCCTCATGGGCAAGATGACTAAAACGCCGTTCTCCGGAACTATGGAGCGAGCAACAGATTTGTTGGAAATCATACATACTGATGTATGTGGTCCAATGAATATTGAGGCTCGCGGCGGGTATCGTTATTTTCTCACCTTCACAGATGATTTGAGCAGATATGGGTATATCTACTTAATGAAACATAAGTCTGAAACATTTGAAAAGTTCAAAGAATTTCAAAGTGAAGTTGAAAATCATCGTAAAAAGAAAATAAAGTTTCTACGATCTAATCGTGGAGGAGAATATTTGAGTTACGAGTTTGGTTTACATTTGAAACAATGCGGAATAGTTTCGCAACTCACGCCACCTGGAACACCACAACGTAATGGTGTGTCCGAACGTTGTAATCGTACTTTACTAGATATGGTGCGATCTATGATGTCTCTTACTGATTTACCGCTATCGTTTTGGGGTTATGCTTTAGAGACGACCGCGTTCATGTTAAATAGGGCACCATCAAAATCTGTTGAGACGACGCCTTATGAACTGTGGTTTGGCAAGAAACCAAAGTTGTCATTTCTTAAAGTTTGGGGCTGCGATGCTTATGTGAAAAAACTTCAACCTGATAAGCTCGAACCCAAATCTCAGAAATGTGTCTTCATAGGATACCCAAAGGAGACTATTGGGTACACCTTCTATCATATCTGAAGGCAAGACTTTTGTTGCTAAATTTGGATCCTTTCTAGAGAAGGAGTTTCTCACGAAAGAAATGAGTGGGAGGAAAGTAGAACTTGATGAGGTAACTGTACCTGCTCCCTTATTGGAAAGTAGTTCATCACAGAAACTGGTTCCTGTGACGACTACACCAATTAGTAAGGAAGCTAATGATATTGATCATGAAACTTCAGATCAAGTTACTACCAAACCTCGTAGGTCAACCAGAGTAAGAACTGCACCAGAGTGGTACGATAATCCTATTCTGGAGGTGATGTTACTTGACCATGGCGAACCTACGAACTATGAGGAAGCGATGATGAGCCCAGATTCCGAAAAATGGCTTGAGGCCATGAAATCTGAGATGGGCTCCATGTATGAGAATAAAGTATGGACTTTGGTTGACTTTCCTGATGATCGGCAAGCCATCGAGAATAAATGAATCTTCAAGAAGAAGACTGGCGCTGATGGTAATGTTACTGTCTACAAAGCTCGACTTGTTGCGAAAGGTTTTCGACAAGTTCAAGGGGTTGACTATGATGAGACTTTCTCACCCGTAGCGATGCTTAAGTCTGTCTGAATCATGTTAGCAATTGCCGCATTTTATGATTATGAAATATGGCAAATGGATGTCAAAATTGCATTCCTGAATGGATTTCTAGAAGAAGAGTTGTATATGATGCAACCAGAAGGTTTTGTCGATCCAAAAAGTGCTAACAAAGTGTGCAAGCTCCAGCAATCCATTTATGGACTGGTGCAAGCCTCTCGGAGTTGGAATAAACGCTTTGATAGTGTGATCAAAGCATATGGTTTTATCTGAGACTTTTGGAGAAGCTTTGTATTTACAAGAAAGTGAGTGGGAGCTCAGAGCATTTCTGATATTATATGTAGACGACATATTGTTCATTGGAAATGATATAGAATTTCTGGATAGCATAAAAGGACACTTGAATAAAAGTTTTTCAATGATAGACCTCGGTGAAGCTGCTTATATATTGGGCATCAAGATCTATAGAGATAGATCAAGACACTTAATTGGACTTTCACAAAGCACATACCTTGATAAAGTTTTGAAAATTTTCAAAATGGATCAAGCAAAGAAAGGGTTCTTGCCTGTATTACAAGGTGTGAAGTTGAGTCAGACTCAATGCCCGACCACAGAAGAAGATAGAGAGAAAATGAAAGATGTTCCCTATGCTTCAGCCATAGGCTCTATCATGTATGCAATGTTGTGTACCAGACCTGATGTATGCTTAGCAATAAGTTTAGCAGAGAGGTACCAAAGTAATCCAGGAGTGGATCACTGGACAGCGGTCAAGAATATCCTGAAATACCTGGAAAGGACTAAGGATATGTTTCTCGTTTATGAAGGTGACAAAGAGCTAGTCGTAAATGGTTACGTCGATGCAAGCTTTGACACTGATCCGGACGATTCTAAATCGCAAACCGGATACGTGTTTATATTGAACACGGTGGAGCTGTCAGTTGGTGCAGTTCTAAACAAGGCGTCGTGGCAGGATCTACATGTGAAGCGGAGTACATAGCTGCTTCGGAAGCAGCAAATGAAGGAGTCTGGATGAAGGAGTTCATATCTGATCTAGGTGTCATACCTCGTGCATCGGGTCCAATGAAAATCTTTTGTGACAATACTGGTGCAATTGCCTTGGCAAAGGAATCCAGATTTCACAAGAGAACCAAGCACATCAAGAGACGCTTCAATTCCATCCGGGACTAAGTCCAGGTGGGAGACATAGAAATTTGCAAGATACATACGGATCTGAATATTGCAGACCCGTTGACTAAGCCTCTTCCACAAGCAAAACATGATCAACACCAAGGCTCCATGGGTGTTAGAATCATTACTTTGTAATCTAGATTATTGACTCTAGTGCAAGTGGGAGACTGAAGGAAATAGGCCCTAGAGGCAATAATAAAGTTATTATTTATTTCCTTATATCATGATAAATGTTTATTATTCATGCTAGAATTGTATTAACCGGAAACATAATACATGTGTGAATAGATAGACAAACATAGTGTCACTAGTATGCCTCTACTTGACTAGCTCGTTGATCAAAGATGGTTGTGTTTCCTAACCATAGACATGAGTTGTAATTTGATAAACGGGATCACATCATTAGGAGAATGATGTGATTGACTTGACCCACTCCGTTAGCTTAGCACTTGATCATTTAGTATGTTGCTATTGCTTTCTTCATGACTTATACATGTTCCTACAACTATGAGATTATGCAACTCCCATTTACCGGAGGAATACTTTGTGTGCTACCTAATGTCACAACGTAACTGGGTGATTATAAGGATCTCTACAGGTGTCTCCGAAGGTACATGTTGAGTTGGCGTATTTCGAGATTAGGATTTGTCACTCCAATTGTCGGAGAGGTATCTCTGGGCCCTCTCGGTAATGTACATCACTATAAGCCTTGCAAGCAATGTAGCCAATGAGTTAGTTGCGGGATGATACATTACATAACGAGTAAAGAGACTTGCCAGTAATGATATTGAACTGGGTATTGAGATACCGACGATCGAATCTCGGGCAAGTAACATACCAATGACAAAGGAAACAACGTATATTGTTATGCGGTTTGACCGATAAAGATCTTTGTAGAATATGTAGGAGCCAATATGAGCATCCAGGTTCCGCTATTGGTTATTGACCGGAGACGTGTCTTGGTCATGTCTACATAGTTCTTGAACCCGTAGGGTCCGCACGCTTAAAGTTAGATGACGGTTATATTATGACTTTATATTTTTTGATGTACCGAAGGTAGTTCGGAGTCCTGGATGTGATCACGGACATGACGAGGAGTCTCGAAATGGTCGAGACATGAAGATTGATATATTGGATGACTATGTTTGGACACCGGAATAGTTTCGGGTGGTTTCGGGCATATACCGGAGTACCGGGGGGTTACTGGAACCCCCCGGGGGGATTAATGGGCCTCATGGGCCCTAAGTGGAGAAGAGAAGGGGCCGCTAGGGCAGGCCACGTGCCCCCCCCCCCAGTCCGAATAGGGGGCGGCGCCCCCCCCCCCTTTTTTCCTTCCTCTCCTCTATCCCTTCCTTCCCCGTCCTACTCCAACTAGGAAAGGAGGGAGTCCTACTCTCGGTGGGACTAGGACTCCTCCCTGGCGCGCCTCCTCCTGGCCGGCCGCCCCCTCCCCCTTGATCCTTCATATACGGGGGCAGGGGGGCACCTCTAGACACAACAATTGATCTCTTGATCTCTTAGCTGTGTGCGGTGCCCCCTCCACCATATTCCACCTCGATCATATCGTAGCGGTGCTTAGGCGAAGCCCTGCATCGGTAGAACATCCTCATCGTCACCACATCGTCGTGCTGACGGAACTCTCCCTCAAAGCTCGGCTGGATCGGATTTTGAGGGACGTCATTGAGCTGAACGTGTGCTGAACTCGGAGGTCCCGTGCGTTTGGTACTTGATCGGTCGGATCGTGAAGACGTACGACTATATCAACCGCGTTGTGCTAACGCTTCCGCTTTCGGTCTACGAGGGTACGTGGACAACACCCTCCCCTCTCGTTGTCATGCATCACCATGATCTTGCGTGTGCGTAGGATTTTTTTTAAATTACTACGTTTCCCAACACCGCCTCCATGGAGGCGAAGACGGGGTGTTGGGTTGAAACTGTCGGCGTTCGGGAACGGGGTCCCAGACTTGCTCGCTGCGGCCTGCGGCGTGGCTCAAGGGGGCCCATCACGGCCCATCTTCATCAACACAAGCTCAAGACCCTCGCGAGGGGCCAAGCCTCATGGGCGGGACGACAGGAGCTTCTCGAGCACGGCCTCATCAGGCTGGCTCGCGAGGAGGCGGAGAGATCAAGGCGGGTACCTCATGAGGTGCCCATGATGCAAGCCATGACGACCAAGGGCGCCAGGCGGGTGCCAGCCCGCGCAGTGTCCTCCTTTCCTCTTTGGTGCAAAGGGAGCAAGCGCAGACGAGAGCATCAAGCAAAGGCGTCCATTTCGGTGCAACAAGACCAAGACCGGCCCAACGGCAGGAACGAAGTCATTGTGGAGCCCAAGCCGGCGTCACCACCAGAGCCTTTGACGGGCGAGGACCAACTTTAGTCAGGATAAGTGTACCAGATGTTCCCCTTCAAAATGGCCAATTGTTGGCGCCCTTCCAGCTCAATATTTGGGAAGGGGCCCAGGGCCTTCTCCTATAAATAGGACTAGCCACGCACAGAGCCAGGGGCATCTTGGATAGAGAGAGAGAGAAAGAGAGGGAGCGACTGAACTCCTCCAAGCAGTTCATCGCCCGGCCAAGAACAGACCCTCGCGGGGCTGTTCTTCCTTGTATTGTTCATCACCATCAGCCCAAGAGGCAATCCACCACACCACAAACTAGAGTAGGGTATTACACCACAATGGTGGCCCGAACTAGTATAAACCTTGTGTCACTTGTGTTGTTCCTTTCGTAGTTCAGATCCTAGCGAGGCGGCGGGGTGCAGGTAGGTAGAGGGCGAGATCTCTGCGCGCACTCCAGTGTTTGAACCTCAAGGGTCTGCCAGAACCCGAAATCCGACATTTGGCGCGCCAGGTAGGGGTGCACCGGGATCCACCTCCTGCCGCTTTGTGTCCCGTCGCATCGTCATCATCATGTCCGGCGACCAGGCGGGCAACCCCGGTCCTCGGGCGGCTTGGCCCACCACGCAGAGCTTCGCCTCGGGCGACCCATGCCCAGGCAGCTCGCGGTCCGCAGGGCGCCGCAGCCGCTGGTGCTTTGCGGGCATGCGGGCGACGCGACAGCATCGACAGCTCTCACGCTGCGGCGGGCGCGGTCGGCAGCGAGGGCCTCCAACCACGCCGCGGCCGCGACACCATACACCCGCCGGGAGCAGGCAAACTCGAGGGCCGCGCTCACGGTGGCCCGGGATCTACTGCAGTACAGGCTGTTGGAAGGCGGCCGCGACGTGCTGCTAGAGCGGGTGGCAGAGCTCCTGGGCTTTGCCGCCTCGGGGGCTCACCCCTTCTGCACCCAGCTCCCACCTCAGGTCCAGGGCGGCCCGCGCGGGGGCTCCACACGCGGCCGCGGGCTCCAAGGCTACTCCAACACCAGCGAAGCTGTCAGCACCGGGCCAGCGGCAGCGCTGCCTCCGCTCCCGGCCAGCGAAGAAGGACTCGCCGCGACCCACGGCCCCAGTGGGCCGCCGCGCTACCACCCCCAGGTGGGCGCCTCAAGCAGAGCTGCATGGCACGCGGAGCACTATGGCGCGGCCTTCGGGATGACGCAGAAGAATACGTGCCCCACATGATGGACCAAGGGCACCAGCATGAGGGCGAACAAGGCTCGCTCCTCAGCCCAAGCTGGGGGGACGAGGCGACAGAAGTTGAGCTCTTCCAGGAGCCCCGTGAAGGCCCCACCGGCCACGCTGGAAGCGACGATTATCAGGTACCGCTAATTCCAAAGGAGCAGGCATATGCTAATCATGAATCGCAGGAGGTGCAGGCCGCCACAGCGAGCGGCTGCCCTGCTCCCGCAGTCTCCTACCCCTCAGGAGGAGGGTGTCGGGGGCTGCAGGAGAGGGGCCGAGATCCGGCATCACCACCACGGCGTTCGGAGCAAGGCGTTCTCAGGAGGTAGGCCCTCTGCTGGGGAGGTGCGTCAGGGCCTGCCCCTGGCGGAGGACCCGTGGTCGTCGGGGGAACCGCTGGCGACCGCTCTACCCAATCGGCGGCGTCCTCGTTTCCGGTCGTCGTTGATGGCACTAGAGTGCCGTGCAAGGCGGGGCCCTCGTCTAGCGATATGAAGCAAGGCCAGTACCTGTGAAGAAGGCCCAGTGCCTGTGAAGCTCACCGCCCCGTGACACTCTCATGTAATAATGAGTGGGGCTGTACACGCCCCGGAGTCTCAGGGGTGCCGGCCTCAGGCCCTGGGGCTCCCTCCCACGCCCAGTGGCAGCACTTAGCTCTGCGCTGGTGAGAAGACTTCCAAGACTAGACTAGGTGCCGGACGCGGCCTTTTTCTCGCTTTCATTGCTTTTCCCTTTGGTTGTCACTTTCCCCGCTGGATTTAAGTTGGATTGAATTTGAGATTTGCGTGTGTTTGGGGAAGGGGGTGCTTAGTCTCGTTCGAGCAATCTCTCGCGTTCCGATTACCGCTTTGCCTCAGCTGCCTCCCCTCGTGAGCCCCTCGCGAGCCGGGTTGGGCCTAGCTTGCATGCAGCCCAGACTGCCGCCGCCGCATCCTCTCAGGAGGTTTTTACTGCAGATCCTACGGGTTCGATCAGGAGACACTTGAGACGCCACAGCCCTCCACAGGCTATCTCAGGGCCCGCACGGGACAAAGGTAAACTAGCCAGCCACTCGGCGCAGGCGTACGGGTGATATAGCATTTACTAGTACACAGAACACAGGTTTTACATGAGGGGATCCCCCTCCCAAAATGCTCTCACAACCGTCAGGGCAAAACCTGAGCTCTATTAAATGCAGGGTAAGGAAACAGAACGCGCGCGATCAGTTGGATAAATCCCCCAATGCATCCTCAGGGGCACCTCCTGAACTGTTGCTGGCATCGCTGGCCTCGCCATCGCTCTCTGCGTTGTCACCAGCGGCGTCAGGGCCGTTCACCATGCCGCCTTCATCAGCGGCCACGATCACGCCACGTTATCTCAAGCGAAAGGCCCGACGAGGGCGCCCACGTTGTCCTCCACCAGTCGCGCCAGTCGCCCGGACGGCACAGGGTACTGGGCGATGGCGGCGTCGAAGTCGAAGTGGGGGTCCATATTCCGGAGATGGCTGAAGACGCGAGAAAAGGCGCGCCCGAGCATGGCGCGGCTCCTCTCCTCCACCAACCTGTTGGCTCTAACCGACCGCGCCTCCAGCTGCGTCACCACGTCGGTGAAGAACTAAAGGTTGCCGGCGTAGTTAACTGCGTGTGGCTCTCCAACAGCCGCCTCACAGATGTTACCCAAGGCTGCGTTGGCTCTCTCCCGGAGCGTGGTGAGCATGGGGCCGTGCTCATGCTCCAGGATCCGCCGCTGGCGTATCTCGTCCGCGATACGCCGCGACGGCCTCAGCCTCGTCCACCCGTTGGCGAAGAAGAAGCACCTCGGCACGGGAGGTAGTTAACTCCTCCTGCGCCACCTCAAGGGCGGCCCGAGAACCATCGGCCCGCCGCGTCACTTCCTCCTGCTTGGCCCTCAAGGCAACGGTCCTACCTTTAGTCTCAGCTCGGATCAACCCCAGCCTCTCCTCGAACTCGCGCTCAAGGTTCAAGCGCGCCGTCGCCACCTGACGTCCGACCTCCTCCGGGACACGGGCTTCCCGCGCAGCGACATCATCCTCCGCCCGCGTTACCAAGCGCTCCCTTGTTTCCAGGCGCTCATACTCACGCGCGCGTTCGGTGGCTTCCAGCATCAGCGCCTCCTCACGCTTCTGGAGCTCTGTTGGGTCGCCTGAGGCCACCTTCATCGATGCAAGGCCCGTCTCGCGCAGCTCCACCTGCTCCTCCAGTGAGTGGCATCGGGCCAGGAGTTCCCGCGCCCGCTCCTCCGCGGCCTCTCGCCGCCGGTCAGCTTCCCGAGCCTCCTCGACAGCCCGAGAACGGACCTTCCGAGAGGCCGCCAGCGAAGCCTTGGCCTCCCCATTGTCAAGATCACGTTGATGGCGCGCAAGGGCAACAGCCGCCTTCAGCTCGCGCCTCTCCGCAGCCAGGCTCAGGCCCTCGGCCTCAAGGCGCGCGTCTTCATCAGCGAGCTCTTCACCAAGCAGGCTCACCGCGTCAGCCGCCCTCCGAAGAAACCCTTGGTGAAGAGTGCGACGCTCCCGGGCGCGCTCAAGTACGTCTTCCACACCATCATCCACCCCAAGCGAGCGTCGGGGGCCACGAATCAGCACTCCCCCTCCGGGCAGGGGGCTGGGGGCTGGCACCCTCGCCACGGCCGGGCACGCCTCGCCAGAAGCCCGGCCAGGAGCCAGCCCATCCCCTAAAAAAGTGCGCAGGGAATACCTCAGCCAATCATGGTCGACGACCAGACGAGAAGCCCACGGCAGGCTGGCTATGCCACGAGAAGGCTCGCGAAGGAGGGACGCGAGGCGCGCGGGGCCGCGATGCGCCTCAGGATGGTTCGTCTCTCGACCGCCTCACCACGAGGGCTCTGCTGCTCAGATTGCTCAAGACAGTGGAGAGGGCGGCCAAGGGGATGGCTCCTCAGCCATCTCCGTGAACTCAAGGGAAGGGCCTGCATGGAGCAAGGATCGATAAAAGCAATGAAGGATCGGGGAGCTAGAACAGGGAAGGCTTACTCGCCGGTGGCGAAGTACTTCCCACGCTCAAAGAAAGCGACAAGGGTAATCGTCACCCAAGGCCTCCCTTCTCTCCGGAGAGCCTCAAAGTCCACGCGAAGCGACCCAAGAGTTGAGCGCAGGGTCACCTGCGACGAGGAAGGAGCGTCAAGGCGACCCGCCGGGGCGTCTACCGATGCACGCCGTCGGTCACCTCACCAAGAAGAGTAATGCGGGGCCCAGGGGCCTCACGCAGAGCATCTGCGGGCAGCTGCTCGCCACCCCAGCCATGCGGCAGCTGGACCTCGGCTGCTCCCTCAAGAGCGCCGCTGGCGCCGTCACCCGACGGAGGCCCCTCGCCACCGCAACCCATGCCTCCCTGCCCGCCACTTGAGGAAGAGCCGCGTGGTCGATCGAAGGGCGGCCACCACCACTGGGTTCTCGCGAGGCCCCGGGGGCCAATGGGCGCAGCCCCATTCGTCAAGACGGCATCTGATTACAAAGTCGCCCTGTTCGGGCAGAGGTACAGCAAAGGCCCCCTTGCCGGATCTGCCGGGTGGGGTCCCCGATCAAGACCAAGAGCACCTTCCTCGGCGCTTCAGCGTTAGGTCCTCTTCACGAGCCTCATACGGTCCTCACGCCCACCAAGGCCCACATCAAAGAGAGGACGTTGGAGAGGGCAACACGGCATAGCAGGAACTCCTTCACCACCTTGGGCGCCGTCACGCCGAGCTCCCTTAGGAACGCATAAGCGGCGCCGGATAAAGACGAGCCAGGGAACTCGTGGCGCCTCTGCCCCAACTGAATTGGGGACAGCGAAGATGGCTCCGACAACAGGGCTGGGCACCCCACGCCCACGTGACAGCCACCGCTTCGCGGAACCCAGGCGCGGGCGGAGGGAGGCTGAAGTCAATCCCTGAAGCCGCTGTTTCAGGTGCAGCAATGAAGCTCACACACCCTGAACATTGGGTAGGGTCAACAAGGCGTAGAGAGAAGAAGTGGCGCAGCAAAGCAAACAAAGGCGAAGACCGCAAGAAGAGTGATGGATTCGGGACCCAAATGCATCATATGGATCTGATAGTGGGAGAGCACAGCATTGAAGAAATCGGAAAAGGGGGGAACCAGCCCCGCCCACAGGGTGTCGGCGAAATACCGGACCTCGGTGATTATCCTGTCGATGGAGAAGTGGGACGCGGGCCAGGCCGTCGTCCGCCCGCATTCATTGAAGATGGTGTCCAAAGCCGAGCTGGCCTTGCCCAGGCCCTCTCGATTGAGTATGATCGACCAATCAACGGCGGGGGCCGCCACCGACGGCGAGCGAGGCAGAGGCATGGGCTTCTTCCTTCTTCCCTTCTTCGTCGGAGCCATGGCAACGGAAGGGGGGAAGGTTCGAGATTGGATTGGGAGCAAAAGCTGGAGTTCGAGAGGAGGAAGAGTGGGGGACGGTCGAGCAGCGAAAGGGGGAGCTGCTGTGTGCGACTACGAGTCCGCCTAACATGGCACAAAATAAGGAGGCGTGGGGGAACAGTGCCGCCCACGTCCAATCAACCGCCACGCTGGCGCCCAAGGCCGCAGGCTGTTGGGGCTCCTTGGCGCCAGACTTGCCCTCGCCTCTGCTCGGCCAAGCCCGGGGGCTCTTGTCGGCATTTTGCTAACGGGGTCCCAGGCTTGCTCTGCGGCTGCCTGGCGCGTGGCTCAAGGGGGCCATCACGGCCCATCTTCATCAACACAAGCTCAAGACCCTCGCGAGGGCCAAGCCTCATGGGCGGGCGACAGGAGCTTCCTCAGGCACGGCCTCATCAGGCTGGCTCGCGAGGAGGATGAGAGATCAAGGCGGGTACCTCACGAGGTGCCCATGACGCAAGCCATGACGACCAAGGCGCCAAGCGGGTGCCAGCCCGCAAATGTCCTCCTTTCCTCTTTGGTGCAAAGGGAGCAAGCGCAGCGAGAGCATCAAGCAAAGGCGCCCATTTCGTGCAACAAGACCAAGACCAGCCCAACGGCAGGAAGGAAGTCATTGTGGAGCCCAAGCCAAGGCCGTCACCACGAGCCTTTGACAATCGAGGACCAACTTTAGTCAGGATAAGTGTACCAGATGTTCCCCTTCAAAATGGCCAATTGTTGGCGCCCTTCCCGCTCAATATTTGGAAAGGGCCCAGGGCCTTCGCATATAAATAGGACTAGCCACGCACAGAGCCAGGGGCATCTTGGATAGAGAGAGAGAAAGAGAGGGAGCGATTGAACTCCTCCAAGCAGTTCACCGCCCGGCCAAGAACAGACCCTCGCGGGGCTGTTCTTCCTTGTATTGTTCATCACCATCAGCCCAAGAGGAAATCCACCACACCACCAACTAGAGTATGGTATTACACCACAATGGTGGCCTGAACTAGTATAAACCTTGTGTCACTTTTGTTGTTCCTTTCATAGTTCAGATCCTAGCGAGGCGGCGGGGTGCAGGTAGGTAGAGGGCGAGATCTCTGCGCGCATCCCAGTGTTCGAACCTCAAGGGTCTGCCGGAACCTGAAATCCGACAGAACCTAAACACACTTTACCCAAGAGTTTGGTCCTTGAAGGAGGTGTTTAGCGCAGCGAACCAGGCAATCGGACTATGTGGCTTTATCACCCTCACTTAGCCATAGGAGTTTGACAATGGGAATGTAGGCACAGCCCCTAGTCCATATTTGTGAATCCGGACTAGGGTGTTGTAGACGCCTGATCGGGTGAAGGCCGATCCGTCGCATAATGCAGGAAAAATTGCAAGAGATTTTTAGCCTCCGAATAGCTGACCAGCTCTCGCCTCATCATGACAGTCAGTTTTCGGCTTTCTCTACTGAGGTGTTTATCCGGATAAACCAGGAACACAATCATAGTAGTTCTCCCTTTACTACCCTAGCCGATAGAACAGAACGTAAGGTAGCAAGCACAGGAGCCGGGCAACCCAACTATTGACCAAAGACATGATTCGGAGCCGATGCATATAATGCTATATTCGGGGCGCCGAACTATACTTGCAAAGAGTGTTCGGACTTGTTGCCGTTGTATGGAGCGCAATGAAGCCCCTGGCGAATTAAGTCATAGCAAAATGTACGGGTGCAATTGATAAGAATAGCAAAATAAAATGAATAGTAGGCCAGTGCCCATAAATTGGGTCGCAAACTGTTTCCATTGTAATTTCATTGATACGTCAAAGCCTATTTGTACAAAGAGTGCGATAAGCAACATGGCTATTTAACATGCCGAGGCCAAGGGGGAGCTGCGTGCGGGACCTAAAAACAGGTAGAGTGGTCGTCAAGGAGACCACCTAGATATGCCACCACACGTCTATGCTGCTTGCCGCCTTGGTATATCCGTCCTTTGAAAGGGCGATTGATCAGGCCGTCCTGAGGGGCCTGTTGAACAGAAACCTGAAAAGGATAAAAAGAAAAAGGGAAAGTGTGTGTGTCCAGGTAAGGTCGAACCGTATGATGGACTACACTCGAGTTATGCCTCCGTCTCTGCCCATGGTATCTTGAGTGCGTAGTTATGTACGCGCGGTATGTACGCCGCCATTTGGTCGGGACTGAGACGGAGGCCGAATTGCTAGTCTAACTCCTGACGAGCTGGACTATCACGCTGCAAAGTAGTCCGGACTTGCTTGACAGTGTCCGGGAGCGTGGCTGCTCTGTACTTCCGCTACCAGGGCTGCGGTGTGCTCCTCGTTACAGAGGGAGCGTTCTGTGTTTCCATTGACTGTTATGACACCGCGTGGTCCGGGCATCTTGAGTTTGAGGTAGGCATAGTGTGGCACCGCATTGAATTGAGCAAACGCTGTTCATCCGAGCAGTGCGTGATAGCCACTGCGGAAGGGGACGATATCAAAGATCAAGTCTTCGCTTTGGAAGTTGTCCGGCGATCCGAAGACGACTTCCAATGTGATTGAGCCCGTGCATAGGGCCTCTACACCTGGTATTACTCCTTTAAAGGTAGTTTTTGTGGGCTTAATCCTTGACGGATCGATGCCCATCTTATGGACTGTGTCCTGATAAAGTATATTAAGGCTGCTGCCACCGTCCATAAGGACTCGTGTAAGGTGGAACCCGTCAATAATTGGGTCGAGGACCAGTGCTGCAGAACCGCCGTGACGGATACTGGTCGGATGGTCCCTACGATCGAAAGTGATCGGGCAGGAAGACCATGGGTTGAATTTTGGGGCGACTGGCTCTATCGCATAGACGTCCCTAAGCACGCGTTTGCGCTCCCTTTTGGGGATATGAGTGTCGTATATGATGTTCACCATTTTGACTTGGGGGAAAAATTTCTTCTGCCCCCCCTATATTCGGCGGACGGGGCTCCTCATCATCGTCCTCACTTGGCGACCCTTTCTCCTCGGTATTAACTTGCCGGCCTGTTTAAAGACCCAACAGTTTCTGTTGGTATGATTGGCTGGTTTATCGGGCACTACAAGAAATATGTCAACTTGTGACCACCACTATTGGTCACTGAATGGTCGTTGTTTTCCATTTGTGACCTTTTTGTGATAAAAAACAGAAGGTCAAAAGCTGGCGGTCGTAAACTAAAATTAACGACCTTCTTCGGGATAAGGTCATAGACATTTACGACCAAAACAAAAGGTCGTTGAACCCATGACCTTTTGTTTTGGTCACTGGTTGTCTGCCCAGGCCACGTCGGATCCAACGTGGCAATCTGACGTGGCAAAATTGCGACCAAATGAAAAGGTCGCTGATAAGATTCAGCCCGGTCCGATTCGCTGTTCTACATGGGCCAAACCCATTAATTCGGCATTTTTATATTGTTTCCTATCAATTTTGGATCACTTCATGGGCCAAGCCCAACATTGCAGCCTTTTTTACTGTTGGGTCGTGGCCTTTTAAAATTGTTTGGGCCATTATATTTTAGAGCTGGTCAAATCAATCAGATAGGTCCCACTTGTCATCATCTCACACATTGGGCCCACTTGACAGAAATTTCAAAACTGCTCAAATTATTTTCATAAGTGGGTCCCATGAGTCAGGTTTCCATTCCACACGTTTTCAAATCACATACATAGTCAATATTTCAGACGGAACAGTACAAATATAGTTCACCAAATACAACTAAGTCGTACAAATATAGTTCACCAAATACAACTAAGTCTACTACAATATGTACATAGTGTTTTACAACCCAAATATGCCTACTATTACAATATTACAATATTTACAGTCTATATAGCTCTTTGCTGAGTAGGGCTATACGGCTTCGAACTTCAAATTTCGTAGACCTGGAGCTCCTGTAAAAGAGTGAACACATAGGCTACCAGCATTAGAGTCGCTATTATTCCTGGAGTAGATTTGCAAACCTCCAGGTTTAGTGTTCAGACTACTAAAAAATTATATATTGAAAGAGATCGAATAGAAATGTAGATTTATGGGCCAAATATATGATAAAGCAACAGATCCAGCCAACTTCAAAGACCTAGATGTTTGTGATGCATCTTCACAGAACCACAAGAACACTAGATATAGTATAATATGATTCCAGGAGTATAATGCTAACCATAAGAGCATCAATCAGCAGCAGGTATATAGCTAGCAAACTATCTACTAGACATCATCGACACTGGAACCATAACATGCATGTCCAGCAAGGAAACAAAAAATGGGACAAGTACTAATGCTAGATAACACGTACAGGAAGGCCATCCAATGGTTCCAGCCACATCCTAATAAACCAGCGACACTCTAATACTACTAATTACGAGCAACAAATAAAATAGCCAGATGAGGCACGAACACTTGATCATCGACACAACAGTCGGCAAGGACTCAACCACGGCGCCAAAAGCATCAAAATCTTAACTAACCCATGAAACAGAGCATGGTTGTAGCATAGCAAAGGGAGGAGCTCACAATGGTGGTTTGCGTAGCCGATGTCGAACAGCCTCCGTTCATCGCTTGCAAGCACCATGCACCTTGGTGCCTTGCATACGGCCACCTTCGAGACTGCGAGAGAAAGAACGAGGTGAAGGTTAGTATGCATCAAGGATGCTGCTGTTCAGGGTCAAGCTAAGTCAACGGCATAAGAGATTTTAGTCAACAAAAATTAACATGTGAACATCTTGCACAAACTATCATCATTTATAAAAATACAAAAAAAAATATGCGAACAGATGTACAATGGTTCAGTGCTCATACTTATATCACATTGCTTTAACTCAATTGCTAAGCTAGGAAACAGAAAAAACCACTCTACATGACGTTATCTCATCGGTCGTGATTTGGGGGCAGCAAGGGTATGAGTAATGGATGCGCTACAGGAAAGAGCTGAGTGGGATTAGTACCTGGAGCTTGCACTTGGTGTAGTCATGGTCGTCCTGCTGCTGTTGTATCCCCATGGAACCCTTGTGCTGCAGAAGGACAGATGATTGATTAGCTGAAATCGAAATCAACGGTTGATGCTGCACAAGAGCCTACAATTAAGCTCAACAATGAAAAAGACATGTTTGTTGTGTCTTAGACAGAAAAGAAACATGTGGTGTTTTTTCCATCAAGATCAAGATAAACAAAATTAAGCAGTGCAGGTAAACATCATCATTAGTGTATAATTGCCAATATAAAAAAGCCATGTAGAAATGCCAAGTTACATAAACTGCATCACAAATATGATTTGCCTCTGGTGTTTGCCATACAACAACAACAGTAGTACAAAGATGTTTGACTGTACATGTGAACAGAGATATGACAATAGCAGATATAGATACCACAAGTAGTAGATATGACAATAGTAGTAGTATAGATTGTAGTAGTAAGCATGCAAGGAAACAAAACATGGGACAAATATTGATAGCAACAAAACAACCAGGATATGACAATAGCAGTAGTATAGATTGTAAAGACAGAAGCACAAGCATGCAAATATGCATCGCATCCCAACCTAAAACTAGAAACAGTAGCAGCCATTCATTTTTACGCAGGTGTAAAACTAAACCATAAGCACTACAGCATTTGCTAAACTTGTCAGCTGAAGAACTCTATCTCAAAAGGCCTGAAAGAAGATTACATAAGCACCAGAACACCCTAACCACCACCAATTCTCTTCATAGTTGACGAGACGACATTTACCGTGCATAAATCTGATGTAAAAAATTAAGCAATATGACACAGCAGCAGGCAAGTAGTATATATCACTCATGGGCATATGGGGCGAGGCGGGAGGCGAGGCGGAGGTAGTTCATTTGCTCAGTGCGCTTGCGGATGGCGTTCTCTCCATAGATCTGGGCGCCGTCGGCGTTGCCCTTCTCGATGGCCTTCTTCACCTTGAGCTTCTGCCATTCAACATATAAACATATAAGTAAAGTATACTAATTCTAGAAGAGAAAACACAAAGCAATAAAGGATAAATGGACCATTTCCCCACAATTTTTTTCCTGATTCAAACATCTACAGTCCGGCCACTGTTTTCTTAAGCATGTGTTGTTGGTATGACCACACATGAGAATCAACTTCAGAGAATAAAAATCACATTTGCTCAAATTATGCAAGAAAATCAAGGGCCCCTGCCCTCCCACTTTCCTAGAACAAAATGAGTACATGAGCAGCAGCTCTATAGGACTGATGATGCATGTACTACCTGGGAAAGAGCCACCAGTAGCAGTTTGCTATAGTAGAAGGGTCAGTGAACTTTCCAAATATGGATTCAGCAAATGCATAGTGAGTTCACTTGTTAATTGGCTAGTTGAGTTCTACTGATAACCTACACAGCAACTAAAACTGTGCTGCTATATATAGACACGCAGCGTAGATGAGAAAAATGGAAGACATGAATTTGATGCTATCTAGAAAGTAAAAAAGAACTATATTTATCACAACTTTGAAAAGTAACTAAATAGTGCAATGGTATAATATTTGATAGGCAACCAGGCAGTGGTATAATACAAATGCTGATTAACCAAATTACAAAAGAGCTCCCAAACATTTGGTGCTCATAGGTAGAACTTAAGAATCATTGGTGAATTACTAGTGCAGGTGGGTAAGCTCCAGGTGCAGGCGGGTATCCTTGCTGTGGAGGGTAACTTCCCTGCTGCGGCGGGTACCCTGCCGGAGGGTATGGCCACCGGGTGGGTACCCATGACCATCATTGCCTCCTCCCATTGCTCTCGAAGGATCTAACTGCACATATCATGATCCGACAAATGTTAGTACACGATATATAGAGAAATGTTATTGCCCCCCCCCCCCCCAAGCATAGTGCTCGAATTACAGGACAGAAATCTTGCTGTCTTTATGCACATGAATTTCCAATAAACACGTGATGTACTTTATGTAACAGTTGCTAATATATTTTCTTGTCGGTTAGAGGGCCCGTAGCACCCACCGCCACATTGATGTGTTTATGCCAGCTAGAGCAGAACTAATCGTTCTCATTCCAAAACATTTGACTTGGTAAAAGAACCATATGCTTGAGTGAGTGGTGCGTGCAAGCAATCAGACATGGTCCTCTGACTAAAATAAACAGGGCAGCAACAGCCAACCATTCGTGCCGACCTGCCTACCCAAATCTCCATCCCAATTTCCATGTGACCAAACCATGTACATGTACCATCGTGAAAAACAAGCAGCAATCTATCCATACAGGACGAGTGAAACATGCATGTACTAATCAAACATGAAGGGCATGCATACACGATTAACCAATCGAGGAGAATTTGCGGGTTTTGTGAACCAAACCAAGTGCAAGTAACGCCAGATTTTAGCCTTATTATGCATCCTAACACCTAATTCCGCAACAACACTGGCTAATTAACCCCATGACAGATCTATGAATAGACGCATCGATCGATCCAACTGACGAAAACCCTCGGCCCTCGGGCATGACTTGTCACGCATGAAGGGCTAATTTGGGCGCCCCTACCCTACCACAGTGACGAACTAGGGTTTTCTCACGGCAACCAGCAAATCAGATCCCCTGGAGCCAACCCGGTGACCGATCCCCCTTTCCACGACCGGACTCGAAAAGGAAAAAAATCCCCACCCAGTTTGTCGAACAGAGCAAAAAAAATTCCCCTCCAGGGATTTTCCTATCAGGATCTATTGCTCGGAGCCAAGAGAAGCCGCGAAAATTTGTAGCAGCACGGAATGGACAAGGAGACACGCGTACCAGCAATTACTTGTCCGGCCAGCTTGATGGAGCGCCGTGCTCGCCGGCGAGCAAGCCAGCCGTGGTTGCTGGGCGGCGACGCCTCTATCTTCGGCGAGGCCGAGGCGGGCGGTGGAGAGCAGGGCCGATCGAGATCAGGTAGGGATGGAGAGGGTTGGGTGTCGCGGCCGTGGGTGTGTGGGGGCTGAGGGGGTGAGGGAGATGGATCTGTGAGGTCCACTGCCATGGCTTTCCGATCCACAGGACCGTCGCCGTGGTTTTGGATTTGCGGGAAGGGGAGAGGATGGCGGCGGCGGTGTATGGATCTGGAAGAGAGAGGAGGGGAAGTCGTGCGGGGGACGAGTGGTGTGCGGGGGAGAGTGGGTGGGTGGGTGTGGGTGGGTGGGAGGGTGGACGTTGGATCCGTCCGCCGTGGCCGGCTCAGATTTCATAGAGTGGGGCGATCCGAGGGAGAGATCCTGATTGGTTCGATATTTTTGTCATTTAAAATAGTTTCTAAGTGCTAAAAACATAGTAAAATGTGAAGCAACTGCCAATATTATTTTGCAAAATGGCACCACTAAAATTTTCACTCAAATTATACCACATTTTATGGATGATCACCAACTTTAAAGCATTTCCAATCTTTCTATCTATTTTTGCCCATTTAAAAGGGTTCCTTCCGAATCAGCTGGAACTGGGTCAAATTTGAACTACACCTACTTCATATCTTGCTCGTTATTTTTTACATAAATCATTTTAAGATACACAAGTATATATTTAATCAAAGACGCGCCAATAGTTTTGCAAGATTCCACACATAGATACAAATGGTCATGCCCGCCGTTTTGACCACATTTTGAAACGGGCCTAAAAAATTCAAAAAAACAAAAAATGGAAAACCTTCGCATTGTGTCATTATATGTGACCAAGTTACCAGCAAAAATTATAAACTTGTAATACTGCGATTATTTTAAAAAGTGTTCTTAGAAACGAGCTATCAAGTGTGAAGATGAATGGCTTTCAACCCAAATCCTCAATCTTGTGGCCACATTCATGGCATAGTTTGTTCAAATTATCTCATATTGTGCACAATGGTGCATTTTGGAATTTCAAACAATGTTGCCTATGGGAGTTTTCATTTTCTTTGCATGAAAAATTCATTTTCCATTTTTTGAGTTCCCGAAAAGAGGTTTTTTTGTGAAGGACCTACCATATATTTGTTGCAAAATTGTACCAAATCAATTTTCTAAAATACTAGGACATATTTAATGCACAATTAACCAAATGGTTGGGTGTAAAAAGTTTTGATCCACCTCTCGTGAAAAAGACAAATTTTCGCCGATTCAGTTGGAAGCGGGTCAAATTTGAACTGTAGCTACCTCGTAGTTTGCTCTTTATTTTTTTCAAAAATCATTTCTAGGTACGTAAGTATCTATTTAATCAGCGAAAGACAAAAAAAAATTCAAGATTCAACCACTAGCTACGAACGCTTATTCTCGCCGTTTTGATCGCATTTTGAAACAGGCATAAAAAATTCAAAAAAAAACAAAAAATTGGAAAACCTTCGCATTGTGTCATTATATGTGGCCAAGTTACCAACAAAAATTATAAACTTGTAATACGGCAATTTAAAAAAAAGTGTTCTCAGAAACGAGCTATCAAGTGTGAAGATGCATGGCTTTCAACCCAAATGCTCAATCTTATGCCCACATTCATGACATAGTTTGTTCAAATGATCTCATATTGTGCACAAGGGTGCATCTTGGAATGGCAAACAATGTTTCCTAAGGAAGTTTTCATTTTCTTTGGACGAAAAATTCATTTTCCATTTGAGTGCCCAAAATGGGTTTTTTTGTGAAGGACCTACCATATATTTGTTGCAAAATTGTACCAAATCAAGTTTCTAAAATACAAGGACATATTTAATGCACAATTGACCAAATGGTTGGGTGTAAAAAGTTTTGATCCACCTCTCGTGAAAAAGACAAATTTCCGTCGATTCAGTTGGAAGCGAGTCAAATTTGAACTGTAGCTACCTCGTAGTTTGCTCTTTATTTTTTCCAAAAATCATTTCTAGATACATAAGTATCTATTTAATCAGAGAAAGACAAAAAAATTTCAAGATTCAACGACTAGCTACGAACGGTTATTCCCGCCGTTTTGATCGCATTTTGAAACAGGCATACAAAATTAGAAAAACAATAATTGGAAAACCTTCACATTGTATCATTATATGTGGCCAAGTTACCAGCAAAAATTATAAACTTGTAATACCGCAATTATTTTAAAAAGTGGTCTCAGAAACGAACTATCAAGTGTGAAGATGCATGGCTTTCAACCCAAATCCTCAATCTTGTGGCCACATTCATGGCATAGTTTGTTCAAATTATCTCATATTGTGCACAATGGTGCATCTTGGAATTCCAAACAATTTTGCCTATGGGAGTTTTCATTTTCTTTGCACGAAAAATTCATTTTCCATTTTTTGAGTTCCCGAAAAGAGGTTTTTTGTGAAGGACCTACCATATATTTGTTGCAAAATTGTACCAAATCAATTTTCTAAAATACTAGGACATATTTAATGCACAATTAACCAAATGGTTGGGTGTAAAAAGTTTTGATCCACCTCTCGTGAAAAAGACAAATTTTCGCCGATTCAGTTGGAAGCGGGTCAAATTTGAACTATAGCTACCTCGTAGTTTGCTCTTTATTTTTTTCAAAAATCATTTCTAGGTACATAAGTATCTATTTAATCAGCGAAAGACAAAAAAAATTCAAGATTCAACCACTAGCTACGAACGCTTATTCTCGCCGTTTTGATCGCATTTTGAAACAGGCATAAAAAATTCAAAAAAAACAAAAAATTGGAAAACCTTCGCATTGTGTCATTATATGTGGCCAAGTTACCAGCAAAAATTATAAACTTGTAATACGGAAATTTAAAAAAAAGTGTTCTCAGAAACGAGCTATCAAGTGTGAAGATGCATGGCTTTCAACCCAAATGCTCAATCTTATGCCCACATTCATGACATAGTTTGTTCAAATGATCTCATATTGTGCACAAGGGTGCATCTTGGAATGGCAAACAATGTTGCCTAAGGAAGTTTTCATTTTCTTTGGACGAAAAATACATTTTCCATTTTTTTGAGTGCCCAAAATGAGTTTTTTTTGTGAAGGACCTATCATACATTTGTTGCAAAACTGTACCAAATAAATTTTTTAAAATACTAGGACATATTTAATGCACAATTGACCAAATAGTTAGGTGTAAAAAGTTTTGGTCCACCTCTCGTGAAAAAGATAAATTTCCGCTGATTCAGCTAGAAGCGGGTCAAATTTGAACTGTAGCTACCTCGTAGTTTGCTCTTTATTTTTTCCAAAAATCATTTCTAGGTATATAAGTATCAATTTAATCAGATAAACACAAAAAAATTCCAAGATTCAACCACTAGCTAGGAACGCTCATTCCCGCCGTTTTGACCACATCTTGGAACGGGCATAAAAAATTCAAAAAAATCAAAGATTTGGAAAACCTTCGCATTGTGTCATTATATGTGACCAAGTTACCAGCGAAAATTATAAACTTGTAATGCGGCAATTATTTTAAAAAGTGTTCTCAGGAACGAGCTATCAAGTGTGAAGATGAATGGCTTTCAACCCAAATGCTCAATCTTATGGCCACACTCATGGCATAGTTTGTTCAAATAATCTCATATTATGCACAAGGGTGCATATTAAAATGACAAAAAATGTTGCCTAAGGAAGTTTTCATTTTCTTTGGACGGAAATTTCATTTTCCATTTTTCGAGTGCCCAAAATGAGTTTTTTTGTGAAGGACCTACCATATATTTGTTGCAACATTGTACCAAATCAATTTCTAAATACTAGGACATATTTAATGCACAATTGACCAAATGATTGGGTGTCAAAAGTTTCGACCCACCTCTGGTGAAAAAGACAAATTTCTGCCGATCCAGCTGGAAGCGGGTCAAGTTTGAACTACAGCTACCTTATAGTTTGCTCTTTATTTTTTCCAAAAATCATTTTTAGGTACACAAATATCGATTTAATCAGACATAATTCAAAAGTTTTGCAAGATTCAAGCCCTAGTGATTTGAACTACCGTTGTTTCATAGTTTGTTCTTCATTTTTCCAAAAATTATTTCTAGGCACACAAATAGTTATTTCATCAGAGATCCAACAAAAGTTTTGCAAGACTCCCTCACGATTCTAGGGTGTTTTATTTTCCTATTCTCACGATTTTATATTATTAAGTTGTTTCAAAATTTTCTTATAATGAATAACCTTTTTAGAGAGATACATTTTAGAATTTTTTATTAAATTCAAAAAGTGTTCATCATATTTCAATATTGTTCATGATATTAGGAAAAAAGTTTGTTGAATTAAAAACTGTTCTTGAATTCAAAACATTTCATGAAATAAAAAATGTTTTCATTGAATTTAAGAACTTTTTTAACACACTTCTAAACTCGTGAACGTTGTCTTGCATTAGTATACATTTTTTAATTATAAACATTTTTGAAATCCCCAACTTTTTTATGAAGCACAAAATAAAAACAGAAAAAGAAAACACAAAACAAAAAAACTAACGAAAAAGGAGGGAGCCCCGCCTTGGGCCGGCCCAAGCACGCATAGAGTCGACAACAACCTTTATTCCTTAATGGGCCAAAGCCTAGGCGACTCACGAAAATGCTAAAAGAAAAAAACTGGAGGTGGCCTCGTCCGAATGAGGCCCAAGCCCAGTCGGATAGATACTTTAAATACTCTGCGCACGCTATTGATACACCTGTGGTAGCCTGGGGGTAATCTGCTCTGAAGTTGACGTGAGAGGTCGCGGGTTCGAGTCCTGCAGGAGGCTCTTTTTGCTTCTTTTATTTGCCAAGCCCAAGTCCAGTCGGATAGATCCTTTAAATAAATCGTGCACGCTATTGATACAACAACCTTGTGGTAGCCTAGTGGTAGTCACCTTTGACGGGCGCGTGAGAGGTCGCGGGTTCGAGTCTCGCGGCAGCCACTTTTTGCTTCTTTTATTCACCAACAATTTGCATGTCCTTTACTTTAAGGGAGGACGGTCCCACATGCCATAGGTGTTGTGTTAGTTGGCCCTGCATGTCAGTGGTAGGCCCATAGATCATTTTACTAAATATGTGAGTGTGGAAACCAACTGCTAGAAGTGACACATAAGCCAAAATGACATGACACATAGGCTGAATTGATGATGTGGCCGTCCAGTCATATCAATGCATCCATGTTTAAAATGTTGTGACCATCTATATTGGTCATGATCAACTAGAAATAAGGCAGCGAACCAGTGTTGTCTTCTTTATGACCATTTCGTGTAAGGAAATTATGACCTTTCTTACCAAAATGGTCGTTATAGTTTAGGGTTTGGAGGCCCCCGAACAGCTTTTGACCAATTGGTCTGAAATGGTCATAGATCTATGACCAATTCTTCCAGTGTCACTGACAGAAGGTCACTAGTTGACATATTTCTTGTAGTGGGGGTGCCGTGGATCTGACATGGACGATCGAGTATGCGGTCCAAGCTGGATGGGCCCGAATTGTTTCTTCTAAATGGCTTCTTCCGCTGGACAGACTTGGAGCCACTGAATCTGGCGTTGACCGCCATGTCATCGGTATTGTCACCGTTGCTTCGACGATCGTGCTTGTTGCGTCGGGGCTTGCCGTTGCTATTTCTGGCTTCAGAGGTGCCAGGTTCGCTTGCATTAGTATTTTTACGGGCTAGCCAGCTATCTTCGCTCGTGCAAAAGCGGGTCATGAGTGCCGTGAGAGCTGACATAGACTTCGATTTTTCTTGGCCGAGGTGTCGGGCGAGCCATTCGTCGCGGATCCTATGCTTAAAGGCCTCTAGGGCTTCGGCATCTGGACAGTCGACGATCTGGTTCTTTTTAGTTAGGAACCTGGTCCAGAATTTCCTGGCTGACTCTCCGAGCTGTTGGACTATGTTACTTAAGTCATCGGCATCCGGAGGTCGAACATATGTACCTTGGAAGTTGTCGCGGAAGGCGTCTTCCAAGTCCTCCCAGCTGCCAATGGAGTTTTCTGGTAGGCTATTTAACTAGTGCCAAGCTGGTCCCTTTAGTTTTAGTGGGAGGTATTTGATGGCATGAAGATCATCACCGCGGGCCATATGAATATGGAGAAGAATGTCCTCAATCCATACCGCGGGATTTGTTGTTCCATCGTATGATTCGATATTCACGGGTTTAAACCCTTTTGGGAATTCATGCTCCATTACTTCATCAGTGAAGCAGAGGGGGTGTGCGGCGCCTCTATATCGGGCCAAGTCGCGACGTAGCTCGGATGGAGTTCGTCTGTGATTTTCGGCCCGGACGTGGTTATGCTTGTCACGTCCTACTAAATAGCCGTCCTCGTGCGCCGAGGCACGTCCCCGCGATCCGTAGATCGATCTGGTTTGACCTGCTGTATTTTCCATGTCCTGCCGCAGGTCATATGTACATCCCCGAGCTGTTGTGTCTCGACCTTGACCGCGAGGTAGTACGGGCTGGTGTCCGGCATGAGTTGCCGTTTTGTCCCGGCCACGTGGTGGTCGGTCAGCTGCGTTATGCGCTGATGGTATGGGCTCAAGTGCCTCATCGTTGAATTGAGGCAGCCGTTTACGCTTCGGGTAACTTTTGGTTGGGCGCTCAAGGCCGTATTCCTCGGCTGCCAGGACGTTAGCCCACCTGTCGTTGAGTAGATGTTGATCAGCTTGAAGTTGTTGCTGCTTCTTTTTCAGGCTCCTCGCAGTGGCTATTAGCTGGTGCTTAAAGCGCTCCTACTCGAGGGGTTCCTCAGGCACGATAAATTCTTCGTCGCCGAGGCTTGCCTCCTCCTTGGAGAGTGGAAGATAATTACTGTGCTCTGAGTCTTCGTTTACAGCCTATTCATCAGGGCTCACTTGCCCATCTTCCCGATCATCTTATTCGAAGGTTGGCTCGACGGGGTCTTCTTGGTCTTCGGCGCCATCCGGAGTATTGTTTTCTCCGGTGCCGGTGTTGCTGTCTCTACCACGGCGTGATTTAGAGCGGCGCCGCGAACATCAGCGTTTTGGTCGTGTCTCAGGAGGTATATCCTCGACTGGATTGGTCTCATTACCGTTGTTACCCTCTTTGGGTGTATCCACCATGTACACGTCATAGGAAGAAGTGGTCGTCCAGCGTCCGGTAGACGACGGGTTCTGGGCCTGCTCTTCTCCGTATCGTCGTCCATACTGTCGATGTCTTTGGAGCCGTAATCGAGCATGTCGGTTAAGTCCTCGACAGTGGCTATGAAGTGGGTGATGGGTGGGACGTAAAATTCGCCGCTCTCAGCCCCTAGTCCGGGCTGGGCGTACTTCGGACATTGCTCCTCTGTAATGACGAGGGATCGCATTAAGTCCAGGGCCTCGTTTAAAGGCGAGGTTCGGCCGGGGAGAAGAGAGTCTGTGGAGTACGGCGGGAAGGCAATTCCCTGGCCGAGCTCACATGAGGCTGACTCCGAGGACTCAGTGTCCGGGAGGAGTCCGGCCGCGTGATGGTTGTCAGCGACACTACTTCCTCCGGCTCTCTCATACTGGGTTTAGTGACCGTAGATAGTCCGACGGACTCAGGAATACCTTCTTCGGACCCAGTGATGCGCTCCTGATCTAAGGCCAGAGCGGAGGTTGGGGTCGTGAACCCTTGGAAGCTCAAGTCTCCTCGGATATCAGCGACATAGTCCAGATTTCCAAAACTAATCTGGTGCCCTGGGGCGTAGCTATCGATCTGCTCTAGACGGCCAAGCGAGTTGGCCCGCAGTGCGAAGCCGCCGAATACGAAGATCTGGCCGGGGAGAAAGACCTCCCTTAGGGCAGCATCGTTGTAGATAATTGACGGAGCCATCGAACCTTCTGGTGACGACACAGCGAAACTCTCAATGAAAGCACCAATGTCGGTGTAAAAACCGGCGGATCTCGGGTAGGGGGTCCCAAACCGTGCGTCTAAGGTCGATGGTAACAGGAGACTGGGGACACGATGTTTACCCAGGTTCGGGCCCTCTAGATGGAGGTAATACCCTACTTCCTGCTTGATTGATCTTGATGAATATGAGTATTACAAGAGTTGATCTACCACTAGATCGTAATGGCTAAACCCTATATATCTAGTATGTATGATTATGATTCCCCCCTATGGACTAAACCCTCCGGTTTATATAGACACCGGAGGGGCCTAGGGTTACACAGAGTCGGTTTACAGAGGAAGGAATCTTCATATCCGAACGCCAAGCTTGCCATCCACGCAAAGGAGAGTCCCATCCGGACACGGGAGGAAGTCTTCTATCTTGTATTTTCATGGCCCATCAGTCCGGCCCACGTCATACAGACCGGACGCCCGAGGACCCCTTAATCCAGGACTCCCTCATGCACATTCTTCCCGGTGATGCAGAGCTTGCAGAAGTTGTGGCTATAATTGATCTGGACATTAAAATAATAAACCAGCCTCCAAATTCTCCTGATCTGAACGCACTTGATCTTGGATATTTCGAATCCCTTGAGTCTTTGACCGACTACAGAGCACCCACGACTATCAAAGAACTGATTCAAGGTGTGCAGGAAGAATTTGATGAGTATGATGCCGGGAAACTCAACGGAATATTTCTAACACTTCAGACCATCATGGTAGAAGTGATGAACCAAGGAGGAGAAAATTCATACAAAATTCCACATTTGTGCAAGGAGAGATCGGAAAGGCAAGGAATCCTACCACCTAGAATTAACTTTCCCTGCGAAGTTTATGAAAATGCCATGGAAATTCTAGAACAAGATGTCCAATGAGCTTGGATGGGAAAGGCGGAGATGCTAGTACTCCACGTTTGGCTTGTACTCCATGTTTGTAGTCGAAAGGCAATTACTAGTGTAGAAAGGCTTGTACTCCATGTTTGTAGTTGAAAGGCATGGACTAGTTTGGAAAGGCTTGTATTCCATGTTCGTGGTGAAAAGGCATTGACTAGTGTGGAAAGGCTTGTACTCCATGTTTACATGGAGTTTCTGAATTTTATATGAAGTTTCTGAATTTTATATGAAGTTTTTGAATTTTATATGATAGTTTATGAAATTATGGGAGTTTCTGAATTTATATGAAGTTTTTGAATTTTATATTAACTTTATGAAATTATGATAGTTTCTGAATTTTATATGGAAGTTTATGAAATTAGGAGACTCCTAGTCCTAGGCTACAAGTCATACTCCTAGTCCTAGTCCTACAAGCACTAAACTTGAAATTTAATCTTGCAAAAAAAATTTGACAAGTTTTATGTCAAATTCTACACAAGAATTTTTGACAAGTTTGATGCTGGGCTGAGCAGCAGATCCACAAGAGAAATAGTTTGATGTGAGTATTATTCCAGTTAAGCAGCAGAACCACAACTCCTACAAAGTTTGCAAATGTAAGTAAGAGTACTCTAGTTAATCATGGAGTAGTACAAACATCCTAAATTAGTCAGCTGTAGAAACACTCAGTTCAAATCAAGATACCATTGCATCCTACTCTGAACATGTGCACTGAATTTTCAGAAGTAAACCTTGCCATTTGCAGTGAACATCTACACCTTGCATCCTACTCTGAACATGTGCACTGAACATGTCACACAGTAATGTTAATCCTGAAACTATACCATCTCTGTAATGTGCACTGAACATGAGCACATCTTGCCATGGCAGAGAGATAAAACTGTAATGTCACAGATGAGAAATCATAGAGACTAGAGAAGCTCGTGCTCCTTGCCATCTCTGTTGTACAGGCAGCCCAGCAGCTCCGCGCAGTCGTCAACCCGTAGCGCCTGCCTGAGCAAGACGTGGACGGAGTCCGCACTGGTTGCACCATGGGCGGCGACTCCCCAGCGATGCCACTGCCGCCGGCGCGGCGGATCGAGGGCATGAGCTTCTCCACCATGGACGTCGTCGAGCAGGACGCCATCCTACTTCACGTGCCCGCGTTGGCCTTGCATGCGCTCGAGACGCTGCCGTCGTCGAGCAGGCCGCTGCTACCTCTTGAGCATGCGTTGGTTTTCCCTTGAAGAGGAAAGGGTGATGCAGCAAAGTAGCGTAAGTATTTCCCTCAGTTTTGAGAACCAAGGTATCAATCCAGTAGGAGACAACGCACAAGTCACCTAGTACCTGCACAAACAATCAAGAACCTTGCAACCAACGCGATAAAGGGGTTGTCAATCTCTTCACGGTCACTCACAAAAGTGAGATCTAATAGAGATAGTAAAGTAAATATTTTTGGTATTTTTGTTGTATATATTGGAAAGTAAAGATTGCAAAATAGTAAACGAGATGCGATGTAAATAAAAGAGATGCAATATAATAGGAAAGAGACCCGGGGCCCATAGGTTTCACTAGTGTCTTCTCTCAAGATAGCATGTATTACGATGGGTGAACAAATTACTACCGAGCAACTGATAGAAAAGCGCATAGTTATGAAGATATCTAAGGCAATGATCATGAATATAGGCATCACGTCCGTGTCAAGTAGACCGAAACGATTCTACATCTACTACTATTACTCCACACATCGACCACTATCCAGCATGCATCTAGAGTATTAAGTTCATAAGAACGGAGTAACGCATTAAGCAAGATGACATGATGTAGAGGGATAAACTCATGCGATATGATATAAACCCCATATTTTTATCCTCGATGGCAACAATACAATACGTGCCTTGCAACCCTTTCTGTCACTGGGTAAGGACACCATAAGATTGAACCCAAAGCTAAGCACTTCTCCCATTGCAAGAACTACCAATCTAGTTGGCCAAACCAAACGGATAATTCGAAGAGACTTGCAAAGATAACCAATCATACATAAAAGAATTCAGAGAAGATTCAAATGCTGCTCATAGATAATCTTGATCATAAACCCACAATCCATCAGTCTCAACCAACACACCGCAAAAAGAAGATTACATCGAATAGATCTCCACGAGAGAGGGAGAGAACATTGTATTGAGATCCAAAAAGAGAGAAGAAGCCATCTAGCTACTAACTATGGACCCAAAGGTCTGAAGTAAACTACTCACACTTCATCGGAGAGGCTATGATGATGATGTAGAAGCCCTCCGTGGTGGATTCCCCTTCCGTGAGCTCTAACAGGCCCCAAGATGGGATCTCGTGGATCTGGGAAGTTGCGGCGGTGGAATTAGGTTTTGGCTCAGATCTCGATCCGCCGGGTGTAATGAGGTATATATAGGAGGAAGGAGTACGTCGGTGGAGCTTCGGGGGGGCCCACGAGGCAGGGGGCGCGCCCTAGGGGGGCCTCCACCCTCGTGGCCACCTCCCTCCTTTCTTGGCCGAGGGTCCAAGTCATCATGTCCGTGTCAAGTAGACCGAAACGATTCTGCATCTACTACTATTACACCACACATCGACCGCTATCCAACATGCATCTAGAGTATTAAGTTCATAAGAACAGAGTAACGCATTAGGCAAGATGACATGATGTAGAGGGATAAACTCATGCAATATGATATAAACCCCATATTTTTATCCTCGATGGCAATAATACAATACATGCCTTGCTGACCCTACTGTCACTGGGAAAGGACACCGCAAGATTGAACCCAAAGCAAAGCACTTCTCCCATTGCAAGAAAGATTAATCTAGTAAGCCAAACTAAACCGATATATCGAAGAGACTTGCAAAGATATCAAATCATGCATATAAGAATTCAGAGAAGAACCAAATAATATTCATAGATAATCTTGTTCATAAATCGACAATTCATCAGATTTCGGCAAACACACCGCAAAAGAGTATTACATCGAATAGATCTCCAAGAACATCGAGGAGAACTTTGTATTGAGAATCAAAGAGAGAGAAGAAGCCATCTAGCTAATAACTATGGACCCGAAGGTCTGTGGTAAACTACTCACGCTTCATCGGAGAGGCAATGGTGTTGATGTAGAAGCCCTCCGTGATCTATTCCCCATCCGACGGATCGTCGGAAAAGGCCCAAAGATGGGATCTCACGGGTACAGAAGGTTGCGGCCGTGGTAAAGTGGTTTCGTGGCTCCCCTTGATGTTTCTAGGGTATAAGAGTATATATAGGCGAAAGAAGTACGTCGGTGGAGCTACGAGGGGCCCACGAGGGTGGGGGCGCGCCTACCCCCCTGGACGCGCCCTCCTGCCTTATGGCTTCCTCGTAGAGTTCCAGACTTCGACTCCAAGTCTTCAGGATTGCTTTCGGTCCAAGAAAGATCCTCGCGAAGGTTTCATTCTGTTTGGACTCCGTTTGGTATTCCTTTTCTGCAAAACTCTAAAATAGCCAAAAAAACAGAAACTGGCACAGGGCCTCCGGTTAATAGGTTAGTCCCAAAAATAATATAAGAGAGCATATTAAATCCCATTAAACATCCAAAACAGATAATATAATAGCATGGAACAATAAAAAATTATAAACACCTTGGAGACGTATGAGCCGCCATGCCCGCGCTCCTCCTACTCTAGCTCACGGCGACGTCCTCCTGCTTCAAATCCATCGAGCGGCACAACTCCTGACGCTGCTCCTTGCTGCCGCCACACCTCCGCTTGACTAAAAAATGCCACCTTCACGTCAGACCGAGAGGTGACGCGGGGCGAGAAGAAGAGCTGGCGCGGGGCGAGAGGAAGAGACGACCACGGCTACGACGATGCGGGTGGCGAGGTGGGCGGCGAGGCGGGCGAGAGGGATGCGGGCAGCGATGCGGGCCGGCGACATTGGAGGAGTAGAGAGTGCTAGGGATTTGGGGAGCGAGAGTGAGTGCTAGGGAGGGGAACGACCGACCAGAATCAAGTAAGTGCGGAGGGGCAAAATCGGAAACCGCAAAAGTTTTGTAGCGTGACGAGAATTAAACTACAGATTCTAAATGCTCTTATAAGAGTTTACAGAGGGAGTACTTCCTATTAATTGCAACAATGACCAAAACTATGTTTGTCAACTCTCAACAACTTTTATTCATCATACTCTTTATATGTGAAGTCATTACTCTCCATAAGATCAATATATGATACTTTTTTGTTTCTTTATTTAATTCCCTCAAGATCATAGCAAGAAAACAAAGCCCTCAACTCAAAACTACTCTCTATTATATATCTCACGGACTCGATTACACAGATAGGAATCGAAGCAAAACTCAAAGCTAGATCATACTAAAAACTTTATTCTACAATATCAAGATATAACCAAAAGGATCAAACTAAGAAAAACAATAAATATAGAAATGTGATTGTGATACGATCCCGGGGCAACTCCCCCAAGCTTGGCAGTTTCCTAGGGGAGTGCCCATACCCATGTATTTATATCTCTTTCTTTGGAGGTGGTGATGATGGAGTTGTCGATGAAGCAGGCTTGTCGTCCATCTTCCAAGGCATAGGCTCAGCATCATACAAAGATGAGCGGGTCTCCAGGATCCTCGAATCTGCAGCCAAACTCATCCTTTTGAATCTATATTCATACTCACAGTTTTGGTTTTGCATGTCATAGGTCTGGGCTTGGAGGTGCTCGATTTTCTCATGAAGCCTGAAGATGGCCTCCTTAATGCTCTTGGGGTCCAGCTTGTGCTTGTTGGTGAACTCGGCAATCATCATGTGGTTGGTGTTGAGTCCATGTTCCACCATCCCTTGACACTTGAAAACTTGCTGCTGCATTGCTTCGAGTCTTGTCTCCACGCTTCTGGTCTTCTTCGGTCCCTCAACATCGCGGATGTGCAGCACCCCCTCACGCATCTCAACGGCTTGAGGGTGTCGCGGCACCTCCGCAAGGTAGGGGTTGATGATCTTCTCGAAAAACTTGTCCTTGGGGGCGCTTGGAGATGTCATGGCGATCTAGATATGTCAGAAAAACAGCAAGAAATACAAACAGGAGATATTGTCGTGGTACGGTGGTCAAAACCTTCAGGAGATTATATAATGAACTTTTACTGACCATAAGAAGTATCCTGCAAGAAAACGGAGTCCGGAGGGCACACGAGGTGGCCACAAGGTCGGGAGGTGCACCCAGGGGGTAGGGCGCGCCTCCCACCCTTGTGGTGGCCTCGTGTCTCTTTCAGACTACTTTTAATTTTCCTAATTTTTTAAATATTCCAAAATGGAGAAAATTTATCATTGGAAACGTTTTGGAGTTGGTTTACTTATCGTACCACATACCTATTCCTTTTCGGAGTCTGAAACGTTCTGGAAGGTGTCCCTTATGTACTCCTCCGGTGTTACGGTATCAATTATATTGGTCTCGACATTTATGGGAGTACCTGAGATGTAATGTTTGATTCTTTGACCGTTTACCACCTTCAGATTTGTGCCTTCGGCGTTGTTGATTTTTATGGCACCGGAACTATAGACCTCCTCGATGATGTAGGGGCCTTTTTAGAGAGAAGTTTCTGCAAAAAATCATAAACGAGGGTTGTATAGAAAAACATGATCACCTACATTAAACTCACACTTTTGTATCCTTTTGTCATGCCATCTTTTAACCTTTTCTTTAAACAACTTGGCATTCTCATAGGCTTGGGTTCTCCATTCATCAAGTGAGCTTACGTCAAATAACCTCTTCTCACCGACAAGTTTGAAATCATAGTTGAGCTCTTTAATAGCCCAGTATGCCTTATGTTCTAGTTCAGGAGTTAAATGACATGCTTTGCCATAAACCATTTTATATGGAGACATACCCATAGGATTCTTATAAGCATTTCTATGAGCCCACAAAGCATCATCAAGTTTCTTAGACCAATTCTTTCTAGATCTATTAACAGTCTTTTGCAAAATTAATTTAATCTCCCTATTGCTCAATTCTACTTGACCACTAGACTGAGGATGCTATGGAGATGCAATTCTATGGTTGACATCATATTTAGCAAGCATTTTACGGAAAGCACCATGAATGAAATGTGAACCACCATAAGTCATTAAATATCTAGGGACTCCAAACCTCGAAAAAAATAACTTCTTTAAGCATCTTAATAGAAGTGTTATTATCAACACTACTAGTTGGAATAGCTTCTACCCACTTAGTAACGTACTCAACAGCAACTAGAATATGTGTATACCCATTAGAGGAAGGAAAAGGTCCCATATAATCGAAACCCCAAACATCAAATGGTTCAATAACAAGTGAATTGTTCATAGGCATTTCCTGATGTCTACTAATATTACCTATTCTTTGGCATTCATCACATGACAAGACAAACTTACGATCATCCTTGAAGAGAGTGGGCCAATAGAAACCTGATTGCAATACCTTGTGTGTAGTTCTGTCTCCAGCATGGTGTCCTCCGTAAGACTCGGAGTGGCACTTGTGTAGGATATGTCCCTGTTCATGCTCAGGTACACAACATCTAATAACACCATCTAGCCCTTCTTTATAAAGGTGTGGATCATCCCAAAAGTAATGTCTTAAATCATAGAAGAACTTTTTCTTTTGCCGGTATGTGAAACTAGGTGGTATAAATTTAGCAACAATGTAATTAGCATAATCAGCATACCATGGAGTATTACGAGAAGCATTTATGACATTTATTTGTTCATCAGGGAAGCTATCATCAATAGGTAGTGGGTCATCAAGAACATTTTCTTACCTAGACAAGTTGTCTGCAACAGGGTTCTCAGCTCCCTTTCTATCGATAATATGCAAATCAAATTCTTGTAGGACGAGAACCCATCTAATAAGTCTAGGCTTAGCATCTTTCTTTTCCATAAGATATTTAATAGCAGCACGATCAGTGTGAACAGTTACTTTAGAATCAACAATATAAGGTCTGAACTTATCACATGCAAATACAACTACTAAAAATTACTTTTCAGTGGTAGCATAATTTCTCTGGGCACTATCTAGAGTTTTACTAGCATATTGAATAACATTTAATTTCTTATCGGCTCTTTGCCCTAAAATAACACCAATAGCATAATCACTAGCATCACACATAATTTCAAAGGGTAGGCTCCAATCAGGTGGCTGAACTATAGGTGCAGAGATCAAGGCTTTCTTAAGTATTTCAAATGCTTCCACACAATTATCATCAAAAACAAAAGGAACATCTTTTTGCAAGAGATTGGTGAGAGGCCTAGAAATTCTAGAGAAGTCTTTAATAAACCTCATATAGAAACCAGCATGACCAAGGAAACTTCTTATACCTTTGATATCTTTAGGACACGGCATCTTTTCAATAGCACCTACTTTAGCTTTATCAACTTCAATACCTCTTTCAGAAATTTTATGCCCCGAGACAATACCTTCATTAACCATAAAGTGGCACTTCTCACAATTCAAGACAAGATTAGTTTCTTCACATCTCTGTAAAACTCGATCAAGGTTGCTTAAGCAATCATCAAAATAAGTTCCGTAAACGGAGAAGTCATCCATGAAAACCTCAACAATCTTCTCACAAAAATCAGAGAATATAGCGGTCATACATCTTTGAAAGGTAGCAGGTGCATTGCATAAGCCAAAAAGCATACGTCTATAAGCAAAGGTACCGAAAGGGCAAGTAAACATGGTTTTCTCTTGATGTTCTTTTGACACAGGTATTTGAGAGAAAGCAGAATAACCATCTAGAAAGAAAAAGTGAGTATGTTTGGATAATCTTTCTAGCATTTGATCAATAAAAGGTAGAGGGTAATGATCTTTTCTAGTAGCTTTATTCAATTTGCGAAAATCAATTACCATTCTATAACCTGTAACAATTCTTTGAGGAATCAATCCATTCTTATCATTAGAACAACAGTAATACCTCCTTTTTTTAGGGACACAATGAACAGGGCTCACCCATTGACTATCAGCAATAGGATAAATTATGCCTGCCTCCAAAAGCTTTAGTATTTCATTTCTTGCCACCTCTTTCATTTCGGGACTTAACCATCATTGATGATCAACAACTGGTTTAGCATCTTTCTCCAATTTAATTTTGTGCTGACATAAAGTGGGACTAATGCCCTTAAGATCATCAAGAGTATATCCAATAGCGGCATGGTGCTTCTTCAGAGTTTTCAATAATTTCTTTTCTTCATGCTCTGAAAGGTTAGCACTAATAATAACAGGGTATATCTTCTTTTCATCTAGATAAGCATATTTCAAAGTATCAGGTAACTGTTTAAGCTCAAACACGGGATCACCCTTGGGTGGAGGAGGATCCCCAAGGATTTCAACAGGCAAATTGTGTTTCAAAATTGGACCTTGCTTAAAGAATACTTCATCTATTTCTCTTCTTTCATTCATAGACAAATCATTCTCATGGTCTAGCAAATATTGTTCTAGAGGATCATCAGGAGGCACGGCAATAGAAGCAAGACCAATAATTTCATCTTTACTAGGCAATTCCTTATCATGAGGTTGTCTACGAAATTTAGAGAAATTAAAATCATGAGACATATCTCCTAAACCAACAGTAACAATATCTTTCTGGCAGTCTATCTTAGCATTAATGATATTCAAGAATGGTCTACCAAATATGATGGGACAAAATTTATCTTGTGGGGAAGCGAGAACAAAAAAATCAGTAGGATATTTTATCTTCCCACACAAGACTTCAACATCTCTAACAATCCCAATTGGTGATATAGTATCCCTATTAGCAAGCTTAATAGTAACATCAATATCTTCTATCTCAGCAGGTGCAGTATCATCCATAATTTCTTTGTATAAGGTATAAGGAATTGCACTCACACTAGCACCCACATCACAGAAGCCACGATAACAATGATCTCCTATTTTAACAGAAACAATAGGTATGCCAACAACCGGTCTATGTTTATCTTTAGTATCGGGTTTAGAAATTCTAGCGGCTTCATCACAGAAATAAATAACATGCCCATCAATATTATCAACCAAGAGATCTTTAACCATAGCAATACTAGGTTCAAATTTAATTTTCTCAGAAGGCTTGTGTGTCCTAACATTACTTTTGTTGACCACAGTTGAAGCTTTAGCATGATCCTTTATTCTAACAGGGAAAGGTGGCTTCTCAATATAAGTAGTAGGAATAATAGGATCAACATTGTAAATAATAGTTTCTTCTTCAACTTTAATAGGTTCAACTATTTTAACTTCAACCGGAGGATGATATTTAAACCACTTCTCCTTAGGAGATCAACATGAGTAGCAAAAGATTCACAGAAAGAAGCTACTATCTCAGAGTCAAGTCCATACTTAGTGCTAAAATCACGAAAAGCATCGGTATCCATAAAAGATTTAACACAATCAAACTTGAGGTTCATACCTGACTCCTTACCTTCGTCGAGATCCCAATCTTCAGAGTTGCGTTTAATTCTTTCCAATAAATCCCATTTGAATTCAATATCCTTCTTCATATAGGAACCAGCACAAGAAGTATCGAGCAAGGATCGATCATTATGAGAAAGTCGAGCATAAATTTTTTGAATAATAATTTCTCTTGAGAGCTCATGATTGGGGCATGAATATAACATTGACTTAAGCCTCCCCCAATCTTGAGCGATACTTTCTCCTTCACGAGGCCAAAAATTATAAATATAATTCCGATCACGATGAACCAGATGCATAGGATAAAACTTCTGATGAAATTCCAATTTCAATCGGTTGTAGTTCCATGATCCAATATCATCCAATAGCCTATACCATGTCCATGCCTTTCCCTTCAAATATAAAGGGAAGACCTTCTTCTTGACAACATCCCCGGGCATACCTGCAAGCTTAAATAATCCACAAACTTCACCCACATAGATTAGGTGCATATCGGGACGTAATGTTCCATCTCCTGCATAAGGATTAGCTAGTAGTTTCTCTATCATACCCGAAGGAATTTCATAATAAATATTCTCAGTAGGTGCAGTAGGTTGAGGAGCAACTAATTGTGGTTCCGGTCGAGGTGAAGATACCCGAACAAACCCCTCAAAGGATTATTTTCCATAGTAACAAGTGACAGTAAATTTCAGCACACTATATAAATGTTTCCTTACCAAATTCCACTTACCAAAGGCGCTTCACTCCCCGACAACGGCACCGGAAAAGAGTCTTGATGACCCACAAGTATAGGGGATCTATCATAGTCCTTTCGATAAGTAAGAGTGTCGAACCCAACGAGGAGTAGAAGGAAATGACAAGTGGTTTTCAGCAAGGTATTCTCTGCAAGCACTGAAATTTGAAGGAAATATTCCCTAGAGGCAATAATAAAGTTGTTATTTATATTTCCTTATTTCATGATAAATTTTTATTATTCATGCTAGAATTGTATTAACCGGAAACTTGATACATGTGTGGATACATAGACAGAACACTGTGTCCCTAGTAAGCCTCTACTAGACTAGCTCGTTAATCAAAGATGGTTAAGTTTCCTAACCATAGACATGTGTTGTCATTTGATGAACGGGATCACATCATTTGGAGAATGATGTGATGGACAAGACCCATCCGTTAGCTTAGCACAATGATTGTTAAGTTTTATTGCTATTGCTTTCTTCATGACATATACATATTCCTTTGACTATGAGATTATGCAACTCCCGGATACCGGAGGAATACCTTGTGTGCTATCAAACATGACAACGTAACTGGGTGATTATAAAGATGCTCTACGGGTATCTCCGAAGGTGTTTGTTGGGTTGGCATAGATCGAGATTAGGATTTGTCGCTACAAGTATCGAAGAGGTATCTTTGGGCCCTCTCGGTAATGCACATCATAATAAGCCTTGCAAGCAATGTGACTAATGAGTTAGTTACGGGATGATACATTACGGAACGAGTAAAGAGACTTGCCGGTAATGAGATTGAACTAGGTATGAAGATACCGACGATCGAATCTCGGGCAAGTAACATACCGATGACAAAGGGAATAACGTATGTCGTCATTACGGTTTGACCGATAAAGATCTTCGTAGAATATGTAGGAACCAATATGAGCATCCAGGTTTCGCTGTTGGTTATTGACCGGAGAGGTGTCTCGGTCATGTCTACATAGTTCTCGAACCCGTAGGGTCCACACGCTTAACATTCGATGACGATTTTGTATTATATGAGTTATGTGGTTTGGTGACCGAATGTTGTTCGGAGTCCCGGATGATATCACCGACATGACAAGGAGTCTCGAAATGGTTGAGAGGTAAAGATTCATATATAGGATGATAGTATTTCGACATCGGAAGTGTTCCGGGGGTACCGGGTACATATCGGGTCACTGGAAGGGGTTCCGGGCTACCCACGGCAAACTGTATGGGCCTATTGGGCCAAGAGGGGAAACGCAGCAGCCAGCATGGGCTACTGCGCCCCCCTTGTTGGCCGAATAGGAAGGGTAAAGGAAAGGGCAAGAGAGAAGGAAGGGGAGGCAATTCGACCTCCCCCTTCCTTCCCTCCTCTCTTCCCTTTCCCTCCCTCTCCGGAAAAGATGGTAAGGGGGGGGCGAATTGGGGTGGGAGCCCAAGTAGGATTTGGCCTACTTGTGCGCCCCCCTGGCTGCCTCTTCCCCCCTCCCACCTATATATATGTGGGGAGGGGGTGCCTAGAGGACACACAAAAACATCTGTTCGACGTGTGCGGTGCCCCCCTCCACATGTTTATGCCTCCAGTCATATTGTCGTAGTGCTTAGGTGAAGCCCTGCGTGGATCACTTCACCATCATCATCACCACGCCGGCGTGCTGATGAAACTCTCTCTCGACAATTTGCTGGATCAAGAGTTCGAGGGACATCATCGAGCTGAACATGTGCAGAACTCGGAGGTGACGTACGTTCGGTGCTTGATCGGTCGGATCGAGAAGAAGTTCGACTACATCAACCGCGTTGTTAAACGCTTTCGCTTTCGGTCTACGAGGGTACGTGGACACACTCTCCCCCTCTCGTTGCTATGCATCTCTTAGATAGATCTTGCATGAGCATAGGAAATTTTTTGAAATTGCATGCTACGTCCCCCAACAAAATTATCGGTAACAGATAGTTTTGTGATAGGATAAATCATAACGGGTAACAACTAATAAAAGTAAACAAGGTGCAGCAAGGTGGCCCAATCCTTTTTGTAGCAAAGGACAAGCCTGGACGAACTCTTATATAATGCAAAGCGCTCCCAAGGACACATGGGAATTGTTGTCAAGTTAGTTTTCATCATGCTCATATGATTCGCGTTCGTTACTTTGATAATTTGATATGTGGGTGGATCGGTGCTTGGGTGCTGCCCTTACTTGGACAAGCCTCCCACCTATGATTAACCCCTCTCGCAAGCATCCACAACTACGAAAGAAGAATTGAGGTAAACCTAACCATAACATGAAACATATGGATCCAAATAAGCCCCTTACGAAGCAACGCATAAACTAGGGTTTAAGCTTCTGTCACTCTAGCAACCCATCATCTACTTATTACTTCCCAATGCCTCCCCCTAGGCCCAAATAATGGTGAAGTGTCATGTAGTAGACGTTCACATAACACCACTAGAGGAAAGACAACATACATCTCATCAAAATATCGAACGAATACCAAATTCACATGATTACTTGTAACAAGACTACTCACATGTCCTCAGGAACAAACATAACTACTCACAAACATATTCATAATCATAATTAGAGGAGTATTAATTATCATTAAGGATCTGAACATATGATCTTCCACCAAATAAACCAACTAGCATCAACTACAAGGAGTAATCAACACTACTAGCAACCCACAGGTACCAATCTGACGTTTTGGGACCAAGATCAAATACAAGAGATGAACGAGGGTTTGAGAGGAGATGGTGCTGATGAAGATGTTGATGGAGATTGACCCTCCCTCGATGAAAGGATCGATGGTGATGACGATGGCGATGATTTCCCCCTCCCAGAGGGATATTTCCCCGGCAGAACAACTCCGCCGGAGCCCTAGATTGGTTCTGCCCTGGTTCCGCCTCGAGACGGCGGAGCTTCTCCCGAAAGATTACTTCTGATTTTTTTTCCAGGGTGAAAGACACCATATAGCCAAAGATGGGCACCAGAGGCCTGCCAGGGGACCCACAAGGTCGGGGGGGGGGGGGCGCGCCCAGGGGGGTAGGGCGCGCCTCCCACCCTTGTGGCTGGCTGGTGGCCCCCCTCCGGTATTTTCTTTGCCCAATATTTTTTATATATTCCAAAAACATGCTCCGTGAAGTTTCGGGACTTTTGGAGTTGTGCAGAATAGGTCTTTAATATTTGCTCCTTTTTTAGTCCAGAATTCCAGCTGCCGGCATTCTCCCTCTTCATGTAAACCTTGTAAAATAAGAGAGAATGGGCATACGTATTGTGATATAATGTGTAATAACATCCCATAATGCAAGAAATATTGTCATAAAAGCATGATGCAAAATGGACGTATCAGCGCCGCAAGGAGAGCTTGCTGGTGGGCGGAGGCAGCAGCGCTGCAAGCGCGAGCATGGGATGGCGGTGCTGCTTGCGCGGGCGTGGGATGGCGACGGGCGCAACGTGGCAAGCGCTGGCTTGCCGTCGGGCGCAGGACGGCAGCACGGCATGCGCGGGCACATGGCGGGCTTGACCCTCGAGTCCAGATCCATGCGCTTAGTAGCGGGGCGGGGCTTGCCGTCGAGCGCGAAGTGACGGTGCTACAAGGCAGGCTTGCTGGCGACGTGCCTCCTTGAGCTCGGTCTCCAGCCGACGGTGGAGCCAGTGAGAAGGAGAGGGAGAGGGAGAGAGAGAAATTTTAGGAGGAAGAAGGAGGTGTGAGACAGACAAGTGGGACCCTCGTCCACCTCAGCAGGTCTTTGCCACATCATCCCAAACATATGGGTCCCACCCGTCAGATTTGATGTTAGACGCGGCTCAATTTTGAATTAGTGCGATATGTTACTCACTTGCCGCAAAGTTGATGGTTTTTTGTGGTTTTCGGCAAAAGCAGTGGTAATCCGTTACCCTAGTCACAAATGTGGTGGTTTTGAGAAATTTACTCTCAAAAAGAGCGTTAATATTCTCTCACCAAAAAAATGATGTTGATCTCCCATCATCCCGGTCCAAGATATCCATGATCGCAAGATCTCCCATTTGGATACATCATTATCACCCGCTTCTCCAAAACAATGATAACCTGCCTCATCTGGGTCTTCTCGAGCAGAAGCCTACGCTCCTCAAGGTTAGACTTGCACTTATCCCCTGCCAACTTCTTGTCTTCATTTTCTGTAACTTGTTGCCACCTTGCCATCTTCTCTTGTTGCTTCTTCCCCGCCAAATCCCTCCTCATTTGCAAAGTGCCAGCCACCATTTCCTTTCTTGCCTTCATCAACTCATCAATCTTCTCCCGCATGCTTGCGGCATCGGTTTTGATCATTTCGCATCAAGTGAGACTTTTTCCCATGCATTCACAAAAGTCATGTCATCATCATTTGTGTAACTCATTTGCCTCTTCCCTTCTTGATTATCTTCGTTTTGGGAAGAATCAAGCACATCCTCAACATCCATTTGATCAAATTGATCAAGTGATGCATCTAGGCTAACCTCGGAATCTTCCATCATGCCCACAAAAAAACTAGTGGAATGCAAATGAAAGCTACCCAATGCAATAAACAAAAGTAACTAAGCATATAACTAAAACACCCACACAAATGCAATTGATCAAGTGAAGTGAAATTTATACCTCTCAAGTGATTCGTCGAAAACTTTCTGGGTTTGAAGAATGTGATGGTAACGAATGCCCATCGGGCTGCAACCGGAGGAGGGGTAGAGTAGGAGTAGGGGTCACGTGTGTTGCGGCTTTCTTCCTCTTCGTCTGGCTAGACATGACCAAATTGGCCCGTTGATTCGATACCGATGGCAGGAGGCCAGACAACATAGGCAGGAGGTCCTACGTGGGCGAGCGGAGCTTGGCCAACCGTTTCTACGTGGTCGTGGTTGTTGGAGGCGCTTGCGCCGTAGTTTTGCCCGAAGCAGCGGGAGGCAAGGGCGATTTCACCCGTTGGCGCCCGATTAGAATGGCCCGACCTTGTGAAGGAAGATGGGGGCCTCATGCGGCTCCATAATGACGCGCGGACGACGTTGGGTGGTCAGGCAGGGCGACGGCAGCGAGGTAGCGGACGACGGTCGACGGAGGCGCAAAAGCGGGAAGGGCGTCGGGTGAAACTTCACTCCTGCCAAGCCCGAGTAGGTTTTGCGTATGCGCAAATCCAGGCCGCCAATACTCTACATATGCAGTGCGGTAGGCCAATTTTTAAGTTTACTGGGAAAAAAGTGAGTACACTCGAGTTTACAGTATTTGTTTGGTCATTTTTATGCCTCCAAAACACTAAACCGGTAGTAATTATTCAATATGTCTCCTTTTACGATATCTGCTAGAGTTGCACTTATAGCACACACAAGCGTCTTGCCTCACGTGTCGCTAATGATGGGCGAGTCCAAGTAGTGACCTGCAGTTTAGCTTATTTTTTTTCTCTGTTTTTTCACTCGTTCACGTTTTTTGTTTTTCCTTTTGTTCATATTTTCAAAAACATTCTGTATACATATATTCCAAAAATCAAATTGACTTAAAATATAAAAAAATACGAATTTTATACATGAAAAAACTGTTTGTGTAATTAAAAAATGTTGATAGCATTGGAAAAAATTGATGTTTAAAATGTTCACACATTTCAAAAAGAAATTAAGTAAAATTTTAATAAAATATTTATACAATGTAAAAACGTGTTAGTGTAATGCTAGAAAATGTTTCATACCATTCAAAAAAAATGTAAAAAAAGTGTTGATAGCATTTACCTCTCAGCTCCAGTGGCCCAGGCGTGCAAGGCCGACTTCACGACCAGAAGCATCTAGCCCAGCACAATGATGAGAGCCTGCTACAGTTAAGCCAGCCCGGCCCAACACAGCGCGCGAATAGATAAGGCCTCCGGCGCCGCTCTCAATCGGCCTCGGCTCTCCATTCTCCCTCCTTATCCTCACTCCAGCAGCACGCTCGTTCCTGCACCAACACCGCAGCAGCTCACCATGGTCAGCGAGGAGACGCCGGTGGCCACCGAGCCGGAGCTGGAGAGCGGCGACGCGGCGCCGGAGGTCATCAAGGCCGAGGAGCCCGCGGAGGACGGCGCGCCGGTCGTCGAGGACGTCAAGGAGGGCGACGGTGACGAAGACGAGGAGGAGGACGAGGATGATGACGAGGACGACGAGGATGAAGACGGTAACCATCTCCTGCTCCCTTTTGCATTTCCACCTCGTTCCATCTTCTTTCAGTTACACTGTGCGACCGTGTAGGTTCCGTTCCATTGTTTAGGAACGATGATGTTAGATAGTTCGTGCAGCGCCTCTGTGCTTTTGCACTGTAATTCTAGCTATCGGAAATGAGTGGCCATGTGACGTTGAATTACCATAGTTATTATCGGTACGTGGTGGTAGATGAGCTGGATTTGCAGCTAGGGAGTACGTACGTGCGTCTGACTTGCAGTTTTGATGTGCGTGAAGGCGAGCTGGGTGTGGCCGGGAGCGAGGGGTCGAAGCAGAGCCGGAGCGAGAAGAAGAGCCGCAAGGCCATGATGAAGCTCGGGATGAAGCCCGTCACCGGCGTCAGCAGGATTACCATCAAGAGAGCCAAGAACGTAAGAAGCAATTCCTCTACTAATATACTCCCTCTGTTCACTTTTATAAAGCGTTAAAGACATTTCAGACAGCGTGCAAAGCAGCCATAGCCATTTTCAGTTGTCTGAAACGACTTGCAAAAATGAACAGTAAACGGAGGGAGTAGTAAATTGTTCAGGTTAATTCCATGCTTGTTGTTAATTAAATCTTGGACTGATGCATGTGTGTAACTGCGCGATTCAGATCCTGTTCGTGGTGTCGAAGCCGGACGTGTTCAAGAGCCCGACGTCGGAGACGTACGTGATCTTCGGGGAGGCCAAGATCGAGGACCTGAGCTCGCAGCTGCAGGCGCAGGCGGCGCAGCAGTTCAGGATGCAGGACCTGAGCAAGGCGATGAGGCCCGACCCCGCGGCGGCGGCGGCGGGGGCCGGGGCGCCCGCCGACGAGGAGGAGGTGGTGGACGAGACCGGCATCGAGGCCCGCGACATCGACCTCGTCATGACGCAGGCCAGCGTGTCCCGCGCCAAGGCCGTCAAGGCCCTCAAGGCGCACGACGGCGACATCGTCAGCGCCATCATGGAGCTCACCGCCTAGCCTTCTTGGCTTCCTTTTTCTCCAAGTCCGGCCGGGATGTTTCCCCGCCGGAGTGTCGTATCATCATGTAGCCGTGTGTTTTGCCGTGGATTTGCATCCCTCCATTTTGTTCTCTCTGAACCGTGCGTAGACGTTGCACCATATGTTGTCAGTTTTCAGATGTCCACTTTTAAGTGGTCAATTGAAATCTAGTTTCAGTACATGTATGGCCGATTGCCTTGGAACCGAGTTCCTATGGTTAGCAGGTGGTCATTGGTCTTTTATTAATTTCTACTGCGACCAGCAATCGGCAGTAAATAAAAGCACCGCAATATGAAAATGAAAGCACCAATAATCCATAGCATGACATGGTAAGGGTAAATTCCACAGATTTCTACTATTGGATCAATCATCTAATGCATGTTTGCAAGTTATATAATACAGTACAATAGAATAAGAGGGCTCCACTTGTCTATCCTATATCAGACCTACCCTTTCTGCTGTTGCAGACTCCTATTTATCCCGCCTCACCAGTAAGTAAATAAATCTCTAATGACATCCAGCGGCCTCAACTAGGTTGGTAAAAGTATCCTCTGCTCTCACTCGTCACCTCTGCCTGTCTATCTATCTTCTTATTTGCCAGAGCTGAAGAGCACTGAATGGGTAATGAATCTATGCTGTGTAAAAATGCCGAATGTCTCTCAACAACACCACAATGATCGCCAACAACACTAATAGCTATCACTTCTTACCGTCAGGCTTATCAGGGAAACTTCGATTCAGAAGCTCGAGGAGAAGCATGGCGGCAGAGTCCTTGGCCTTCTTCACGCTTGGCATCGGCTCTCCGACGCACTCATCGGTCCATCCACGATCAGACGTATTCACCCTGACCGCGTACACAAATCTTTTAGCATGAGCAGGGCCGCCCTCGTTTATGCACCTGTACTGTGGCATTGGCCACTGCCTTCTCAAGCAAGTGTCGTTCAGGGTCTGCCTGGTGAACCCGGCATTGTTCTTATCGCCGTCCTTTTCGGTCTCTTTCTTTGCTGCGGTTTCCTTCTCCTTCAGGACCACGAGTGCGTTCCTCGCCGCCAACTTCTGTGCCATTTTCTTCTGGGGATTCTGAGCTACACCAATCTGAACACCATCAACAAAGACTTCAACAGTAGCTACATTGCCTGCCCGGGATGCTTTGTATTCTAAGCCTTCTGCTTGTTGCTGGCACCGTTCTTGGAGCTCCCTAATTGGATGCATCGGAAGGGTCTCTGGAGTTACCAGAGGTTCAAGGAGCGGTTGGAACACCTGGTGCAAAATAAGTGCAGTTTGTTTCAAGCTTCCTCCAAATTAGGTTGCTTTTCTATCAAGAAAGTTTATCTAGAATATCTAAAATAAATACCTTCCAGACTGCCGAGGTGTCATACCCACTATCCAGGAATACTGCCCCAGCAATAGACTCAATAATGTCTCCAAGAACTTTAGGAGCCTTGCAGTCCCCTAGTCCAAAAGAATTGAAACCTGATTTTGAAATCTCTTCTCGGACATCCTTCACAAACTCCCGAATCTTCAGAAGATTGGAAGAAAATAGTCAGCATTGCTTGAAACTTCAGTTCTATCAACAGTGTCTTGTTTCCTATGTACTGCATAAAGAAAAGAGTATGGCAAACCTGTTTCTCCAGTGCAGATGATCCATGGCGAAGATGTCCGTGCAGCTTACGTCTAACTGCAACCCTTGCAAAGTTTTCATTATTAACAGCTGCAGCTCTCAGGTCAGTCAAGCGACCAGGAGGTAGATCAGTATATGTAAAAAATAGATGCTTTGTGATGAGATGATCCAACACAGCATCACCAACAAATTCCAGCCGCTGGTAACAGGAAACACCAGAAGATGGCCTGGATGCATGCGTTATAGCCTCAATAAGAAAACCTTTATTCTGGAATTTCATACCCAAGATGCCTTCCAATGTCTCAAAGTCAATGCCTTTCAATATGCTCTCAGGTATATTATATGGCTTCGGAGGAGGGATCTCTTGAGGATCCAACTCGGCATGAATCCCAATCCACTTCATCAGGTGGTTTGCAGCAATTTTCCCTCCCGCTACATAATAGACCCCAATAAGTGCTTCAACGACATCTGCTAGAGTCTTGCTTGAGAGAACACGATAGCAGCTAGAATCTCCGTCAATTTCACCCTCCTCTTGAATGCTATCCGTGTAGTCATCGTCATAATCCTTCTGTACTTCATTACCAGGTATTGACCCCTCACCAAAGATGGACGGTTCAGATTCTCTCGTCTCCTCATCAAATACAGGTAGTACTCCTGGAGCTGCCCATCTTGATGGGGCAAACCGATCTGCTTGAATATACGATTGAAGAGTTTTATTCAGGGCAAATTGGTAGAGGACCATGTTACTGACCATCTGCTGTCGCATCCTTGTAAGCTGTCCCTCATGCTTCTGAGGATATTTTAGGAAAAGGAATCTACTCACAACCCATTTCAGGTATGCATCACCCAGTAACTCTGCTCTTTCATAGCAGAATGTTTCCTGGCATGATGCAGCAGTCAAGGCTTCTAATATCTGCCATGAACGCCAACAAGCTTTAGTATGAATTAACAAATTCAAGTTCTCATTTATTTAGTATTAAGAAAATCACTTGGCTCTTCTGCAGCGAGACAGCGAGAATAAGGAAGGAGTCTCTTGGGAAACATGCCAAATACACCCTACATTATAGATTGACTATGCTACCCCGTAAATGTAAATTGTATCGATAAATATTTATTTACATTTGTGCCAGCATTTACGATGACTTCCTATGATATAAAAATAACAATAAAACACGTAATCAATAACCTTGTGGTACTCCATGTATCCCACCTCACTTTAGGTATCTCTATATCATGTTCTATCAATTCTTGTTACAGGACCTACCAAAGCCATAGCCACAATAACACTACGTGTATCGTGCATCTCACGTGGTATTCATCAAACTTAACATCCAACTAGACGGTAGGAATGTATTATAAGAGAGGAAATGTAAGGATGTAATGTACCGAAGCATTCTACCGGGACGCATTACAATATTTTCTTAAAGTTTGGGGCAATCAAAGATGTTGAGAGTACCTTAACTGCGGGAACAGGATAATCAATTGTTTCCTTCAATTGAACTGCAAGAAGCATACTCTCAACCCTTCTCATTATCGATGGCAACCTTTGAGCTCCACGAATAAGTGATCCAGGAAGTGGGTGCACAAGGCAAAGTTCAGGTGGTAAATACACATAGTATGTTTTCTCAACGTTCTCCGAAAAGTCACCTTCTCTAGCTGCAAAACAAGAGCCAATTACTCATCACTGCATGACCACAATACTCACATCTGGGTTCACAAAAATAGTAGCACAAAGTTCGACATAAACACCATCCAACTTGTGGTTATTCCATGAGAGTTTCTTTAATGAATAAATATCAAGATTCGTTGGGCATGTTCAGGATGGGACTCGGAAATACCTTCAGAATGCTCAAATCTAGGAGACAGAAGATTCTTGCAATAGGAAACACCACGTGCACGTATAAGAGGTTGTTTCTTATACACTAGCTCCACACCATATCTGAGATCAAATAGCACAATGAGTCACAATGTGGTGCCACAAAATTGCTTATAGAGACTAAAGTAAGGCAGGTATTCTCTGAAATAAAAAGGATACTAATCTTGCTTTTCAGCATTTAAGAAAATGTTGTCTTACTTCTGCTTGTAGTAATCGGCATATGAGCTATATTCCAAAGGCCCCAGGTAGCCTTCCTTCCTAGGAAATGAATTTTCTGCATTCATGTTATAGCAAATACAGTCCACATAGAACCGCTTTCCTGAGTGGGCAGCAGTGACAACCATTCCAGAAAGATCTTTAGCATCCCAGCATGAATCTGCCATGAACAACTTGCCTTGATTCTGATAGTCACTTGAATAACCTCTATCACGAGAAGGAACTAATCCAGATGCTTTGACAATATCAAAGTCAGCAATGGCTCCTCTAATACCATAAGTCGGATGTGCCTTCTGTCCAAAAGCGGTTCCATTACGCAATTTTCCAAACCCATACTCTCTCTTATCTCCACCAAGTGTCCTCTCATTGGTGCCTAGGTAGACATCTGGTCGTGCCTTTTGAAGTGGATTATTCCAGGCATCAGTATTCACAATGCTGTTGACTAAAGTCCAATCGATCTCTCTTAAAGCATCTGTACACTTCTCAGCTCCTACAGGGACAAACAGATATGCTTTTGCTGAATCCCAAGGTGTAGTTGAGGGATCAACATCAACATCAAGGACTATGCTCATGAGCCTAACATGAAAGCTCTTCAGCAGAACCAGCTGCAATCACAAAAGTAAGGTATTAGCTACACTAACCCAAAACGCTTAGAATGAATATTTACTTGGAATTTCTCAAGAGATCAACCTGACTTTCTGTAACTTCAATTGGTCCACGGAATACAAGAGATGCCTTTGTTATCATTGTCCTGGCAACAAAGAGATCCATTGGCGTTGATAGAACCTGAAAAATCAGAAGAAAAAATTGTTAGTTCACAGCATTCTACTCAAGTTTCAGGATATTCCAGATGATGGAACATACCTCTGCATCCAGCTCACTGCCAAACATAATAGAAAAATTCGAAAGTTGTGCAAGGGAAGGATCCTTAGATGTCCCTACGTCCACACAATTCACAGAATACATATACAACTTAATAAATTGAGTGCTTTGGCAGCCATCTCTTCCACATAAAATCCATTCTCCCTGTCACAGAAAAAATATCCATGAATGAGATTGGAGTATAATCTCAGGTCATGCCAGAGAGTGCAAATGCACTGTCCAGACCAGATCCTGTTTGTATGCAGAGAGATAATGAGCGAGGAAGCAAATAACTTACTCTCAAAATTTCAGCAACACCTTCTGGATAAAACTCTCTATGGCGTGCCGTTCCAGGGAGTGGATCACCTTCATTCTGTTCGGTCTTCTCTCCTTCTCCACTTCCTCTATCAGGTAAAAGCATATCTGTGAAGGCATTCATCTCATGCAGCTTCTTACAGGCAGCCAAACAAACAGCCTGCACGAAAAAACAAGGGATATTCATGCAACTGATGGGACACGTCATAAATGATATCAAAGGAGCATGTCAGGTAAGGAACCAGCCTTAAAATAGGATAATCAGAACACAAATCTCAGTCACTAACTCACTATATCAACTATGAATGTTGTAGATCAAGGTGGATTGTCCATATCACTAAATTTGTAGGAGGCTATAAGATTGAGAAGGGATTACTTGATGGGGATTTTAGAAAAAATATTGGTGGCCTTTAGCATTTGGTGTGAACCGTCGAGGTTCAACACAATGGCTAAGGTTGCCAGTTCAAATCATTTTAAGGCCAGTCCTTATCTGATATATTCCCTTGACAACGACAAAGTATTTCTATTCCAATGAAACCATCATTACTTGTTGTGCCAGACGAATTGAGCCGCATATAGGACCCTCAAGTTTCTCAAATGGAGCATTACAGGGAAGTTGAAGTTTGCAAGAATACTCCATGGAACCCCCTGGCTTCTCATGTTTTTGCATAATAAATTCTGGACGAAGAATTGAGTACCTGCAAGTACAAAACTTAGTTAGGATGCATATATGATCTTCGCACTCGAAGGAACTGGTACACTTAATAAAATGACAAGAATTATATGCACCTGTCACTTGGTAGCTGTGAACAGTAAAAATGTACGAGCCCAACTGCAGAATTCAAGCTGACAACGGCACCTGTTGATTCGACCTGATACATCGAATCAGGTGATGTATCAATGGAATTTAGCAGAGTACCATCAAGATGACTGAGATCAGTTCTTTCTATAGCCTCTTTTCTCAACGTCTCCTCACTATTTCGAGCATTCCTCAAGAAAGTTTCATGTGCCAGATTTCCCCTGGAGAAATCAATTTATAAGCCAATAGAGTAGGAATGAGCTAATCCCAAATATATATATATATATATATATATATATATATATATATGTGTGTGTGTGTGTGTGTGTGTGTGTGTGTGTGTGTGTGTGGTGTGGTGGATACCTTTCAACCATCAATATGTAGTCAGACCCAGGCTTTCTTGCACGACCACGAGACTGTACGTAAGCCAAGACCGTCTTTGCAAGGTCAAAACGAATGACAACATTGCACTGTCGAATATCAAGTCCTTCCTCAGCAACACTAGTCGCGACTAACAGTGTAACCTGCAAACCAGTTCCAGATTTAAAACTCATTTAATGGATGTGTATTCTAGATGTAATAACTTTGTAAAATCTATTACAAATGAATCATGCAAGGTAAAACCTAATTATCATTAGGCTTACAGCTGAAATAGTGATCAAATATAATTATGCTACGAAGAGACATACTCGGCCATCACGAAATTTTGCAATGGTATCCTGCATTTGGCTTGTGCGCATCTCTTGATTGTTGTTATGACCTATCAAGCTTGCACATCGGATAAAGCTTAAAGATGGAAGCTCTGCAAGCACCTGTTAGGTGAATAGAGAAAAAAGAATTGGACAATGTATAAAGGATCCATACGCAACAAAACTACATAAATGGGAAAACAATTACAGCATGTTAACCTTAGGAAGAACTAATGCCGTGACAACTCGCTCCACAAAGATGATAGCACGGAAATCGTCAGTATGCTGATACTTGAGAAGGATTTTGATTAAAGCCTGCACCCTAGGGGTAACTTTCCCATCTGCCACGGCAGCTCCGATGACCTCATCTACATGTTCACCTACAGAAACAGCTGACAAAAAGGACAGCAATAGAAGAGAGTGAGATATACTATCAAGTCAACTAATGGATAAAGATAATGATGAAATAAATGGTGCAAAATTACAGAACGAAACTGCATGGAGAGAGAGGAAGTGGCTGGTTTTGCCAAACTAATACCATGGCTATCAGGCAGCTCCCCGTCTTCAAGTTCACTTGGGTTGTGATTTTCAGTGTTATGCATCTCAACATCATTCGTCTCGCTTTTCACTGCAGCTCCCTCAGTCAACTGGCAGTGCAATAAATCAACAACCTTCTTTAAATGCGACTCTTGAAACTTTACATCAACCTGATAGTTTGCCCTTTCATCATTCTGCAATACTGTCAAAAAGGACTGTGCAACCTGAAATCATGTATAAGCGAACTGTTAGAAATATGTGACAATTAACAACATGCCATTGTTGAATATCAAGCGAATACCTTATAAGCACACCATTGTCCTAGTTCACCTAAAGCATAATTTATAGCTCTCAACTTCTGGATTAAATTAGCTGCACCATCACTTTCTGTACGCTCAGAAACACCATAGACAAGGCGCAGCTCATCTCTAGACCCAGCATCCCTGGCTCCCATAAACTGCCACTTTGTTCTCTTAGAGCTACAGAGTGCAGCTTCTTCAACAGCAGCTTCCATTTGTTTGATCTGCTCATGCAGGGAACAAAGGGTGGCTGCTTTGTCATATTGGACGACGACTTCAAATGGCATGGGGACATGTTTCTCAAGCTCTTTCCGATCTTTGATAGTACAAACAATGGAATCCAGTTTACTCTCAAGATTTCTTATCTTGATGGCACAATCTTCTTGGCTAGTGACTCCTGTGCAGATAATAGTATAAATAGCATGAGAAAAACAAGAAGATGAAATTCTACACATGGAATGGTGAGTGAAAAAATGAAAAAGGGAAAAGGTAGCAGGAGAAAAAGAGCAGAGCAGTACCCTTTAGGTTGACAGGAGAAGCTGTCATACCAAAAACAACTGGTCTCTTATCCTTCGGAGTTGTGTGATAAAATTCTGACATCACTAGAGAATATGGATGTTTTTTCACTGCATGATGGCACTCGTCTAAAATTAAAAGATGTATGGCATCCATTTTAATGATACTGTGCCTGAGGATGTTTAACAAAATTTGAGCTGTCATAACTAGTACCTGCATGAAAGGCCTCTGTTTAATGTAAGTGAATCAATCATACATGGTATTCAGTACAGTACAGTTATTTAGTTTGCAACTGTAAAGTGCAAAATTATTTCCATACATGGATGTGCATCATGCACACACTTTGCAAATATGCAGTAAGTTGAGAGGTACTTCCTCCGTCTGGAATTAACTGTCGCTGAAATGAGTGTATCTACACACTTAAACACGTCTAGATACACTCATTTCAGCGACAGTTAATTCCGGACGGATGTTGTACTGAACACACACTATTTCCAATCAAATATGCAAATGCACAATGCTAAGCATTGCAGATGCAATTTAAGAAGATTCATACTTTTGCTAAAAATAATAATTACGGTTGATTGGAAAAGTTGTCTATTCGAAAGGCAGTTTATATCAGGCAAGAAATATGACCAGCATGCAGTCTTTCACCATACGATCCTCTCTACATACAATGAACGAGCAGCAATTCCTACCCAGCAGCTTCATTTTTACTTCTTAAGGCTCCACTCGCTTCACAGGTTTCCAAACCTTTCCAAAGGAATTCTCGATTCCACCAGTTATTTTTCCTTTGATGCGTTCGTTTCAAAGGAACTACCTACAGTATACCAGAGGAAAGGCTCGCCAGCAGTGTCGATTTCACAGGAATCTTTGCATCCACCCTGACCACTTTTTGTGGGTGGAAGCCAGAGGCAGCCATAGAAAAGGTGAACAAAATATACTATAACAAAGCATTCTGTGAGATGTGAGAGAAGAAGAAAACTAGCTTTTGTTTTGAGTTTTATTTTAGTTGAAAGAAGAACTAGCTGGAATGAATATAAAATATTCTAATAGCTACCATTGGTGTGTGATTAGCAGTGGGACTTCCTGGGCTCTTTCTTCGTCCATGAAACGCAAGTCTTTGTTCATTCCTATGTTTTCAGTTCCTCCATGTTGTACTTGGACTCATTCCCTATTCTTGCACTTTTTTACATTCCCATGGTTCAGAATCCTTTGAAGAGAACGGGGCCTAAGCAGTGCCCTATAAAACAATTCTCTTTTCCTATCCAACAACTTCATTCTACTTCTAAAGCAGTATCCTATAAACAATTATTGTTTCCTATTCAGTAGTTCTTCTTTTTTACTTCTAAGTGGTATCCTATAGAACAATTCTCTTTCCTATCCAACAGCAGCTTCATTTTTACCTATTAGGCAGTTTTCAATAGTTACTACCGAGGTCGCAATAAAAAGGTCATGACTACAAATGAAGAATGTGCTGACAGAAGTGATGTATATGTGAACATATTGGCCAACAAAAATCTAGAGAGGATATGGAGATTATATATGGGATACATACACCAATGCAATTGCAGTAAATCAAAAAAAATGTAAGTAACTGACCAATTAACAGCACCATTAACCATAACCTAAAAAGCACCAATGCTTCAAAGTCCGCTGTATCCACATATAAACGTGTGTGATGCACGATACACCAGATATGTGTGTCCCCATTTTTTGATTAAAATAAATAAATGACGATACGCCGCCAGGACACCGTCGATACGTCAGGGACACGAGAATGGCGCAGCCCAGTAAAGCCCAACTACTAACCACAACAGACAGCTCTCCTCCCGTGCTATGCAATCAAAGATTGGATCGAGCGCATGACTGAGCCTGGGCATCATTTCCGACGCCTCCATCGCCTGGAGCCAAGCAAAGCAAGGTAACTTCCCCTGTTCCCGAATCCCCTGCTCTCCTCTGGTATGGGAATGCTTGCTTCGTTGCTTGTGCGCGTGCAGCATGCTGGCTGGCTGCTGCAATTGAAGTATTGATTGCTGTAGCCTAGCTATTGCTGGCGCTGGCTGGCTGCTACAGTTGAAGTGTTGATTCCAAATACAGAGGGATTTGAGGCAATTGAGGGCATGAAAAGAGGTACGGAGACAGCAAATGGGGCAATATTTGATCTCATGTGATATCTCAAAAATTATTCCGTCTTTCATTACATGGTTTTTTATTAATTATTCTCTATCGCCTATGACTGTTTCTAGAAATCGCCTTATCCCTTGTCCCCGCTTCAGTATCCCCGTGTCTGTCCCCGTATTGATGCTTGCTAGAGCATAACCAGAGTAATCTTGTTCCAAAACGATATATAGATTTAAGCAAATGTTTAGCATAGAACTAGGTCACATGCCCATTATACACGGCAATAAGAACAGTATGAAAGGGGATGAAAATAAAAGAATGACCTGTTTCGAATCAAACTCGCGCTGCCACTTTCTAGCATCCCAGAAATCCTGACCCATCTCTCCACAGTAGTGCCCGACCCGATAGCCAGTCCTCTCGCGTATCACCTCAGCTTGCTGCAATTTCAGCAGCAACACGGTTACACCCACAAAATTCGAAACCTTAATCACTGAAAGGTCAGTCGTGTATGTAATGTATGTACTACCTGATACACAAGAGGCACCTTGGGAACCAAGAAGACGGCAAGTATTTTCCTGTTCTCCTTCATCATTTTGTCACATATGCTTTTGATGAGCAGCACAGCAATGAGGGTCTTCCCCGCGCCGGTCTCGAGGAAGGCTATGGTGTTCCTGCTCTTTGCTTGCTCAAGCACCTCCAACTGGTAATGTCTCGCCTGCTCCTCGGCGAGAGGCTTCTCCTTCTGGACGGAAGCCGCCTTATCCGCCTCTGCATTCTTCTCCACGGAGCCTCCGTTCTGTGTCCTGGCACGCTTTCCTTCGCGCTCAGACTCCTGCTCCCAAGTGCCAGGGCGGAACACCATCTTGCCGCCGCGGTCCCGCTCCCAGAACCCTCGGGCCTCGCGGCGGTGGGCAGGGTTACTGTCGCGGTCGCGCTTGCGCGGCCTGTCGACGAAGTCGCGCCTCCCACGCCGTTCCTCCCAAGCACGCGAGGGCGGCGGCAGCATCGGCCGCCGCCGCGAATCAGGGCGCGGCTCCCCGTGAGCCCCAGGGGCGAGGCGAGGACGCTTCCCGTCTCTCCACTCCCCGCCGCGGCCGCCGTTCGTGGAACCGCCGTACGACTCCCTTCTCGTCTCCCTCCTGGGCTCGAGGCTTCTCGTCTCCTTCCTTGGCTCGACGCTTCTCGTCTCCCTCCTCGGCTCGACGGCCTGGCTCCTCTGCCCCGAGCCCGCCACAGCCACGGCATTGTCGGCCACAGCCGCAGCAGCAGCCTCCTGCACCCGCTCCGCCGGCGGCGGGGGAGCCACAGGCTGAGACGGCGGCGCGGGGGCGGGGGCGGGGGCGCTCTCGTCGTTGATGCTCTCGAGTATCCGGTCGATCTCGTCGACCAAGCCGTCTTCGACGCCGCAGTCCATGGCGGGCAAGAGCCCCGGGTCGAAATCCGCGGACGCGAAGTCGATGCCGCAGTCCATGGCGGGCAAGGGCATGAGCCCCGGGGCGAAGTCGATGCCGCCGCCGCTGTCCATGGCGGGGCCGAAGTCGGCGGACGCGGCGAAGTCGAAGAGCAGGGACGGGTCGTCCTCGTCCTCGCACGCGTCGTACCAGTAGGACACCGCCCCCGGCTGCTCGCCCGCGCCGCCTCCGCCTCCGCCCGCCATCTCCCCCGCAGCCGCAGCTGCAGCCAGAGCGAACCAATCGTCACACACAACTAGCACATCAATCAATCAGAGAACCATGAGCAGCAGAAGAATCGGAAAACAAACAGGGAGGGGAACGAATGTTGGCACTACTGCTGCTGCTCTGGGCCGGTGGCGGTGGCGGTGGCGGCGGCGGTGGCGGTGGCGAGAGAGCGGAAGAGAAAGAGGCGGTGATAAACCGTACGAATCACGCAATCGAACCAATCGGCGGGGCGAGTGGGGGGAGGGGGAGATGCGAATGCGATTCCGATATGGGGGAATAGGACGGCGGTCTCGATCCGATTCGATTCGATTCGATTCGACGGTGTATCAACGCTACTCTTTCTCTTCTCCCTCTCTGCTGATCTCCACTCCTCTCTCTCTCTCTCTTCTCTCTCCGGTATGAGGCGAGGCGAAAGAGATGGGGGGAGGAGGACGGAGCTCGGAGGAGGAGGATCGCGAATTAATGGACGCGAGCCCTTGCGGCCAGGAGCGGTGTCCCGCCGACGCGCGGGGCCCCCGGGCCTAGCTAGGGCGGCCGCGACCGCGCGGCCCGGCCCGGCCCGGAGCGAGCCCGTCGTGTGTTCGGGGCGGGGGGCACTCGCGTGGGGCCCGCCCGTCAGGGCTTGTTGTTGTTTGCCCTGGCCCTGAGCTAGCGGCGGTCGTGTGTGCACGCTGCGGGCCAAGGGAGTGGGTGCCCGTGTCAGTGTCTTTTCCTGCTTTCATTTCATTCTCACTCAGAGAAATAAAAAACTAAACTACTCGTGCAGTTTTTGAGGGGCTGCAAATTCAATTTCGGTACATTTTTCCATCGACCATCGTAGGTGAGACTCTGAGGACGTGACTACTATGCTCTCTAGTGCTACTACCTCGTCAGAGTTAATTAAGTTTGCAGCCTGAGTGGATCCATACATAGGACAAGGAGCGAGTGAGTGAGTCCCAATGCACGGAGCATCAAGTTCCAAAGGCTGTTGTGCTACGTGTTCAACCACCTCCACGACACGACGCCGACGCGTGCAAGGATAAACAGATGCTTTTGCCGCCTCCCTTGCCGGCACAGGCGCTCCGTCCGCAGAACCGAACCTAGCCGCTTCAGCTTACTCCGTCCATAATAAGATATAAGAGAAAAATGAAATAGAAACACGTCTAGGTTCGTTCGTCCAACGGGAGCGCCTTCTCGAACCCGAGCAAAATACGTTACGGTGCGCACAGTGACAGGACACAGGACAGGGACAGCGAGTGTGAAAGACGGTGAGGAAAGGCTGCCGCTGCTGTGTGAGTGTCAGGTGTGTCACCTCCCGTCTGCAGGCGAACCTACCCCGATTGATGCCGCCCGCCTGCGCGCGGTACAGCGGAGTGAGTGCTCGCCCTGCCTGCCCTTCTCTCACTGACACACAGTGGTGGCTCGAGTGAGTGAGTGACTGACCGAGGAGCGGTGGTGGTGGCATGATAGTTACGGCGGCGTCCCGACAGGGGCATGCGTCCGCTGCCTGCCCGGGAATCCTGCACGGTTGTTGTGCCTTTAAGGCGGTGCCCGCACCGGATCCCATGCCCTGCGCCCCGCACCGGGCACTGTTGGCCGTGGACTTGACTCGTGGTGAACGACTCCGTTCGGGTCAGTGCGCTTTTCCGCAACTTTATTTGTTTGTTTATTCGGATTCACGCTGTCTGACAAACTTCGTTCGTGCACTCGACCGCTTCATTCCTGTCGGCCGGAAGCCATGGTTCATGGGTGGGATTCTGAGGAGTTTACGTGGGTTGTGTGCCCAAAATATCCCTTTTGGAGGCCGATTTCCGCGGAGGCCGGGTTTAGAAACATTCAAAATTTATCAAAATTCATTTTTTCAGATTTTAAAAAATTCTGAAAAAATATAGATATATACATGGAGGCATAATGCACAAGTGTGTAAATTTTCCGAATGGAATACGTTGAAGTGAGGGTTGTGCAAAAAAATATGGCTTTTTAACACATGATACTATTCAGCCTCTCATGCCATGAATTTATTTATGTTTTTTACGGATCATGTTTCAAGGTATTTCATCCTGAAATTTTACACACATACACATAACATCTTTGTTTACTTGTACAACTTTTTTAAGAGAATTGAACCTGAAATGTTTGAATTTTGAATTTTTTTAAAAAGTGGCCTTCATGGATGCCGAGAGCGAAAACGCCTCACTCGTTGTGTGCATATTACAATACTTGTGAAAGCTTTATTTATTGTTGCAAAGCCACAACCGTTTTTATTCATGGGTGTAAGTGTTTGTGTGAGAGATATTGGTGTTAGTTGACCCCGGGCACACACTATAGCTCTGCCCATTATTACCAAACGAAGATTTTTCATTAAAATCCCTTATGAAAGAACCATGTGAAGCATACAAAATGTATACTACAAGCAATTATATTTCAAGTACATGTTTTGTTGTTGTTGTTGTTGTTCTTACAATCCAAAGTACCAGGGATGATTGTGCTAGTCTTTTAATGTGTAGTAACTTTCCAAAGCAATGCATGCGAGAGTGAGGACATAAGTGATTATCCTTTTTGGTTGAAATTGGTCTTATATTACCTTTTAATGTTTAGATGTACTCCTTTTTGTCTACTAATATGCAGACAAAAAAAACATAAACACAAGCAACATGACGTATATATGTCCATTTTGATTGAAAATGGTAGTGATTTTATACCAACATGTCTAGAAGCTATTATACTATATTATTTCTCCTTGCCAAATAGACGAATAGTTTTTCATGACTAGTTCTAGAAGTTATTATTATACTTTCTCCTCGCCAACTAGAGGACTATTTTTTTCATGACTAGATCTTGAAGTTATTTTATTATATTAATTTGCCATGCCAAATAAAGGACTATTTTATCATTACTAGATCTAGAAGTTATATTTATTAAACTGGTACTCCTTGCCAAATAGAGGACTAAATTTTCGTGACTGACTCCACGTAGATAGGTTATACATTTCCTTGCATTCCTAAGCTACAAAACCATGGTATATCCATGTGGATAATGATAGCATTCAACCAGAACTTACCAAATAGACAGCACGTTAAAAAATACAATCGATTGAGATCTAAAATGGAGCACCAAGGATTTGAAAAAATAAGCAAAACTCGGACTAACAAAGACAAATCAGGGGGGATATTTACCTCTAGGTATGGTGGAGAGGGGTCAAAATTCCACGAAAACAATTCCCTTTCGAGATATTCTAGAGAGATCTTGAGGGGGAGATCCGCCGCTCTCTATTCTTTCGGGCCTGGAGGAAGATGACTCATGTGTGGGGGTTGCGAGTCGGTTGAGCCCCACATGTACCCACTTATCTATTTAGGGTCATAAAGCCAAGGTCCCTAGCATTCCACTTTTTGGCCGAAACGCATCCCCTCTAGTGTTTCAGCTACCACGTCGGCCTCGTGTCATGATTGGCCGGGATGGGCTAAGGTTCAAACATCATTGGCCATGACGTTTTGGTGTGAAATCCAAATGATAACCTGGCATTTTAAGAAAGATTAAGGTTAACTAAACCTTTTAGATTGGGTCATTTCATACTAAAATTCTCAAAGATGTCAATTTTGTGATTTATCGCGAGCTAAAAAGCAATAGTAATATAGTTGAAGCATGGGTGAGAGTAAAGGATCTCCCGTTGGATAAAATGACTAAACGCTTCGATCAAGCATCATGGAACTGGCTTGGGGAGGTGATCAAGGTGGATGTTGAGAAAGATGGGACCGCGAGGGGGGAGCAACTTCGAGTTAGAGCAAATTTCTCAGTTTTGAACCATTAGTTATGGGTTGTCTTTACTTTCCCTTTGATTGTGAGAGGATAGTTCATGAGGATGGCACTTGTGATCCTCTGAAGGATGCTTCATATCAATGGGGCTAGTGGCTACGGGCCGCTCCTAGTAGGAGCAAGCCAAAAAGGACACAACACAACGACAATCATTGTCATCCACCAACTTCAGCAATGGGAGTGCAAGATCTACTGACAGCGACTATGGTATGAGGAGGGCTACAATGCGTGTCTTACTGCCTCGTCGTCAGCAGCGGAGACATGCCTAGGGATCTTGGGGCTGTAACACTAGAAGTCTAGGGGTAATAATAATATCATTTCCAATTCTTTCCTATACAATATACAAAACCACTTTTAGTGCATCACTGAAGCTAGCATAGCCCTAGGCCTAATCCGATGCTAGCTTCGCCACTACTACTTGTTACCGATCCTTGAGCAAAGTTTGTCTAGTGATTCTCGCACTAGTGAGAGATCCAGATAGAGACATGATATGTCTCCAACATATCCATAATTTTTTTTTGTTCCATGCTATTAAAGTATCAATCTTGGATGTTTTATATACATTTACTAGCAACTTTATATTATTTTTTGGGGACTAACCTATTAACCTAGTGCCCATTGTTAGTTGTTGTTTTTTGCTTGTTTTTTACTTTGCATAATGTCAATACCAAAAAAAGTCAAAATGCCACGAAACTTTTTGGAGAACTTTTTCTGGTGATAAGAGACCCTGGAAGCTTCTTGAGGCCATGGGAAGAGGCTCGTGGTGCCCACTAGGCACCAGGGCACGCTAGAGGCCCCGGCGCCCTGATGGGTAGTGGGGCCCACATGCACCCTCTTAACCTACCTCCACCTCTATAAATACTCTAAAATCCTAGAAACCCTAAGGGAGTCGAGGAAATACTTTTTTCACCGTCGCAAGTTCCAGAACCACGAGATCCAATCTAGAGGCCTTTTTCGGCACTCTGCCGGAGGGGGCAACTATCACAGTGGGGTTCTTCATTATCCTTGTTGCCCCTCCGATGATGCATGAGTAGTTTACCAAAGACCTACTGGTCCGTAGTTAGTAGCTAGATGGCTTCTTCTCTCTTTTTGATCATCACTATAATGTTCTCCTCGATGTTCTTGGAGATCTATTTGATGTAACTCTTTTTGCAGTGTGTTTGTTGGGATCCGATGAATTATGAGTTTATGACCAGATCTATCCATGAATATTATTTGAGTCTTCTTTGAACTCTTTTATGCATGATTGTTATAGCTTCGTATTTCTTCTCTGATTTATTGGTTTGGTCAACTAGATTGATTTATCTTGCCATGGGAAGAGGTGCTTTGTGATGAGTTCGATCTTGAGGTGCTCAATCTCAGTGACAGAAAGAGACATGACACGCATGTATCGTTGCTATTAAGGGTAACGAGATGGGGTTTATTGATACGTGAGTTTATCTTGTCTACATCATGTCATCTTGCCTAATGCATTACTCTGTTTTTCCATGAACTTAGTACACTAGATGCATGTTGGATAGTGATACGTCTCCAACTTATCTACTTTTCCAAACACTTTTGGCCTTGTTTTGGACTCTAACTTGCATGATTTGAATGGAACTAACCTGGAGTGACGCTGTTTTCAGTAGAATTGCCATGGTGTTATTTTTGTGCAAAAATAAAAGTTCTTGGAATGACCTGAAACTTCACGGAGTCACATTTTGGAATTAATAAAAAATATTGGCGAAAGAATCAACAATAGAGGGCCCACACCCTAGCCACGAGGGTGGCCCCCCCCAGAGGGAGTCCTGGATTAAGGGTTCCTCGGACGTCCGGCCTTTTGACATGGGCCGGACTGATGGGTTGTGAAGATACAATACCGAAGACTCCCATCTGTGTCCCGATGGGACTCTCCTTGGCGTGGAAGACAAGCTTGGCGCCCGGATATGAAGATTCCTTTCTCTGTAACCGACTTTGTACAACCCTAGTCCCCTCCGGTGTCTATATAAACCGGAGGGCTTAGTCCGTAGAGGCAATCATAATCATACATGCTAGGCTTCTAGGGTTTTAACCAATACGATCTCGTGGTAGATCAACTCTTGTAATACTCATATTCATCAAGATCAATCAAGAAGGAAGTAGGGTATTACCTCCATAGAGAGGGGCCGAACCTGCGTAAACATCGTATCCCCTGCCTCCTGTTACCATCAACCTTAGACGCACAGTTCGGGACCCCCTACCCGAGATCCTCCGGTTTTGACACCGACATTGGTGCTTTCATTGAGAGTTCCGCTGCATCGTCACCAAAAGGTTTGATGACTCCGTCAATCATCTACAACAATGCAGTCCAAGGGGAGGTTTTCCTCCCCGGACAGATCTTCGTATTCGGCGACTTTGCACTGCGGGCCAACTCGCTTGGCCATCTAGAGCAGATCGACAGCTACGCCCCTGGCCATCAGTGTTGGGGAACGTAGTAATTTCAAAAAAATCCTACGCACACGCAAGATCATGGTGATGCATAGCAACGAGAGGGGAGAGTGTTGTCCACGTACCCTCGTAGACCGAAAGCGGAAGCATTATGACAACACGGTTGATGTAGTTGTACGTCTTCATGATAGACCGATCCTAGTACCGAATGTACGGCACCTCCGCGATCTGCACACGTTCAGCTCGGTGACGTCCCACGAACTCCGATCCAGCAAAGTGTCGAGGGAGAGTTTCGTCAGCACGACGGCGTGATGATGGTAATGATGATGCTACCGACGCAGGGCTTCGCCTAAGCACCGCAACGATATGACCGAGGTGGATTATGGTGGAGGGGGGCACCGCACACGGCTAAGAGATCAATGATCAACTTGTGTGTCTATGGGGTGCCCCCCTCCCCCGTATATAAAGGAGTGGAGGAGGGGGAGAGGGCCGGCCTCCTAGGCGCGCCCAAGGGGGGAGTCCTACTCCCGGTGGGAGTAGGATTCCTCCTTCCCTAGTTGGAGTAGGAGAGGGAAGGAAGGGGGAGAAGGAGAGAAGGAAAGGGGGGCCGGCCCCCCTCCCAATTCGGATTGGGCTTGGGGGGGCACCTTGGCCGCCTCCTCCTCCTTTCCACTAAGGCCCAATAAGGCCCATTGACTCCCCCGGGCACTATAAAAAATACACTTCCGTGATGATACGTGTTTGTCACAGTAGGTCACGTTTTCTGTCATGCATGTACATCCATGACGATTTTATGACAGAATCAAGATAGTCATACCTGTGTTGTTGTAGAAGTGTTCCATGACATTACAAAAAGTATCATCACGGAAAGTGTCCACTTCCATGACGATAAATCGCGCGTCACAGAAGTGCTTTCGTCAAGGGTGACCGACGCATGGCATCCACTGTAACGGAACGCCGTTAAGCTATCGGGTCCGGTTTTCGATAACCCGTTAACAACCCCGGCCAATGGGGATTTTCCACGTGTAAAATCATCATTGGCTGGAGGAAACGCGTGTCGGCTCACCGTTGGGACAGATGTCATCCACTCATTGGACCCAAGGCGCCTATGATACGTCGACACGTGGCACGGCCCAACAGAGGTCCATTCCTGTGAAAAGGCCGGCCCATTTGACTTGGTCAAAAGGTGGCGGGCCGGCCCACGGGAAGCCTGTTAACGGTCTGTTCGCATATAGCCCATTTACAGCCTGCTAGCCCAGGGCCCGTTATGACCTCTCCGAATTAGGACCAGTAGCGTCATCTAGGCCGTCCAATGTGATTCCAGCCCGTTTTAACTTCCGGCCCATGTATGGCCCATGACTTCTTTCGGCCCATATGAGGCCCTTTGTAACTATTGGCCCATTAACGGCTCGTCGTGAAACTGGCCCGTAATGAACAGTGTATCACTTTATACTCATTAACGGCCCATTATTCCATTGGGCCGTTTCCAGCCCAAGTTATCTTTCGGCCTTCTCAGGGCCCATTTATTCTTGGGCTCATTTCCAGCATTTGGTTACCTACGGCCCATTACTGTCATTTTCTGCTTGTGGGCCAAATTCAGCCCGTCGTTACAGTCGGCCCGTTTGTGGACCGTTAATACGTTGGGCCGCTTTCATGTAAAAATACCCGTTGGGCTGTTTTCATAGAGTTATCAAATACGACCTATTAACGGCTCGTTATGGTCCACGAATGGTACGGTCCATGATTGGCGAAATGATGATACACCCCGTAGAAGGCCCATGGATCCTACGACCCATATAAGGCCCCGTACGGCCGGTAGAAGGCCCATGGAACGTACGGCCAGTAGAAGGCCCATTGACCCTACGGCCCGTAGAAGGCCCATGGACCTTACGGCCCGTAGAAGGCCCATGGATCATACGGCCCGCAGGAGGCCCATGGTTACAACAGTCCGTGTGTTGTCATGATTATTTTGGCCTAGTCACCAATAATAGGCTATTGTGGCCACTAGAAAAACACAGAAAAAGAACTGCAGTGACTACAAGCAAACAACTAAACAAGACAATAAGGAAATAAATAAGCAAGTAATTAACGCTAGCCTATTACCGCTATTACACATATTACATCCACTGGGCATCAAAGTTCGCCACCAGTGCAAATATAGGGAACAAAGCAGCATATTACATACACTGGCCGTCAAAATTGGCCACTGTGCAAATAAAGGCGGCACAAAACAAGAGCATAAGCGAAACAACGGAAGAGCTCAAGAAACATTATCCCGGTATCCACCATGCGGCAATAAGCTTAGCAAGCTTATTAGCTTTGTCTGTTGGCGCTAAAATCCTCCAACGCTTGTCGTTGCACTAGAAAGTATGCCTCTGAATGCTCCAGGACTTTGCAGTCCTTCCGCTTCTTGTCGCAAAGACAATTTGCTCGATGTCTTCACTTGTAGTTGAGACTCAAGAAACCGAATTGATTCAGACGGTGAGTTTGAATAGCTTGTGCAAGAGGTAGTGGCCAGTAACTCGAACACTAAACCAAGACAGGACTTTGGGGTTGTCTCACTGTCTTCAAGATAGTCTTCCTTAGCTGCTTTATCAGCGTTTTTGGAGACCAACAAGGATGTGTCACTATCATGAACCTTATCTGCATTACTTCCTTTACCATTGCCTAATAAGGCACTCTTCCCCAATATTCTGTCAGCATTCTAAAAGAAAAAGCAAGCAGACACATAACAAGTTTAGCATGTACTAGTATTTGAAACTCATTTCGGTGAACTATTTCATTAGTAAGGTGGACAAGATTAAACTACCAAGTCTTCTATTGCCAAGTACTAGTACATAATAAAAGCATCAAACAAATATATATCTATGTCCTATGGTCACTGCATTGTCTTGCCAAATCAAAATAGAGACACGGTTCAAATCATATCAGTTCAAGACAAAGCAAAGAATGAAAGAATATAAAGCGTGGGAAACTACGGCACAACAAGAGTTCAGATGGGTACCACGGGTCTACATGTACAACAACACTATTGGCTCTGTTGTGATGCTAGTAATGTGCATGATATGAGAAGTCAACTGTATACACAATTGAAATTGAAATCAACAGAGCTATTGATAAGAGCAAACCTGTTAAAGAAACATGCGTGAACATACCTGCTGTGCCATTGGAGTTTCGGTTGGATCCTTCAATTTAAAAATAAGTTTGTATGAGTAAATACAGTGATACAAGAGCAAAGCAGTATGCACGATATCAATCATAGTTAAAAAAGGCGCGCTTAGGCTCTAGGCGTTGGCAAAACGCATTGCGCATAACTATGCTTAATCTATGCATAGCTGCGCATAAGCATGCGCTTTGGTCAGTAAAGTGCAAGGCGGTGGCAAAACGCACAATTAACGCCTAGCGCTTTTTTGAAGTATGATAGCAATGGAATCTTCAATTATAACAGTTGTTCTTCAGGTTTAGGCACTTGTTCTACATGAACAGAGTATAGTAAGACGCAAGAATATAGTACTTCAAAATAAAAAATGAGCTCATAGACCTTACCACATTCTTGGTTCGGGACCAGTACAGAACAAGGCGTTCCCAGTCATCGTCCAGTAAATGTGTCTCAGGAGAACGTAAGTGTCGTGGAATTGTCACATCAGATATCCTAGTGAAAGGACTTAGTCGTGGAGCCATCGCAACTAGGAAGCTTAAAGAGGTTAATCGGGACAAAGGACACGGGGTTTATACTGGTTCGGCCCCTTACGGTGAAGGTAAAAGCCTACGATCCAGTTTTGAGTGGGATTGCTTATGACTCGATTATTAGGGAGCGGAATCGCTTGACCTAGCTCTTGATCTAATGTTACTTGCCCTGAACCGCCGCCAGGTCGACCCTTTATATACAGAGGTCGACACCCAGCGGCTCACGGAGTCCCGGTCGGCTCATAAATAGTGTCCGGCTCGGTCTCTAACTATTTTTCTCTTACAATACAAGTTATGTACATATGGCGGTTTATCTCTACGGGCCTTAAGTCGCCTCTGGGCTTTGGGCCCTTAACTGACCCGCCATCTTAAACCTTGGTCTTGGGCTTCAAGAGTACTTGTAGGTATAACCCGGCCCCTCCTGGGCGGGTCATACCTAATAGTTATATCCCCAACATTAGGCCCCAGATTGATTTGAACTGGTTCATGTCAATCTTCAACACTTATGAAAAATCTTCTGCTCTTTGCTTATGAAATTTTTGTAACCCGCCATGACGTCATCCTTTGAATTCGTGATAACCCGCCATGACATCATTTGTCTTTAATGCACGTTTTTTCCAACGTATCTCAATGGATCCTTATCTTAATGACCATCCCAAAAATCGAGGCGTCCGAGTAGATGGATAATCATGTTTCGGCCTCCTCGTTTTTCACGCCCACTTATCAGTCTTTCCTTATAAATAGGCACGACTAGGTCTCTTCTCATTCTCCCCTTTCCTCATCTTCTTCCTCTCGCACCCCTACTACCGTTCGAGCTTCGCCGCCGCCGCAGCGCACCTCGTCTCCATCGACCTTGGCCGCTGCATCGACCTAAATCAGTCCAGAGAACGGCGGTGCCCCTCCGTAGTAGATCTGCTGTTGTAAGTCTTCTCCTTCCCTCCCCTTAGATCTGCATTAGGGTTCACGGGTTCCTGTCTTCTTCGTAGTTCATCACAGTATCTTCATAGTTCTTCCTCTGCGGCTTCATTTGATCCAAGAGTAATATGGAACTTTATGCGGTAGTTGTTTTGTGTCCATTTTTGATACTAGTAGATCCCTTTTTGTCGCAAAGAAGCCTCATTAGTACTCATGAACTCATCTGTTCTTCGTTTTTATGTCTAGAATATTTTCTTTTCTGAACAACCATTTAATCCAAAATAATATCTGCAACCTGTGAAACTTGTTCATGCAACACTTAAGCAAAAACTGTATTTGTTAGATCCACCTAGCCATGGCGACTCTTATCACCGGCTTAAAAAAGGCAGTGCTCAATTGATAATCTTGACCACCCACGGCGGTTTAGATAACTTTAACTGCTCATGGAGCCCATGGCGGCTTAAATAATCTTGACATAATTATCCTTATACCATTAGGCCCCTTATAAGCCGCCATCTTGAGTATGCATTGAAATATCTCTCTCCGGCTTAAATTTGAACCGGTAATTTTTACCCTGTCTTAGGTTTTCATCACAATGGCACCGAAAGCACCCACTTCCTGCAACTGGGTCAAATCCATTGTCACAGATAGTACACTGGATGACTTTGTGAAGACCGACTATCTGCCAAAAAAGGAAATCATGTCCTATCGTGTTCCTAACCCGGAGGAGGAAATTCCTCAGCCCAAAGCGGGGGAGGTTATTGTTTTCACGGATCACATGAACCGGGGTTTCTCTCCACCCGGCTCAAAATTCTTCAGGGATGTCCTGCACTTCTTCGACCTCCGCCCTCAAGACATCGGACCCAATTCCGTGTCTAACATTTGTAATTTCCAAGTGTTCAGTGAAGTATATCTTGGAGAAGAACCCAACATATTACTCTTCAGAGAGTTATTTTACTTGAACTGCCAGAATGAATGCGCCAATGGCCAGAGCTTGGAACTTGGTGGTGTCTCGATCCAACGTCAGAGAGCCATAATTTTTCCTTATGCCAATCCATCGATTCATCCCAAAGACTGGAACTAGACATGGTTTTATTGCCAAGACACTTCTCCGGCTAATGAAAATCCTTTGCCCGGCTTCCGTTCTCTGCGTCTGGAGTCCAAGCATCCACTTCCTGACAAGATAACAACCGCCGAACGCAAGACACTCGCCCCCACCCTGGCTAAGATCAAGGCCCTTCTGGGGAACGGGCTAAATGGCATCGATTTATTCCGGGTTTGGCTCGCCTGGCGGGTTATTCCATTGAGTTGCCGCCCCGGCCTGATGTGCACCTACACAGGCAAGAAAGATGATCCTCTGCGACACAACCCTAATGACTTGCCTGAAGATGTCATCAACGATATGACGAAGTCACTTTTGAACGACAGCCTAGCATATTGTGGTAAGGTGGGCTTAAGCCCCTTCTGCGAAGCTAACCCGGCTCCAGCGGTAAGCCGCCCATCTGAATAAAGTACCTTGACTTTTCGATGTTTTTATCTATACTCATACCTCTGCTAACTCTCACAGGTGGGTGACAAATTCTGGAAGGTTAAATATGATCATGAAGCTGCGAAGAAAGCCAGGAAGGCCAAGAGAGCCGCCATGAAAGAGGTTGCAAAGAAGAAGGGCAAGAAAGCCACCGCCTCTGACTTGCTTCGGCTAGAAGATTCTTCTGAGTCGGAGTTAGCCCTTGACTCTCTTGGCTCCTTTTTTAACCATCTTATTGACACTAATTATCAGCAGGAGGACACAGGAACGAGCCATGGAAAAGGATGAAGAGGTAACTATCATTTCCTCCGACTCCGAGCCTTTGTCAAGACAGAAAATCCGCAGAGTAACCCGGAAAGTAAGATTTTCACATCCCTTAGCTTATCAAGATCCTCAATTTCTTTTGAAGCGACAGATTCATGAGAGCCGGAGGCAGACCCGGACCAGCAAGGATGCGGAGCTCTCCTCCGGCTTACCGAACACCCCAAGGAAGCGCCGGAACGAGGTCACCTCTGATTTAAATCTCTTTTATCCTTTGGCGGGTCTCACCTCATCAACCACTCAATTCTTCGGACTCGGATTATCAGGAAACTTCTCCTTCCTTCGGCGACTCAATGCAGTCCAATCTGCCGGCTTTCAAGACCACTCCAGGGTAATGATAACCTGCTTATCATGTATTCATTTCAATTCGTTGTATTTTCCCTGACCTTTTGATCTTATGCAGTGGAAAAGCAAAGTCCAGCAAAAGGGTAAAGAAGAATAAGCCGGTCGAAGAACCGATTTTCAACGGGCCGGAACTTGGAACGGCCGCACCTGAGACTTCAACCCATGAGCCGCCACCTGAGCCAGCACATGATATGCCCACGCCAATTGCCGACCCGCCTGCCGAGCGAGCCGCCGATGGCTCTGAAAACCCGAAAACTCCTAGCCCCATCAGAACGGATGATCCTCAAGACCGCGATGTCGAAATCACCAAGACCGGCTTTGCTGAGCCGGGGAGGCCGACCGTGCTGGCCAAGTGTTCCGCCAAGTAGGAGCTTCTGGAACACCGTCGGGTCAAGCTTGATGTCGCTGACTATACTCACATGAGTATTGGAGAAGTCTTTTCTGGCTGTATGAACCAAGTGCACAGTAGCCGTGATATCGAAATTGACATGGTGAAGCAGATGCATCAGAAGTTTGAGGTACAATCCTTTCTTTGTATTCATTTATCCTTACTATGCCAGCCCCCAAGTCTATTGCTTATGATGAATACGATGTAGACTTAGAAACAAACTTAGTGACATTAGCAATATATTTGGATAAATATGTAAGAAATCTGGCTTACTCCGTAGTCCCCAAGGGGCGGCTTAATGAACATGATTGAGCCGGTCCTTCATATGGTTGTATAGAAGAAAATACTGAAAAGCTTGAACAACAATATGCATTAGCCCCCAAGTGCCAAGTACTCTTGCTTGCAAAGTGCTTGGGACTTACTATCATGACCCGCCACTTTAAGTAAATTTCTTCAGTAGACATTAGCCCCCAAGTGCCAAGTGTTGTTGCTTGCAAAAGGCTTGGGACTTAATATTGTATCATGATAGTCCTGATTTTAACCCGGTATTTGTACAGGCCACCACTAGTCAACTTGAGTCAGAAGTGTCTGATTTGAAGAATCGCCTTGAAGCCCAAGAGCTGGAAACCCAAAGAGCCGACTCCAAGTTTAAATTCAGCGTTTCTGAACAAGAGAAACCGAAGAAAGACTTTGAAATGGAGAAAAAGGCCTGGGCTGCTTTGATCAATCGAGCTGAGAAGCAGAGGCGGCTCTTGAAGAGGCGACCGCCGAATTATCTGGCTTAAAGCGCCATGTTTCTCAGATGGTCTCAGCAATCTTTGGTAAGTCGCCCTGCAAGTGTGAAATATGGGAATCTTTGTAGTGATCATATAACTTTGTCATTAATTCACCTGACATTGCTTATGCAGGTCCCAGAAGTTCAAATCTTAACCAAGATATGCTGATCAAGCTGAAGGCGGTTTACACGCTTGTGGAACAACTCTACACCGGGTCTCAGCGTGCCTTAGCCACGGTGGCCCTGTCCAATGAAGTGCTCACACTCCTGGTAGATGTGCTAAAGAAACTTTCTGTCCTGCCCCAGCGATTCACTGAACTGAGGCGATCGTCTGTAAGAGCTGGAGCTGTGGCTGCCTTAGGTCGGGCCAAGGCTTGGCTACCGGAGCTAGACCCGGCCGACATCGCGACTAGTTATCCAAGTTTTAAGGAGGATGGCACTCCCTTTGAGCAGGAAGACTTCGCCACTTGTGTGAAGGAGATATGCCCCGTGGCCACCCTAATAGTTGATGAAGTGAATCTCACCAAGTATCAGCCGGGTTATGACGCGGAGAACCGAAGAATTCCCACACCACATTATGAAGTGACCAGCCTGATCCCTCCACTCCGTAAGCATACCTTCGCCCCTGAAGTTGACCCGGCCGGACTAATTGATGATGAAGTTGAATTTGAAGCTTTGAATGGAATTGACCGGTCATTGTCAACCTTCCAGGAAAGGGAACAGGGCGAAGAAGTGGAGAGGGCTGACCCGGATGCTTCAGGTCAACACGAGAATTAATCCACCAGGCGGCTCATACCTGTGACGTGCTGAAAAAACAATCTTAACCATTCAGACTCGGGGAGTCATGTAATAGAGTATAAATAACTTTGTTTTGCCGTGCCATCGTGCATGTTTTGATGCTTAATACTATTAAGCCGCCATATTATATTCACCCGTGTTATACTTATCATCTGTTTTCCTTATGCTTGACCATGTCTTTTAACTGTCCTGCACATAGAAATAGATCACAAGATCCCTTGGCGGCTGACCGCAAGGCGGGTCATAATATCTTAACATATTACCATTAAGATAGAAAAAGAATCACAGATAAGCCTGTTGTAACATATAATGTTAAAACACAACTATAATCTTATACCTGTGATCTTTTGATTTGCACTGCCGGCTTATATGACCCGAACAGTAAGGGTGATAACCCAATCTTGGAAACCAACACTTCCAAAGGTATGATCACTCTCATATATTGGCGACTTATCATCCAAAATCAAGACGGGTTAAAGTTAACCACACTTGCACTTTAAACCTCAAAAAGTCTCAAGTCAAATAAAGGCTGCTTTCAAAGAAAACTTAAACCAAACAAGAAGAAATAATCGAGGCTTCTGATTCGAATACGATCAGTAAACCGTTCCAAAGGGTTTAAGCTAGGATTCGAATACGATCATGTAGCCCCCAATGGCTTTGGTGTTGCGCCGATCAAGAGGGTACCGACAGCTATGTTCTCTTTGGTTCGAATACGACCTATGTTTGAACAGGAAGCCCCCTAATGACCTTGAGAGTTTTTTAACGACTCTGATTCAAATACAATCAAAGTAGGTTCCCAAAAGGGCTTGAGCTATGATTCGAATACGATCAAGAAGCCCCCTAGTGAGATCGGCAGTGTGCCGATCAAGAGGGTACCGACAACTATGTTCTCTTTGGTTCGAATACAACCTATGTTTGAACAGGAAGCCCCCTAGTGATCATAAGGTTTAACGGCCAGATTCGAATACGATCATGAGCCGGACCAAGAGGGCTAAGCTAGATTCAAATACGATCAGCCCCAAGTGATCATTTGAAAAGACAAGGATGAAGACATATGCGCTTTGATGATGAAAAGGATAGAGGTCCTGCTTTATTTATAATATATACATCGTCAAAATATGTACATCATGAGAGCCGGTGGCTCAAGTGTAGTAAGGCCGAAGATGAGCAATATTCCACGGTCGGCGGGTCTCCTCCTCCGACTTACGTGAGTCTTTGTGCTCTTGAACATCGATAAGGTAGTATGACCCGTTGTTCAAGTTCTTGCTGACCACAAAGGGCCCTTCCCAAGGTGGGGATAGCTTGTGTGCATCAGTTTGGTCCTGGATGAGCCGGAGCACCAAATCACCTTCCTGATAAGTTCTGGACCTAACCTGGCAGCTGTGATAGTGATAACCCACAAGTATAGGGGATCGCAACAGTTTTCGAGGGTAGAGTATTCAACCCAAATTTATTGATTCGACACAAGCGGAGCCAAAGAATATTCTCAAGTATTAGCAGCTGAGTTGTCAATTCAACCACACCTGGAAACTTAGTATCTGCAGCAAAGTGTTTAGTAGCAAAGTAATATGATAGTGGTGGTAACGGTAACAAAAGTAAAGACAACAAAAGTAATGTTTTTTCTATTTTGTAGTGATGATAATAGTAGCAACGGAAAAGTAAATAAGCGTAAACCAAGATATGGAAAGCTCAGAGGCACCGGATCGTTGATGGATAATTATGCGGATGCGGTTCGTCATGTAATAGTCATAACATAGGGTGACACGGAACTAGCTCCAATTCATCAATGTAATGTAGGCATGTATTAGTAAATAGTCATACGTGCTTATGGAAAAGAACTTGCATGACATCTTTTGTCCTACCCTCCCGTGGCAGCGGGTCCTATTGGAAACTAAGGGATATTAAGGCCTCCTTTTAATAGAGAACCGGAACAAAGCATTAGCACATAGTGAATACATGAACTCCTCAAACTATGGTCATCACCGGAGTGGTCCCGATTATTGTCACTTGGGGTTGCGGATCATAACACATAGTAGGTGACTATAGACTTGCAAGATAGGATCAAGAACACACATATATTCATGAAAACATAATAGGTTCAGATCTGAAATCATGGCACTCGGGCCCTAGTGACAAGCATTAAGCATAGCAAAGTCATAGCAACATCAATCTCAGAACATAATGGATACTAGGGATCAAACCCTAACAAAACTAACTCGATTACATGATAAATCTCATCCAACCCATCACCGTCCAGCAAGCCTATGATGGAATTACTCATGCACGGCGGTGAGCATCATGAAATTGGTGATGGAGGATGGTTGATGATGACGACGGGGACGAATCCCCATCTCTGGAGCCCCGAACGGACTCCAGATCAGCCCTCCCGAGAGAGATTAGGGCTTGGCGGCGGCTCCGTATCATAAAACGCGATGAAAGTTTCTCTCTGAATTTTTTCTCCCCGAAGGCCAATATATGGAGTTGGAGTTGGCGTCGGAGGGCCACCAGGGGGCCCACGAGGTAGGGGCAGCGCCTGTGGGGAGGGGCGCACCCCACCTCGTGGGACAGGTGTGGGCCCCTGGTCTTCATCTTTGGCGAGGATTTTTATTATTTATTCTAAGATATTCCGTGGAGTTTCAGGTCATTCCGAGAACTTTTGTTTTACGCACATAAAACAACACCATGGCAATTCTCTTTGAAAACAGCGTCATCAGGGTTAGTTCCATTCAAATTATACAAGTTAGAGTCCAAAACAAGGAAGAAGTGTTTGGAAAAGTAGATACGATGGAGACGATCAACTCCCCAAGCTTAAACCCTTGCTTGTCCTCAAGCAATTCAGTTGACAAACCGAAAGAGAAAAAGAAAAACTTTACAAACTATGTTTGCTCTTGTTGTTGTAAACATGAAAAGCCAAGATTCAAGTTTCAGCAAATATTATGAACTAACCATACTCACAATAACACGTAGGTCTCATAATTACTCATATCAATAGCATAATCAGCTAGCGAGCCATAATAATAAAACTCGGATGACAACACTTTCTCAAAATAATCATAACATGATATAACGAAATGGTATCTCGCTAGCCCTTTCTGAGACCGCAAAACATAAATGCAGAGCACCTTTAAAGATCAAGGACTGACTAAACATTGTAATTCATGGTAAAGAGATCCGGTCAAGTCATACCCAATATAAACCAATTATAATGAATGCAAACGACAGTGTGCTCTCCAGCGGGTGCTTTTAAATAAGAAGGGTGATGACTCAACATAAAATTAAATAGATAGGCCCTTCGCAGAGGGAAGCAGGGATTTGTAGAGGTGCCAGAGCTCGATTTTGAAATAGAGATAAATTATATTTTGAGCGGCATACTTTCATTGTCAACGCAACAACTATGAGATGGCTGTATCTTCCATACTACATGCATTATAGGCAGTTCCCAAATAGAATGGTAAAGGTTTATACTCCCCCTCCTCCACAAGCATTAATCCATGGCTTGCTCGAAACAACGAGTGCCTCCAACATTCAACGGGTCCCAAGGGGAGTTTTGTTTAATTATTTTGATTTGCTTTGATCTTTTTGGATCATGGGACTGGGCATCCCAGTTACCGGCCCTTTCTCGTGAATGAGGAGCGGAGTCCACTCCTCTTGAGAATAACCCACCTAGCATGGAAGATATAGGTAGCCCTAGTTGCACATGAGCTGCTCGAGCATACAAAACAGAATTTCATTTGAAGGTTTGGAGTTTGGCACATACAAATTTACTTGGGCAGCAGGTAGATACCGCATATAGGAAGGTATAGTGGACTCATATGGAACAACTTTGGGGTTTAAGGAGTTTGGATGCACAAGCAGTATTCCCGCTTAATGCATGTGAAGGCTAGCAAAAGACCGAAGCGACCAAGCGAGAGAGCGACAACAATCGTAAACATGCATTAAAATTAATTTACATCTGAATATAAGCATGAGTAGGATATAATCCACCATGAACATAAATATCATGAAGGCTATGTTGATTTGATTCAACTTCATGCGTGAACATGTGCCAAGTCGAGTCACTCAATTCATTTAAAGGAGGATACCATCCATCATACCACATCATAATCATTCTAATAGCATGTTGGCACGCAAGGTAAACCATTATAACTCATAGCTAATCAAACATGGCACAAACAACTATAATCTCTAAATGTCATTGCAAATATGTTTACTTCATAATAGCTGAATCAGGAACGATGAATCATCATATTTACAAAAACAAGACCGAACGGTGTGTATAATAATAAGAGTGTACGTGCATTGGACTAAGCTGGAATGTGCAAGCATTCAACTCAAGAGAGAAGACAAGTAATATGGGCTCTAAGTTAAATAAACGATCATGCATATGAGAGCCACTAAGCATTTTCAACATGGTCTTCTCGACCCCCAAAGAAAGGAAAAGAAATAAAAACTATTTACACGGGAAAGCTCCCAACAAGCAAAAGAAGAACAGGAAATATTTTTGGGTTTTATTTTTAATTATTACTACTACAACAGGAAAAATAAACTACTACTATTTTTTATTTTTTTTGGTTTTTCTAAGGTTTATTAAACACACAAGAAGAAAGCTGGAAAAAGGAAAATATGTTGGAAATATGCCCTAGAGGCAATAATAAATTAGTTATTATTATATTTCCTTGTTCATGATAATCGTTTATTATCCATGCTATAATTGTATTGATAGGAAACTCAGATACATGTGTGGATATATAGACAACACCATGTCCCTAGTAAGCCTCTAGTTGACTAGCTCGTTAATCAATAGATGGTTACGGTTTCCTGACCATGGACATTGGATGTCATTGATAACGGGATCACATCATTAGGAGAATGATGTGATGGACAAGACCCAATCCTAAGCCTAGCTCAGATCGTGTAGTTCGTATGTTAAAGCTTTTCTAAAATGTCAAGTATCATTTCCTTAGACCATGAGATTGTGCAACTCCGGACACCGTAGGAATGCTTTGGGTGTACCAAACGTCACAACGAATCGGGTGGCTATAAAGGTGCATTACAGGTATCTCCGAAAGTGTCATTGGGTTGGCACGAATCGAGGCTGGATTTGTCACTCCGTGTGACGGAGAGGTATCTCTGGGCCCACTCGGTAGGACATCATCATATGTGCACAATGTGATCAAGGAGTTGATCACGGGATGATGTGTTACGGAATGAGTAAAGAGAATTGTCGGTAACGAGATTGAACAAGGTATCGGATACCGACGATCGAATCTCGGGCAAGTACAATACCGCTAGACAAAGGGAATTGTATACGGGATCGATTGAGTCCTTGACATCGTGGTTCATCCGATGAGATCATCGTGGAACATGTGGGAGCCAACATGGGTATCCAGATCCCACTGTTGGTTATTGACCGGAGAACGTCTCGGTCATGTCTGCATGGTTCCCGAACACGTAGGATCTACACACTTAAGGTTCGATGACGCTAGGGTTATAAAGGAAGTTTGTATGTGGTTACCGAATGTTGTTCAGAGTCACGGATGAGATCCCGGACGTCACGAGGAGTTCCGGAATGGTCCGGAGGTAAATATTTATATATAGGAAGTCTTATTTTGGTCGCCGGAAAAGTTTCGCGCATTATCGGTATTGTACCGGGAGTGCCGAAAGGGTCCGGGGGTCCACCGGGGGGTGTCCACCTGCCCCAGGGGGCCACATGGGCTGTAGGGGGTGCGCCTTGGCCCATATGGGCCAAGGGCACCAGCCCCAAGAGGCCCATGCTCCAAGGAGACTTGGGGCACTACAAGAAATATGTCAACTTGTGACCACCACTATTGGTCACTGAAAGGTCACAAATTTCCATTTACGACCTTTTTGTGACCAAAAAAGAAGGTCAAAAGCTGGCCGTCAGAACTCGACTATAGCGACCTTTCTTCGGAATGGTCAAAGACATTTACGACCAAAATATTCCTCTTGTGGCGTTTTGGTCACTAGCAACCTCCCCGAGCCACGTAGGCATCCCAGTGGTGGTCGATGTGGCACAAGATTCAGCCCGGTCCAATTCAATTTTCTACATGGGCCTAGCCCAACAATTGACCTATTTGTGTTTTTTTTCATCATCAATTTTGGTTGGGTTCATGGGCCAAGCCCAATATTGCGGCCTTTTTATTTTCTAGGCGTTCGCCTTTTGCTTCCATTTCTTATTTGGGCCTTTTACAATCCATTTTCAACGAGTCCAGTCATCCAATTAGGTCCACATGTCGGTTTTCTTTTGTTTCTTTCCTATTTTAAAGGATCCACTAGTGAAATGGGACCGGTGTGTTGTTTAGGTGCCACACGTCAATTCTCAATTTGTGCAACAACCAATAACTTGATTCAAACAGAGCCAATAACACATAAATTTTCAAACGACACACCAAATCATGGCGGTACTTTACAATCACAGCGGTACAAATCAGGTATTGAAATATAAAATACAACTAAATATTAACATGTCCTGCTCGAGGAGCTAAAACACATTGTTGGGTGCAAGTTTTCTTTAGGATTCCTCTCCTGCAGTTCCTTGTACAAGCAACTTTTGACTAATTAAGGCCAAAATCTGCGAGTTATATATCAGAAAAGTTAGCAATATAATCAAGTGAAGCCGTGCATACAACATTCTCCTAACAATGAAAAATAGCTGCAGAATTTGAGATCTAATAAGAAACTATGCATATAGCATTCTCATAACAACAAAACTAAGATATATTTGGGAAGGAAAATGACAAGTATCAACCCAAATTGCAAGATAACGAGCAACTATGTCAAAGTTATTCAGATTTCATGATGTGTGAGTCACATTATACACGCATCAAGCATCAAAGCGACCAAGCAAACTGTTTCGGAATAGATACAAAACAAGCATGTATTGATCATCTTACTTGTAGCAAGTACATAAAGGTAATCACTTAACAAGCAGCATGAACATGAACGAGTCACATAACTAAGTACAATCCAATATCCCGGTGAGAGCGAACATGTATTTGACATTTCAAGGTAGCACTAGTATATTTTAACTTATCTTGCAACCATCAATATAGTTTGCTTATAAGAAAACATATGGTGCGATGCTTATGAGCTAATGAGTTGTAGCAAGAGTGCTCCAAAGACAATATCACAATTCTGCATTTCTAGCCAAAGACAAGGGTTCAGCAAGGGTTGACAAGCCAATGCACAATATCACAATTCGATAACAGTTTCAATTTTGAGTACACATAATTAAAATATGCAAATTGATTGAGCTATAATAGTTTTGATGTGTTTTTGTAGTTATGTAGTTCGCTAAAAGCAAGCTGGAAACTATTATTAGCAAAACATTGTAGCACCTACTCAATGTTTATATCCAAAATTTAAGCATCCAGTTTGTTAGACAAAACAAATATATGCAAGCAACATCACGAAGAACTCTCCATTAAGTTAACTTTCCTGATGAATTGGACTGTACAACAAGCTCACTTTTGAAAACAAATTACACCAGCCCGATACACCAAAGAAGAACCTGGAAAAATGAAGTTCAACTCCTCATAAGCATAACATCAAACATGTTATGGGCAGAATCTAAATAGAAGCACAGATTTATTTGGGAATAATGCAGCTCTTGATCCGAGAAAGGAGAGAAGCAGCACCACCCCATGACCAACAATACAAAGGGAGATGAAAGGCATCTCTACCTGTTGTTGCAAAGTGTGTGCGTAGCAAGTCACCAGAGGGCGAGCGCGTGCGCGCGTGCAGCAGACATGAGAGAACTAGAGAGCTGCACGCGTTGGCAGAAGGGCAGGTTGGCCGCCATGCCGGTGGGCTTCACTTGCTTGCCAGAACCACCAACGACGAGCTGCAAATGGTTATGGTCATCAAGAACTCGACAAGGCAGAGCAACCAACAACTTGTAAGTAGTAAATTGCAGCGTATCTCAAAGGCAAAACGTGCCTTAAAAGTAAGACTAGCCAGATGTGGTGCTATCTTCTCAAGCAAGGATCGAATCACGACAAATCTATCTACATGTACAGGATTAGAGCCGGATTTCTCCGTAAATTCGTGTCGCAATAAGCAAGCGATTCGCATGCGGAAGCTCAAACAAGGAATGAATGAGAGCGACTAGCAGAACTGCCGAAGTAGCAACACGAATCTACTCGACGCATTAAAAAAATATCCCCAGCCCTCCCCTTTTGGGCAGGGACACGCCGGCTACGAGATCTGGAGCTAGGCCACCCAGCAGCACGCGGAGGCAGGACTGGGCCGGAGCACCGACAGCGCAGCGACTCCGACGAAGACAGGCACCTAGGCTTGACTAAACCGTCAGCAGCGGCGTAGGCACGGGCAGGCAGGTAGGCAGGCCGGCGGCCGAATCCGACG
>CM038679.1:669499693-669762850 GCA_021605205.1 Aegilops longissima | reverse complement strand
TTGCCTTGATCTTCTCGGGTTAGCCTCAATGCCCTGTTGGAAACGAGAAGCCCAAAGCTTGCCTATAGGCACACAAAAACACACTTGGCGGGTTAAGCATCATCTTGTAGAGCAGGAGATTATCAAAGGTCTCCTTCGGATCATCTATCAAGGTCTCCTTCTCTCTGGATTTCACCATAATGTCATCACGTAAGCATGAACATTGCGCCCAATCTGATTGTGAAGACAATTCTGCACATACCGCTGATAAGTCGCCTGGGCACTCTTAAGCCCAAAAGGCATAGACACATAGCAGAAGGTTCCAAATGGAGTAATAAAAGCCGTCTTGTCCTAGTCCTTAACTGCCATCTTGATCTGATGATAACCAGAATAAGCATCCAAAAAACTCAAATGCTCACAAGCCGCCGTAGCATCAATGATTTCATCAATACGAGGGAGAGAAAAGGGATCAGCCGGACACGCCTTGTTTAAGTTTGTGTAGTCCACACACATACGCCAAGTGTTGTTCTTCTTGAGCACCAGCACCGGGTTAGCCAACCACTCTGGATGAAAAACTTCAATAATGAACCCGGCCGCCAAAGCGAGCCACTTCCTCACCAATGGCCTTCGCCTCTCTTTGTTGAACAATGGGCTGCTGACCGGTTTAAACTTTGGGTCAATATTGAGAGTGTGCTCATTGACTTCTCTCGGTACACGGCATGTCGGAAGGTTTCCATGCAAAGATGTCCGGTTCTCGGGGATGAACTTCGATGGTAGCGCTTTCCTATTTGGGATCAGATTAACACTGGCCCGAGGCTGCTTAGATGAGTCGCTGTTGGAAATATGCCCTAGAGGCAATAATAAAAGGATTATTATTATATTTCCTTGTTCATGTTAATTGTCTTTTATTCATGCTATAATTGTATTATCCGGAAATCGTAATACTGCGTGTGAATACATAGACCACAACATGTCCCTAGTGAGCCTCTAGTTGACTAGCTCGTTGATCAATAGAATAGTCAAGGTTTCACGACTATGGACATTGGATGTCATTGATAACGGGATCACATCATTAGGAGAATGATGTGATGGACAAGACAATCCTAGCATAACACAAGATCGTGTAGTTCGTTTTGCTAGAGCTTTTCCAATGTCAAGTATCTTTTCCTTAGACCATGAGATCGTGTAACTCCGGATACCGTAGGAGTGCTTTGGGTGTACCAAAGCGTCCTGGCGTAAGCTGGGTGACTATAAAGGTGCACTACGGTATCTCCGAAAGTGTCATTGGGTTGACACGGATCGAGGCTGGGATTTGTCACTCTGTATTACGGAGAGGTATCCTTGGGCCCTCGATAGTGCATCATCATAATGAGCTCAAAGTGACCAAGTGTGCAGTCACGGGATCATGCATTCTGATGCGAGTAAAGTGACTTGCGGTAGCGAGATTGAGCGAGGTATTGGGATACCGAAAGCGATCGAATCTCGGGCAAGTAACTATCTGATCGACAAAGGAATAGTATCTGGGGTTGCTTGAATCCTCGACATCGTGGTTCATCCGATGAGATCATCGAGGTATGTAGGAGCCAACATGGGTATCCAGATCCGCTATTGGTTATTGACGGGAGCCGTCTCGGTCATATGCGCATGTCTCCCGAACCGTAGGGTCTACACATAAGGTTCGGTGGCGCTAGGGTTGTATGAATATGAGTATGCAGCAAACCGAAAGTTGTTAGGAGTCGAGATGAGATCCGGACGTCACGAGGAGTTACGGAATGGTCGGGAGGTAAAGAATTATATATAGGAAGTGCTGTTTTGGCCATCGGGAAAGTTTGGGTCACCGGTATTGTCAGGGACCACGAAAGGTCCCGAGGTCCAGGTGGGGCCACCTATCCGGAGGGCCCATGGGCTGAAGTGGGAGGAACCAGCCTGGTGGGCTGGTCGCCCCTGCCCCCTCTGCGCCTAGGGTTGGGAACCCTAGGGAGGCGCCCACTGTGGGGGCACTCCACCCCTTGGCCGCCGCCCACCTAGGAGATCCCATCTCCTGGGGCAGCGCCCCAGGGACCCTATATATAGAGGAGGAGGCAGCCGCACCCTGCACTGGCGCCTCCTCCCCTGCTACACCTCTTCCTCTTCCCCAGTTGCTTGGCGAAGCCTGTAGGAATCTTCTTGCATCCACCACCACGCCGTCGTCTTCTTTGGATCTTCATCAAGCTCTCCTTCCCCTTGCTGGATCAAGGCAGAAGGAGGCGTCCGCTGACCGTCGTGTGTTGAGCGGAGGTGCCGTCCGTTCGGCGCTAGGATCTCCGGTGATTTGGATCGGGGCGAGAGCGACTCCCTCAACCCCGTTCTCTTTAGCGCTTCCGCCGCGATTTACAAAGGGTATGTAGATGCATCTCTCTCACTCGTTGCTAGATGAACTCATAGATGGATCTTGGTGAACATAGGAAATTTTTTATTTTATGCAACGTTCCCCAACAGTCGCCTAGAACAAAATCAACAAGCTTGGTATCATCAGCCGATTTAAACTTCATTGCGGCTCGTGCTCGTGGTTGGCTTCTTCAAAGGCGTCATGTCATTGGGTCAACATTGTCCTTGTAGAACTTCAACTCTATGTTGCACAAACAGATTCAGCGTAGCGACATCGCCTTCCTCACATTCAAGGCTATCTTCGGCTCCCATGCACCGTGATGGTACCCTTATGACCCGGCATCTTAAGCTGCAAATAAACATAACACGGCCGTGCCATGAAGTTGGCATAAGCCGGCCGGCCAAACAGGGCGTGATACGGGCTCTTGATTTTGACCACCTCAAAGGTTAATTTCTCCGCCCTAGAATGATGCTCATCTCCGAAGGCGACCTTGATACGTCCATTTTGCATCATGCTTTTATATCATTATTTATTGGATTATGGGCTGTTATTACATTATATCTCAATACTTATGGCTATTCTCTCTTATTTTACAAGCTTTATCATGAAGAGGGAATCTTGGCAGCTGGAATTCTGGTGGAAAAGGAGCAAACATTGAAACCTATTACGCCTTTGCTCAAAAATCCTGAAACTCCACGAAACATGTTTTTGGAATTTATAAAATTATTGAGCGAAAAGAAATACACCGGGGGCCCACACCCTGTCCAGGAGAGTGGAGGGCGCGCCCCTATCTCCTGGGCCCCCTGGTGGGCCTCCGGTGTCCATCTTCTGCTATATGAGAGCTTTTACCCTGGAAAAATTCGTGGGCAAGCTTACGGGACGAAAATCCGCCGCCACGAGGCGGAACCATGGCGGAACCAATCTAGGGCTCTGGCGGAGCTGTTCTGCTGGGGACACTTCCCTCCGGAAGGGGGAAATCATCACCAACGTCATCACCAACGATCCTCTCGTCGGGAGGGGTCAATCTCCATCAACATCTTCACCAGCACCATCTCCTCTCAAAACCCTAGTTCATCTCTTGTATCCAATCTTGTATCAAAACCACAAATTGGTACATGTGGGTTGCTGATAACCCACAAGTATAGGGGATCAATTGTAGCCTCTTTCGATAAGTAAGAGTGTCGAACCCAACGAGGAGCTAAAGGTAGAACAAATATTCCCTCAAGTTCTATCGACCACCGATACAACTCTCACATGCGCTTGACGTTTGCTTTACGGAAACAAGTATGAAACTAGAAGTACTTTGTAGGTGTTTTGGAAAGGCTAGCAAGAAAATAAAACACACGTAAATAAAGACTAGGGGCTGTTTAGATAAAGACACAACTAAAGTAAATATGGAGAGTTTGGAAAAGTGGTGGTAGGAGTTGTGGAATTGTCCCTAGGCAATTGACTATGTTACTAGACCGATAATCACTATTGCAATTCTATTTGAGGGAGAGGCATAAGCTAACATACTTTCTCTACTTGGATCATATGCACTTATGATTGGAACTCTAGCAAGCATCCATAACTACTAAAGATTCATTAAGGTAAAACCCAACCATAGCATTAAAGTATCAAGTCCCCTTTATCCCATACACAAACAACCTACTTACTGGGTTACGTGTACATCACTCCGCCACCCACCATAAGCAAATCATAAACATATTGAAAACCCTACAGTAGGAATCCCTCATGCTTGCGTGACACGGAGAGCACAATAGGACATCACCAATAATAAAACATGCAATTCAAACCAATCATAGCAATTCATCAATTACCGATAGGACAACGAAAATCTACTCGAGACATCATAGGATGGCAACACATCATTGGAAAATAATATGAAGCATAAAGCACCATGTTCAAGTAGAGGTATAGCGGGTTGCGGGAGAGTGGACGCTGTAGATAGAGGGGAAGGTGATGGAGATGTTGGTGAAGATGACGGTGGTGTTGGTGAAGATCGCGATGATGATGATGGCCTCCGGCAGCGCTCGGCGCCACGGAAGCAAGGGGAGAGGCCCCTTCTTCTTCTTCTTCCTTGACCTCCTCCTAGATGGGAGAAGGGTTTCCCCTCTGGTCCTTGGCTCCCATGGCTTGGGAGGGGCGAGAGCCCCTCTGAGATTGGATCTATCTCTCTGTTTCTGCATTCTCTCCTGGCTCTGTTTCACCATTTCGTGTATATATGGAGATCCGTAACTCCGATTGGCCTGAAACCTTCGCCGTGATTTTTTCCCCGAAAATTAGCTTTCTTGCGGAAAAAGAAGAGCGTCAACCGCCTTACAGGTGGGTCACGAGGGTCAGGGGCGCGCCCTAGGGGGGGGGGCTGCCCCCTACCTCGTGCCCACCTCGGACACTGGTTCACGTTGATTTTTCTTCCAGATTTTCCAAAAATTCCAAAAATAAGCTCCGTCCGTTTTTATCCTGTTTGGACTCCGTTTGATATGGATATTCTGCGAATCCAAAAACATGCAACAGCCAGGAACTGGCACTGGGCACTGGATCAATGTGTTAGTCCCAAAAATTGTATAAAAAGTTGCCAAAAAGTATATGGAAGTTGTAGAATATTGGCATGGAACAATAAAAAATTATAGATCTGACGGAGGCGTATCATCATCTAAGCTTAATTCCTGCTCGTCCTTGGTAGGTAAATGATAAAAAAGATAATTTTTGATGTGGAATGCTACCTAGCATAATCTTGATCATATGTCTAATCATGGCATGAATATTAAGACACGAGTGATTCAAAGCAATAGTCTATCCTTTGACATAAAAATAATAATACTTCAAGCATACCAACCAAGCAATTATGTCTTATTGAAATAACATAGCCAAAAAAGCTCATCCTACAAAATCATATAGTCGGCTATGCTCCATCTTCACCACACAAAATATTCACATCATGCACAACCCGATGACAAGCCAAGCAATTGTTTCATACTTTTAACATTTCTCAAACCTTTTCAACTTTCACGCAATACATGGCGTGAGCCATGGACATAGCACTATGGGTGGAATAGAATATGATGATGGGGGTTATGTGGAGAAGACAAAAAAGGAAAGTCTCACATCAGCGGCTAATCAATGGGCTATGGAGATGCCCATCAATTGATGTCAATGTAAGGAGTAGGGATTGCCATGCAGCGGATGCACTAGAGCTATAAGTATGAAAGCTCAAACTGAAACTAAGTGGGTGTGCATCCAACTTGCTTGCTCATGAAGACCTAGGGCATTTGAGGAAGCCCATCGTTGGAATATACAAGCCAAGTTCTATAATGAAAATTCCCACTAGTATATGAAAGTGATAACAGAGACTCTCTATATGAAGAACATGGTGCTACTTTGAAGCACAAGTGTGGTAAAGGATAGTAACATTGCCCTTCTCTCTTTTTCTCTCATTTTTTTTTGTTTTTTTTGGGCCTTCTCTTTTTTTTGGTCTTTCTCTTTTTTTATATTTTTTTTATTTTTTTCGTCCGGAGTCTCATCCCGACTTGTGGGGGAATCATAGTCTCCATCATCCTTTCCTCACTAGGGCAATGCTCTAATAATGATGATCATCACACTTTTATTTACTTACAACTCAATATTACAACTCGATATCTAGAACAAAGATATGACTCTATATGAATGCCTCCGGTGGTGTACCGGGATGTGCAATGATGTAGCGTAGCAATGACATAAAAAAACGGACAAGCCATGAAAACATCATGCTAGCTATCTTACGATCATGCAAAGCAATATGACAATGAATGCTCAAGTCATGTATATGATGATGATGGAAGTTGCATGGCAATATATCTCGGAATGGCTATGGAAATGCCATGATAGGTAGGTATGGTGGCTGTTTTGAGGAAGATATAATGAGGCTTATGTGTGATGGAGCATATCGTATCACAGGGTTTGGATGCACCGGCGAAGTTTGCACCAACTCTCAAGGTGAGAAAGGGCAATGCACGGTACCGAAGAGGCTAGCAATGATGGAAGGGTGAGAGTGCGTATAATCCATGGACTCAACATTAGTCATAAAGAACTCACATACTTATTGCAAAAATCTATTATTCATCGAACCAAAGTACTACGCGCATGCTCCTAGGGGGATAGATTGGTAGGAAAAGACCATCGCTCGTCCCCGACCGCCACTCATAAGGAAGGCAATCAATACCTCATGCTCCGACTTCGTTACATAACGGTTCACCATACGTGCATGCTACGGGACTTGCAAACCTCAACACAAGTATTTCTCAATTTCACAATTACTCAACTAGCACGACTCTAATATCACCACCTTTATATATAAAACTATTGCAAGGAATCAAACATATCATATTCAGCGATCTACAAGTTTTATGTAGGGTTTTATGACTAACCATGTGAATGACCAGTTCTGTCATCTCTCTAAATAGATATAAGTGAAGCAAGAGAGTTTTAATTCTTTCTGCAAAAGATATGCCGCTCTAACAAATATAAGTTAAGCAAAGAGCATTCTACAAATGGCGGTTGTCTATGTAAAGAAAAACATGCAATCAAACTTCAAATGATATAAGTGAAGCACATGAAGCATTCTATAAAGCCATACTCAAAATATATAAGTGAAGTGCATAGAGCATTCTCTAAATCAACCAAGGACCATCTCATATCAGTATGGTTCATAAAGAAAAATGAAAACTAAAGCAAAGGACTCTCCAAGATTTGCACATATCACATGAATAAAGCGAATCAGAAAACATACCGATATTTGTTGAAGAAAGAGGGATGCCTTTCCAGCATCCCCAAGCTTAAGCAACTTGAGTCTCCTTGAATATTTATTTGGGGTGCCTCGGGCATCCCCAATCTTGACTCTTGCCTCTCTTCCTTCTTCTCACATGAAACCTTCTCAATAAGCGAACACTTCATCCACACAAAACTTCAACAGAAAACTTCGGTAAGATCCGTTAGTATAATAAAGCAAATCACTACTCTAAGTACTGTTTCAAACCAATTCATATTTTGTATTTTCATTTTGTCTACTGTAATATAACTTTTTCATGGCTTAATCCACTCATATAAATCGATAGTTTCATCAAAACAAGCAAACTATGCATCAAAACAGAATCTGTCTAAAACAGAACAGTATGTAGCAATCTGAACATTCACCATACTTCTGTTACTTGAAACATTCTGCAAAAATTAGGAAAAATAAAAAAATTGTATAGAAAGACAGTGCAAAAGGAATCAGAACCATTTGACGTTCCAGTAAAAAATTAAAATTCACGCACTACAGCCAAAGTTTCTGTCCTGCACCACACAAACCAACAAGCATTGTAAACATCCTAAAGGCAAACCTTGGCACATTATTTTTATAATACAATGGAATTGTACAAGGGGATAATTATTTTTGTTGAAAATTTTCTGTAATCAAGATTCACAAAGTTGCCGTGAGCATGAACAAAGTTCAAGGAGCTCTCCCACTTCAACAATGTTTGTCTTTCTCACTTTCGCTTTCCTTTTGAAAAGTTTTGTCTTCCCTCTTTATTTTTGTTGTTTTAAACTACATGAAAGCACTCAGCAGAAATAAATGACTCTCTAAAACTTCCGGGTTGTCTCCTGGTAGCGCTTTCTTTAAAGCCATTAAGCTAGGCATATATTGCTCAAATGGCGAATCCACCGGATCCCAAGGTATATCAAAGCCAATTTTAATTAGCAATGATTTAGAATTTAGTGAGCACAAAGCAACATATATCAAGCAATGACAAAGTCTAACTCTCTTACTATGCATCGGCATGTCATAAAAGAACAATTCATGCACACCCAGTAAAGGCCAATGCATAGTATAAACAGTTTCTTGCAATTTTATTGTATTGGAAACATAGAAAGGTGGAGATATAGTTCCTCTCTCATAATAATTGCAAGTAGGAGCAGCAAGCACATGCATATTATATCTATCAAAATCATCATGTGCAACGGTAAAATGTAACCCATCAATATAATCCTTAATAAGGGCAAACTTCTCCGATATAGTATATTCGGGAGAATTCAAAAAGATAATAGGACTATCATGCGTGGGTGCAATAGCAACAATTTCATGTTTAACATAAGGAACTATAGTAAGTTCATCTCCATGAGCATAATTCATATTGGCATCTTGGCCACAAGCATAGCAAGCATCATCAAAAGGGATATTTCAAGAGAATCAACGGGTTCATAGCAAACATCATAGCAATCATCCTTGGTAAGCACGAAGGGAATTAAACAATGTATGAGTTGAAGGTTACTCTCATTAGAAGGTGAGCACGGGTGATCAATCCGCTCTTCCTCCTTTTGTTCTTCGCTCTCCTCCTCATCTTTTCATCAATGAGCTCCAGTTTCATCAATTTCTTCTTCCATAGCTTCCTGCAAAATATTAGTCTCTTCTTGGACAGCGGGGTGAGGCCTCAATATATAGTTTAACATAGGCATTAGAAGCATAATTATCATAGCAATATTCAAGTATGGCAAAATTTTCAGATTTGTGAAAAGTAGCATCATCGTTTCAATCAAAGAAGCAATTTCATAAGCACCCTTAAAAGCAACAAATTCTTCAATTTGTTGAATATCATAATAACTATAAACACCTTTAGCATCACGAAGATACGATTCCATTATAACTAAACTCACATTGATAGGGAAGGTGTTTCTTAGGGTTATTAGAACAACAAGTAACATCATATATTTCACATAAATTCCAAGCATAGCATTGCAAGCGATGAATTTGACCCAATAAATTTTCCCTTTTTCAGATATTGATTGCCGCTTTATAACAAGCATGCTCATCTAAATATTTGCCCTCTACTAAGCTAGTTGGGGTTTGATCGAGCACATAGGGATCGAAGATGATCCAAGTAAAAAGCTTGAGTGTGATAGATTTTGAGTGGTTCTTCAACCATTCGAGCAGTAGGTACAACTAATTGTTTTTGGTATTTTGCATTTCCTACCCATAACGAAGATAGAAAACAACTATGAACAAAAATAAAAATTACTTAGTGATAAAGCAAACAAGCACACGAGAATATTCACTTACGCTATGACTCCCGACAGCAGCGCCGGAAAAAGGTCTTGATAACCCACAAGTATAGGGGATCAATTGTAGCCTCTTCGATAAGTAAGAGTGTCGAACCCAACGAGGAGCTAAAGGTAGAACAAATATTCCTCAAGTTCTATCGACCACCGATACAACTCTCATACGCTTGATGTTTGCTTTACCGAAACAAGTATGAAACTAGAAGTACTTTGTAGGTGTTTTGGAAAGGCTAGCAAGAAAATAAAAACACGTAAATAAAGACTAGGGGCTGTTTAGATAAAGACACAACTAAAGTAAATATGGCGAGTGTGGAAAAGTGGTGGTAGGAGTTGTGGAATTGTCCCTAGGCAATTGACTATGTTACTAGACCGATAATCACTATTGCAATTCTATTTGAGGGAGAGGCATAAGCTAACATACTTTCTCTACTTGGATCATATGCACTTATGATTGGAACTCTAGCAAGCATCATAACTACTAAAGATTCATTAAGGTAAAACCCAACCATAGCATTAAAGTATCAAGTCCCTTTGTCCCATCATAAACAACCTACTTACTAGGTGCATGTACATCACGCACCACCCACCATAAGCAAATCATAAACATATTGCAAACCCTACAGTGAGAATCCCTCACGCTTAGCGACACGGAGAGCACAATAGGACAGCACCAATAATAAAACATGCAATTCAAACCAATGATAGCAATTCATCAATCACCAATAGGACAACGAAATCTACTCAAACATCATAGGATGGCAACACATCGTTGGAAAATAATATGAAGCATAAAGCACCATGTTCAAGTAGAGGTACATCGGGTTGCGGGAGAGTGGACCACTGTAGATAGAGGGGAAGGTGATGGAGATGTTGGTGAAGATGAGCGGTGGTGTTAGTGAAGATCACGGTGATGATGATGGCCTCGGCAGGCGCTCGGCGCCACCATAAGCAAGGGAGAGAGGCCCCTTCTTCTTCTTCTTCCTTGACCTCCTCCTAGATGGGAGAAGGGTTTCCCCTCTGGTCCTTGGCTCCCATGGCTTGGGAGGCGAGAGCCCCTCGAGATTGAATCTATCTCTCTGTTTCGCATTCTCTCACAGCTCTGTTTCACCGTTTAGTGTATATATGGAGATCCGTAACTCGATTGGCTGAAACCTTGCGTGATTTTTTCCCGACAATTAGCTTTCTTGCGACAAAGAAGGCGTCAACCGCCTTACAGGTGGGTCACGAGGTCGGCGCGCCCTATGGAGTGCCCCAACCTCGTGCCCACCTCGGACACTAGATTCGCGTTGATTTTTCTTCAGATTTTCCAAAATTCCAAAAATAAGCTCCATCCGTTTTATCCCGTTTGGACTCCGTTTGATATGGATATTCTGCGAAACCAAAAACATGCAACAGACGAGGAGGCGGCAATGGGCCTGGTTCAATATGTTAGTCCCAAAAATAGTATAAAAAGTTGCCAAAAAGTATATGGAAGTTGTAGAATATTGGCATGGAACAATAAAAAATTATAGATACGACAGAGACGTATCAGTTGCTAGTAGTGTTGATTACTCCTTGTAGTTGATGCTAATTGGTTTACTTGGTGGAAGATCATAAGTTCAGATCCTATATGCATATTATTACTCCTCGATTATGAACATGAATATGCTTTGTGAGTAATTCGTTTGTTCTGAGGACATGGGTGAAGTCTTGCTATTAGTAGTCATGTGAATTTGGTATTAGATTCGATATTTTGATGAGATGTATGTTGTCTTTTCCTCTAGTGGTGTTATGTGAGCGTCGACTACATGACACTTCACCATTATTTGGGCCTAGAGGAAGGCATTGGTAAGTAATAAGTAGATGATGGGTTGCTAGAGTGTGAAGCTTAAACCCTAGTTTATCGTTGCTTCGTTAGGGTTGATTTGGATCCATATGTTTAATGCTGTGGTTAGGTTTACCTTAATACTTCTTTTGTAGTTGCGGGCGCTTGCAATAGGGGTTAATCATAAGTGGGATGCTTGTCCAAGTAAGGGCAGTACCCAAGCACCGATCCACTCATATATCAAATTATCAAAGTACGGCGCGAATCATATGAGCGTGATGAAAGCTAGCTTGCGGTAATTCCCATGTGTCCTCGAGAGCTCCTTTCTCATTATTAGAAATTGTCCAGGCTTATCCTTTGCTACATAAAGTTGGGCCACCTTGATGCACTTTATTTACTTTATTTACTTGTTACTCGTTACTATTTATCTTATCACAAAACTAATTATTACCTATAATTTCGATGCTTGCGAGAAAACCTTCTGAAAACGCTTATCATTTACTACGCTCCTCGTTGGGTTCGACACTCTTACTTATCGAAAGGACTACGATAGATCCCCTACACTTTTGGGTCATCAAGACTCTTTTCTACCGCCGTTGCCGGGGAGTGTAGCACTTTTGGTGAGTGGAACTTGGTAAGGAAACATTTATATAGTGTGCTGAAATTTTACATTTTGTCACTATGAAACTAATCCTTTGAGGGCTTGTTAGGGTATCTTCACCCGACCCGAAAAACAAGAGTTGCTCCTCAACCTCTGAACTTTATGAAAATATTTACTTTGAGATTCCTTCGGGTATGATAGAAAAACTTCTAGCTAATCCATTTGCAGGAGAAGGAACATTGCATCCCGATTTACACCTTATCTTTGTGGATGAAGTTTGTGGATTATTTAAGCTTGCAGGTATTCCGATGATGTTGTCAAAGGAAGGTCTTCCTTTATCTTTGAAGGAGATGCATTGACATGGTATAGGCTATGTGATGATACGAGATCTTGGAATTATAAGCGATTGAAGTTGGAATTTCACCAAAAGTTCTATCCTATGCATCTTGTTCATCATGATCGTAATTACATATATAATTTCTGGCCTCGCAAAGGAGAAAGCATCGCTCAAGCTTGGGGGAGGCTCAAGTCAATGTTATATTCATGCCCCAATCATGAGCTCTCCGGAAATGATTATTCAAAACTTTTATGCTCGGCTTTCTCTTGATAATGTAACACCTTTCGATACTTCTGTCTTTGGTTCTTATATCTTGAAGACTATTGATTTCAAATGGGACTTATTAGAAAGAATTAAGCGCAACTCTGAAGATTGGGGTTCGGCGATGGTAAGAGTCGGTATGACACCTAAGTTCGATTGTGTTAAATCTTTTATGGATCTGATGCTTTTGTGGATTTAGCGCTAAGTATGGACTTGACTCTGAGATAGTAGCTTCTTTCTATGAATCTTTTGCTACTCACGTTGATCTCCCTAAAGAAGTGGTTTAAATATAATCCTCCATTGAAGTGAAAGTAGTTGCACCTATTACAGTTGAAGAAAAGACTATCACCTATAGTGATCCTATTGTTCCTACTACTTATGTTGAAACCTCCTTTTCTGTTAGAATAAAGGATCACGCTAAAGCTTCATTGTTGTTAAGTAAGAGTAATACTAGGACTTATACACCTCTGAGCAAATTAATGTTGAACCTAGCATTGCTATGGTTAAAGATCTCTTGGATGATGATTTAGATGGGCATGTTATTTATTTACGTGGTGAGGCGCTAATATTGCTAGACGGGATACTAAGACACATAGACACATCGTAGGCATGCTGTTATTTCTGTTAAAATAGGAGATCATTGTTATCATGGCTTATGTGATATGGGTGCTAGTGCTAGTGCAATACCTTATACCTTATATCAAGAAATTATGCATGACATTGCACCCATTGAATTAGAAGACATTGATGTTACTATTAAGCTTGCTAATAGGGATACCATTAAACCCTTTGGGATTGTTAGAGATGTTGAAGTTTTGTGTGGGAAGGTTAAATACCTTGCTGATTTTCTTGTTCTTGGTTCCCCACAAGATGATTTTGTCCCATTCACTACAAAAAATACACTTCCGTGATGATATGTGTTTGTCATAGTAGGTCGCGTTTTTGTCATGCATGTACATCCATGACAAATTTATAACGAAATCAAGATAGTCATACACATCTTTGTCGTAGAAGTGTTCCATGACATTACCAAAATTATCATCACGGAGTGTCCACTTCCATGACGATAAATCGCGTCCGAAGTGCTTTCGTCAAGGGTGACCGACCGTGGCATCCACCATAGCGAACGCCGTTAAGCTATCGGGTCGGGTTTTGGATCCGATAACCCGTTAATAGCCCGACCAATGGGGATTTCCGTGTAAAATCATCATTGGCTGGAGGAAACTGCGTGTCGGCTCACCGTTGGGACGGATGTCATCCACTCATTGGACGAAGGCGCCTATGATCGTCGACCGTGGCGCATTATGAGAGGCCCATTCTGTGAAAAGGCGGCCCGTTTGACTTGGTCGAGGTGGCGGGCGGCCCATGTAAAGCTTTGTTACGGCTGTTAGCATATAGCCCATTTACAGCCCGCTAACCCAAGGCCCGTTCGCCCTATCCGAATTAGGCCCGATGCCGTCATCTGGGCCACCCAATATGATTCGGCCCGTTTTCGCCGGCCCATGTATGGCCCATGGCGTCTTCGGCCCATATGAGGCCCTATGTAACTTTTGGCCTATTAACGGCCCATGGTGGCGGCCCATAATGAACGATGTATTACTTTACACCCATTAACGACCGTGGTGGCGGCCCGTAATGAGCGATGTATCACTTTATACCCATTAAGGCCCGTTATTCCGTTGGGCCGTTTCCAGCCCATGTTATCTTTCGGCCTTCTCAGAGCCCATTTATTCTTGGGCTCATTTCCAGCATTCGTTTACTTACGACCCGTTATTGTCATTTTCTGCTTATGGGCCAAATTCAGCCCGTGGTTATGATCGGCCCGTTTGTGGTCCGTTAACACGTTGGGCGTTTTCATAGCGTCATGAAATCGGCCTATTAACGATGGCCCGTTATGGTCGGCCCATGAGCAGACGATTCAACTCTAGCCGTTCACGGCCATAATCGACTGTTATTGGCCCATGTTTGTGTCGATCATCTTGCCGTATAAGGCCCATTGATGATCTGACCGTAGAAGGCCCATTGTTTCTCTGACCCGTAGAAGGCCCATTGTTTCTGACCCGTAGAAGGCCCTTGTTTCTCTGACCCGTGGAGGCCCGGTGTCACTACGATAAATATTAGCCCATGGTTATTGTGGCCTAGTTTTAAAAATAGGTTATTGCAGCCACTAGCAAACCGCGGAAAAAGAGCGCAATGACTACAAGCAAACAAATAAACAAGACAACAAGGAAATAAATAAGCAAGCAACTTACGCTAGGCTATCACGGCTATCGCACATATTACATCCTTTGGGCATCAAAGTTAGCCACGATTGCAAATAAGCAGCAAACAAAAGAATATACAAAACTAGAGCACTTGAAGGCACTAGGCACGGCGGTCGGGCCCCCAAACAGTGAAGAAGCTGAGTAGACCTCGGTTGTGTCAGCGATAGATGCATCAACACTAGATTTAAGGCATGATGGTGCATACGGCAGTCCTCGACATCTTCATTGCATCTTTGACTTCAAGTCGGAGCTGAGTGAAGCAAGCCTTTCGCTTTAAGTTGAGGCCGAAGAAGTCGAACTGATTGAGCGGCGGCGCACGAGGTTGTCTCACACCTGCTGGTGAGTAGCTTCAACTCCTTGTCTTCATCAAAGCAGGACCTTGGGGTCATCTCGCTGTCCTCAAGATGGTTTGGCTCACTATCTTCCCTAAAGTTCTGCACTGGCGTAAGAATCGACTCGAAGAGAAACAAGGAGACACGTAACAGGTTTCACAATTATATAAGCAAATAAATGGATCATTACGCATAAGGAACATGTTTTTACAACTACAATTTGAAACTGGTAGTTGTTGCAAACATCAATCAGATGTAAACAGCAAAGCAAACAGCGATGGAGGCAATGATGCCTATCCAAATCTATACTAGAACAAAGTTTGAAGGCTTGAGAAGGATGAACTTACATTACATGTTAACACGGGCTGGACAAAGCCCTTCTCCATGTTGATGGAAGGATAATTCAATAAATTCCCCAAAGAAAATTCTTTATAAGCGTTGCCATTATTCTACATTTTGCAAAGAGTAAATATAGATCAAATAATATTGGAAGAAACAGAGGATAATGAAGCTCAGGTGCAGACTGATGATACATAATCAAATAGCAATTAATTAAGTACAACGTTACAAGGCAAAAGGGAGAGAGGTACTGACAAGAGCAATGCAGAGCCCATTATTGTTTTGAGATCGTATGATCCTTTGAGCAAGGAGATTCATCTGAAATTAGTTTTCATACAAGAGAGAAGGTAAGGCACAAGCAGAAATTTAGGAGTTCAAATTTTGAATTGATATCATAGACAATTACTGACTTTGGGCTCCCAGCAGTTCTAATAGGGGTTTAGCCCTTTGGAGTAGGGTAAAGTGTGGTGCAGTTGGGCTGTGTTTTACTGTGGCTGCTGATCTATCTGATTTAACAGGTACCACTACCTTTTCCAAATACCTAGTTTGTACTCCTTGAGGATCTGCACTCACCCTCTTCCTTTTGGACATCTATCACGAAAGAACAACATTTGGTGGAAAAACATAGTGTGACGACACATGGAATAGAGTCTGAGAAAATGGATAGTTATGGCATATACTCATATATGATGCTTAAACTAAGCGAGATGGTGTAACAAAGTAGAAGTAATGCAAGAGGTCGGATGCAAAATATATGCGACCAATACAACTTTGCAAAGTTAGAGCAAGCACCTTGATGGGTGAATAAGATAGGCCATCCTCCACCATGCCAAGTTTGTTAGCGATGGATCGTTCAAATATTCCTCTCGTCGCCCATTCTCATATTCATTTTGATAATGTTCAATATCGACATGCATGAAAACATAAAAACAAGTGAGATTTTCTTTGTAATGCGAAGTGATTCTAATCAATCTGCCTCCTGTAAACCCCTTTGTGCTATCTCTGCAATTCTTTTAAAAGATGCCATGCATGCTGTAATTTGTTGTGTGCATTAATATAATGTGGCCTACTACTCAAAATATGAGAGCTCGAGTGATGACACTTCGGATGATAGCTTCAACATATAGTAAAGAAGAACAAGTCGACCTGACACTGTGATTCAAAATATACTAAGGAGAACAACTCGACTGACGATCGACCGCAAGAGAAGAGTATCATCTTAAAGAAGAAGCGGAAGAGCAAGCAGATTGAAGATATTACAAGTGTTTCAATACAATGTCGGTTGGCCACCATGATGAACGAGCGCCTGAGAGAAATACTATTCTTTCGGTCTCTCCATATGTGGCTCACATGCATTTGAAACTAAAGTAGGAACATTTAGCTAACCAATTAAACATCTCTCAGTTTACTAATATCAGCAATAATATCAGATATGAATTTGTACAACTAAGCTTGTTTAGCTCGATGGGTGGAGCAGTGCTATTACGACCACGAACCACGTAGGCTGATTGTGGTCATCATAAAATGGGAAAACATAAGCATGATCGAGTACATTGTTGACCGTGGCGGTGGGATGGCAGATCTGAAGCTGCAAACCGTGCAAAGGGTAGTTAGCAACCGATGTTTGCTTTGAAATAACAACTAAGATTTGGTATGGACAAGAAATTACGGTCAACAAGTGACAAAGAAATGCAATTATCTTGTCTATCTATATGTCGCGACATGCATTTGGAAACTCAAGTGGGACCTTTAGCTAACCAATTAAATGTGTCGGTTAACTAATATCGGTATCATATCACAATCATATTTGAACAACTAAGCTTTGAATTCGAGTGTTGTGTTGTTTAGCTTGAAGGGTGGAGTAATGCTAGTATGACGAGAAAGCACCTCGGAGATCATAGTAGAGTAGATAAAGGGAAAACCCTAAGCATCAAGAGAAAAATCAGGAAAGTGGAACTAGCTGGACGATGGGTGGCGCACATGCTTTTGAAGCGAATATAGGAACATTAGGTGACCAATTAAACGTTCTCTGTTTTAGTTATATGAGCATCATATCAGATTCGTATTTGAACACGTAAGCTTTGGGTTGAGGTCTTGAGGAGCAGTGCTAGCACGACACGAAGCACCTACGATGATGGTAGTGAATATAAAGGGAAACCATAAGCTTTACGAGTATAGTGCCCGTGCCATGGCGGATCTGAAGGTGCAAACCGGACAAAGCTACCGCAACCAATGTTTGCTTTCAACTAGCCACTACGATTTGAGTACGGACAAGAAAATACGATAAACAAATTACGATCTATTTTCGGGTGAGATCAATAACTTAAGCACATATGGAAGAGTACCACCTCTCTTGCGGCGCCGTGTAGGCCTATCTTGTCGTTGAGGTGCTGCGGGTGCGATGGCTGTCGTGGCGGGGAAGAAGACTTTAGGCGGCGAGCGGCGGGTGGGGATATATCTGTTGCCGTGGGCGAGGTGGTCGTAGGGCGGCAACGACAAGGTGGGCGACAGCGCCGATGAAGCGAGAGGCGATGAAAGGATCTGGTCGGCGCCGTGGATGAGAGATGTCCATCTCTTGCGAGTGGACGACAGGGGTAGGGGTAGCGGCTCCGGCAAGGTGGAGGATGGGGTGGCGGACGGAGGAGGCTGGCGCGATCACGGAGGTTGTCGTGCCGCCGACGGTGTATGAATGGGGAAATGGAGGGAGGCGATCTCAAACTTTGGGGCGCTTCTACGAAATGGGGAAAATTCTGAACTTATCCCCGTTTAAAATATCGAACATCGCGTCGGTTGGGGATAGGGCGGTAATCTCGCATCTCCCAAATATTTGCGGTAACTATTTGAGGCGAGGAGAGGTGTTTTGCCGCCCATGGTTGGCGCCCACGGTGTATGAACAGGGCTGACAGGTAGAGGCGGTTGTGTCACGTCGATGGAAGTTACACATCTGCCCTATTTAAAATATTAGCCTACATCGATTTGGACGAGGAGAGTTTGTTTTGCCGCCCTCCGTGTATGAATGGGGAAATGGAGGAAGAGACACATGTCTTCGGACGAGCTTGAATCAAATGTGTTTTGCCGCCCGTTTGGCGCCCACGTGTCTGAATGGGCTCGAGAGGCCGTCGTGTCACGTCGATTGAAGTTACTAGTCTACCCCTATCGACAGCGGTGTAAATCCGGTCGATAAGGATGTCAAGTGTCGGGGGTGACAGTAATTTCCATCTCATAAACACTTGCTTGGGCAGCCCACAAATTATAGTGGGTGTTTAGCAACCGTTCAAAACTTGGGAGAATTAGCATTCACGTTTGCCACAGGACACTGGCAAACTAAATTCAAATCAATTTGTATTAGATTACGAATATCCACAGATAATTATACATTTTGTTATTTATTTCTTCAAAACCACAACAAAGATTTATTCCACCTTTATATATGATTATGATTTAGAAATGTTGTGATCTTGAATTGATGGGTTGGATACACTCTGATTCAAACAGTTATTTCATCAATACAATATGCTCACACGAAAACAGTTCACCTTATGTCAATCATACAAGTCTTGAGGATTACCTCGCCTAAAAATTCGGATCATTACAACACATGGACAACATGGAATTCGGACAACATAGGGGTCTTGCAACATAATCCATTCGGAGACATGACACAACATGCAAGTACAATAATCTAATGACAATTTCAATTGGTATCTAAAGAAGAACCGGGATTACCTTGGGCTTGGATAGCGAAACAGCAGGACCTCCTCCGTCTTCAAATGCAACATTCTTACTTCCTCCAATTCTTGGGTTGCTTGCATAATGCGTGCCGCTAATTCCGTAATTTCCAGCCTCAAGATAAAGATTACCTCATTCATGGCAGCCACACCATCTCTTTACGCCTCTAGTAGAGCCTCAAGCACTATAATATCGTGCTCGAGACTGCTCTCTGGCGGTGTTGCCTCTGAACTGCTACCATCTGGTAACATGGATGGCGCCTTTGCTTCCACAAATAGATTACGGGGTTGTACATTGTGTCCTAGTGTGAGCGGCATCACGAAAGGTTTCCGCTGGACATAAGTAAGAGATAGTTATCATATGATCCAGGCGATAGCTTACATGGTAAGCGGACGAATTATTGCGAGCATGGCAAACTATATTTAAATGGTTCAAAGCAGCATCAGCGAAAAGAAATTAAAATGGTAAGATGAAAGTTGAAAGGGAGTGTACAACGCTATATTTAAGTTGCCAAGGCATCTAAGCGATTGAAATAATCGAGAAAGCACTTAACAGTGTGGCCTCATATAAACTACGAAAACAGTCTTGTGATGAAGTTGAGAGGAAAAGTTAAGGACTCAAATGAAATAGGCATGCATTTCTTTACGATAGTACAACGAGCCTTCTTGACATATTAGCCAACTCGGGTATAACGTAACAACAAACAAGCATTGAATCAAGCAATACAGCAAAGCGGACAACTGAACTATTTGTAATTGGTAGGATTACACGTTGAGAGCACAAGCCAAGAAAGCAGCCCACTCGCATTACATTTAACATGTACTAAAACACATTGGCTTACCATATGTTGATGTGAAGCCTAGCTGCTGTTGCAATGTTCTTTGAAGATATCGTCGACATCCGTGGTTGCAAATCTAGTTGTTGTAGTTTATTCGCACCATCTATTTAGGTAAAATTAATTTTAATCGCATGCACTGGTCGAATTGATCATCAATGGTTCATCTAAACTAATGAAAGAAGGGTGTGTGCATACCGACAATATATCTGCTTCCCTCTATTTTTATGCTTGTTAGAGGTGCGGCACCAAAAGAACAAATATTTTGCTTGATGGGGTTGGCAGCTCCATAATTAATAGAAGCATCAAATTAGTCATGCAACTTGGGAAGATCAAGAACACACAAACAAGTAATGAGCAGAGGCTCGGAGCGGTGATGTAATAGCTAGCATCGAGAAAATGTAGGGTAAAAGCGAACAAAAAGCAGCGGAACCACATGCTAGTTTGCTGATGTGTAATTAAGCATAGAGAACATTAAGCGATCGATGGAACCAACAGGTGGCATCGAACAAAACTAAAGCATATTAACTATATGTGCCTTTGTTATGTAATTTAACACATGTAACATGTTCCTTTGCCGGAAGTATGGCCCTCTGGTGCAAGCGAATAACGCGTCTCATGAAAAACTGAATGATGCCTGAAGAAATTCAAAGGTGCGGTGCTTATGCTAGGAAAGTGAGCGTAGGCGCCGGCCGTTGGATAATAGTACCTGATTCTCAGCGGCGTATGGGTATCGTTGTCATACTTGATAGCTAAGGATCGTCGATGGTGCTCGTGTTGCGGTTGAGTTTGGGCGGTTGTCACCATCGCTGAAGCTGCTCGGTGCTACGGTTGCGGCGCTGTCGACATACAAGAAAGCTCATCGTGGTAAGTGAACAGTTGCGATAAAGAAAAACGAAGGAGTACAAATCGAAATAACTTGATGAGGCTGCGGCGTCGGTAAAGCAGGGCGGTGGAGTTGAATATGGCGTCCGTGGAAGCGGGTCGGTCTGCGATGGGCGAAGGCTTGGCGAGCGCGTTGTATAGTGCTTTCGGTGAGGCGGATCTGTTGCGTCGGACGAGGGCTTGTATGAAGGGCCAGCGAAGGCGGACGAGGTCGATGAAGGGCCTACGCTGTGGTGGAGGCGCCAGTTAAGCAGATCCGGTGCGGTGGACCATGATGGCGGTCAAGGAGATGCGGGCGGTGGACAAGCCGATCGCTGAAGCGGCTCGGTGAAGTGGTGAGTTGGCGGTTGGGGTTCCAAGGTGCGGAAGGTAGATCCGGCGGGGTGTGAGGTCCACCGCTGCGGCGGAGGACTAGATTCGGCTTCTTGCCGTGGTTGAAGTCGGGGAGGGAAGGGAGGGGCTCTGGGGAAGAATGTTGGGGGCAAGAGGAAAACAATGGAGTTACCAAAGCAGCCCTTTTCGTTCATGTGGCAGGGTAAAACAGGAATATCGCGAGGCTAAACTTTGGTAGCGTGATATTTCGATGTGGCGGGAAGTTTGAAAGCTTTTGGCGCCTAAAATTATAAGTATTCTGCTCTCGTTCGGCCGACTATGATATCATGGCCGACAATTTGTTTGTTTTGCACAAAAAAAAATGTGCAAGTTTTGAAAATCAATGTCTCCAACTCGAAACTTAGATTGTCCATTCAATTCAAATATGGATCATTGAGCTACTACAAGCAAATACCATCATACGGTCCAATTCAAATGAAATTCCAAATGTGTTTATCCTAAATATGATGACAAAAGCAAAAATGTGTATGTGTATGAATAAAGTGGATGATTATAAAGTTTGAACATGCCCGTATGTGTATATCTCTAGGTTTGATATATGAATTTGAAATCACGAAATCCGGCTTAAAAATGTACCTCCGTTTAAATGAATTACAAAAGCTAATGATGGAGTCAATTCCAAAATTCCAATCTTAGGTTTGTAATTGGGTACATCAAGGTATATCACGCATGTTCAAAAGTATCGTTATCTCATAGTACAAACTGTGAAACAAATGGATCAACCATGAGTGCACAATATCTCAATTACGCTAAAGTCCCTCAAATATAGACACCTCACTCTTTATCTGAAGTCAACCCCCCCCACCACCACACACACACACACACACACATAGAAGTCGTTCTCTCCCCAAACACCAACACACGAGCACATTAACACCCTCTCTCTTGTAAAGTCGGACCCCAACATAGGTCTCTAACACTTTGTCTCTCGGGCATGCACATCTCTTCCCTCACTCTCTAGGTCTCCTGCTATCTCTCTTACCCAAGCACCGCACTATGTAGAGTGTATATTTCCCATACACACAAGCATCGCCCCAAGCGTCTATCTCCCTAGTTATGTGGTTCTCACGCACTCACCTCACACCACCCCCACAAACAAGCACACTTTGTCTCCTTGTGCACCACTCTCCTCTTTCTATCTCTCCCACATGCGGACCCGCCCAGCTCCTTCCTGCATACATATATGTCGTGACTCTTTGCATAGCTCCCTAATGTATAATCGTTCTCGATTTAGCATTGTTCTCTACACCATCTATTCTAGATCTCTCATGAAGTCCCTATCACACACCACGATGACTTCGCTTCCCTTGCGTCTCCGTTCATAGGCCAATTTGGGACAACATCAACATTGTCTCCCTATCTATCGCCATTTATGGACACAAGCGACCCCTCTCGCCCCTCTCTTCCTCTCTCTCTCTCTCTCTCTCTCTCTAGCTCTCTCTTTCTCTCGCTCTCACACCCTCTCCCACACACACTCGATGTCTCTTCCAAATAGTCTGCTCCCCAGCCCTTTTAGTGCTATCCGCTACTACATGTCACACCATTCCCCCCTTCCCTTATACTAGGTTTACATCATCAGTGGTCTCTCTATTCCATGTACACTCTCTCCCTCTCACACCCAAACGCGTGCACAAACACGCACAAACACCCATTTATCTGGATCCTCATCTCTCCCCATGTCCGCATGTGTATCTCTCACACTCACTCTCTAATTATGTATATGTGTCTCCACGTTACACAACACAAAGCCCCATGTACATGTCTCTCTCTATCCTCCACACACAGACACAAAGAATCTGTTATCATTGCCTCAGTCTCTAACATATCACACACACTGCTTCTCTCTCTCTCTCTCTCTCTCTCTCTCTCTCTCTCTCTCTCTCTCTAAACACGCTCATCAAGGGTTTCCCGTGAATAACTTACCGTCTATTCATCAATAGTCGTGGCGATCTGGCGAACACGAGGCGTGAAAAGAATAAATCTACGTGCTTAGACCACCTAGTATGACTACTAGGACTAGAAACAAGCCAAAAGCGCGCGCCGTCACCCCCTCCTTGTCGGTGACGGGAAAATCTTTGTTTTACACAGTCGAGAAGTCATTGTGCTAAGGCCCCACATGCGAGGCGTTGAATAGAATGTAGATGCTAGTTTACGGAAGCAAGTATCGATAATCGTTTGTATCTCCATACTTATATTTCTTCTCTTATAAAAACCGAGGTGGTGATGATGATGCGTGTGCCATCTTGCAATATAGACCGTCCGATCTATATCGATGGATGGAAATTAAACTAAAAGATACCGCACCCTCTCCACATTTGCAGACAAGGCCTTCCCTCGTTCATCCCTATCTCCAACAAACCTCATTGTTGAGCAATTAAGAAAGGAAGCCTCTGGAACAAAGCTGGCACAGTGGCGCTTCGGCGTCGTCAATCCCCATGCCTCCGCTCGGTCAGACCACCAACCACCACCACCCCTCCTCTTCACCTTATCTCATATTTCTCGAGATATCATTAGTTTTTACACATGGGATTACTCCATGAGGTCAATCACAACAAGTGTTTTATAAAAAATGCATCTTGATGTTCCGTGCAATGCACGGATCTTGCTAATACTCCTACACAAGACTAAGTTGGTGATCTTTGGTGTATACGCCATCCGTCGTTTGTGACCATTAGATCTACATCTAATGATTGTGAGGTAAGTTGTTGCCTTTTCTCACCAACATCCCACTTGTCTACCAATTTGCAGAAAAACCCATAATTAGTATCTTAAAACCAACCACATCCCTCCACGACCTCACCAAAGCAGCCCAAGGAATATATTCTAATTGAAACATATGTATATCAAAATTAGAGTGTTTTGTACCAAGTTTGTGAATAAGTATTATTCTAATTATGATTAGTTACAGCGGACATGAACATTGCTAGTATTTCCAACCATGCATTTTTCCTAGTATTCCATAGTTTGAGTTTTCCATCAAGATATTAGTCACTCATGGTTGATATTTACTTTCAATCATGTACACATATGCACTATGTAACTAGCCTTGCTTATTGGCTTCCAAAGCTTAACTTTCACTCCTACTTACAATATGTAGAGTATTTAACAAAAACTACCACTTTCAACCAGCCCTAGGAAGAATCTATTGTACAAAAATAGCAAAAACATACCCAAAATTTCTTAATCCGCCAAAAACTACTACCTAGTACTCCTACCGATTAGGTTCGTTTAAACCCATTTATGACAGGGTTGGCCCACACGTCCGTCTTGTGAGGCAGCAAACCAACACATTTTGTTTGACCGTTGACACGAGGACCCACATCGACCTTCTATCCTGTTATTCCCCTCAAATCATTATTTTTCTGAACATTACTTCAAGCAGTCTTGATCGTGTTAGTCGGTGGCGCGGGTGATGGCGAGTTGGCGCCGCTCCGCCCGGACGGGCAGACGCCTTGGCCAGCCTCCTTGCAGGTTGGCGAGCTGGCCCGGCGTGACTCACGGCGAGCAAGCTGCTGCGCTGGCCTTCGCTCGAGCGGATGGCTGGCTGGCCTTGTGGCAGCAAAGCAAGCCGCCCAGCTTCCGTGCCAATCTAGCTAGCAAACCTTGCGAGACAAGCAGGTGGGCGAAGCTATCTTGGCTAGCTAAGCGACCTGGCGCTGACGGGCTGGCATCCGGGCTGCCGCAACATGGGCTCCGCACCATCGGCGGTTTTGACCTGCCTATACGCGGCGGTGGTAGCTGCGTCCCATGGCCAGGATGACTAGGTGGGCGGGCGGAGGTAGGAGGTCACTCGAGGATTTTGTTGGTAAGAGCATGTACAATGGTTGATAAGGTAGTCTTATCTTAAGTCTGCCACGTATGCAAGTGGTAGTAGTTTCTTGGCATTTAGTGGTTTCTTGCATTATTAGGGGTTTCTTGTAAGGAAATGTACGTACTACTAGCGACAAAAGCGATTCTAGGTTGCGTTGTACTCAGCGAGTACTACTAGTGGTCGCGAGTGTATACCTCGTTTTGTGGGTTCGATCCGGCGAGCATACGGCGACCTTTTAAAAAATATTACTACTACACTTTGCTGCGTGCCATATTTTACGGGTAGTTTGAGTTTTGAAGTCGAAAGGCGTGCAGCCCCACAATCTGGGTGCCTTTGGACAGCCTAGCCACGTGAGCAGGTTTTCCTTCCCGAGGATCCGTGGCTCGCGTGCTCGCCCTAGCTGCACCTCGCTTGCAGCTTCCTCATCAGCTAGTAGCATATTTAAACTAAGCGCCTCCCAATTAAGCCGAGGCGAAAAAGCTGGCGGGGCATTGGGAATTGTGCAATATGGCTCCGTCGTAAAGTGCTCTACTACTACTCTGTAGCTTGTGGCGTTGCGATGGACTTCACTCCATTATCGGCTCTACTATAAAGAAATTCCTCTTGGCGTGTTTTTTTTAAGCGGAGGCAAAAGCTTTGCTTCATCTCATTCATAAAGAAGGAACTAGTACTAACAAAGTTGACGAGATCCATTACACCTCCACAAATGGGCGAAAAGCCTAGTCTCGCTGTATCAAATAACTCAAATGTTACGCCCTTGATAACGTCGCGATAAACAGGCTGCTAGTGTGCGTGAGAGGAGGCGGCTGAGTAGGCCAGCTACTCCTACGTGAGAGGCGGCTGAATATAGCACCGAGTACCCACTAGGCCACTACGCATGTGTACTTCCCTGCATTGATAGTACAGCGATGGTTCTAGAGAACAGTAGTACCCTCCACTTCCAACCGTAGCTCCTTGGCCCTGAGATTCAAGAGTTCAAAACTGGTGCACTATACTAGACTAGACTAGAAGTACAGTACATCGCACTACTAGTTGAGAAAAGTAATCTTGAATCTTTGCTGATGCAATCGTACTCCTCCGTCACATAATGTAAGGCGTTTTTGACACTAGTTGGCGTGTACAAAAATGGCAAAAACATACCCAAAATTTCTTAATCCACGCCAAAACTACTACCTAGTGCCAAAAATTTCTTACTAGTGCTATTATTTACAGTATAATGCAATCCCATAACGTTCCATAATGCTAGTACTAGTAGTAAATAATAGCCTCACCCCTTATTTGAGAGCGATCTACAGTTGGAAGGGCGAGGCCTGCTGATTACTACGCTCTTATCTCCTCCTCGCCGATTCCCCTCCCCGAAGAAAGGCAGTTCGTTGCTGCTCCCATGGATTCGCCAGCGGTTCTCCTCCTCGTCGGGGCTGGGAGACCTTGGGCGGCGATCCTCTGGGAGAAATCGCCGCCCGCTCCGACATCCTCACCGCCCGCAAGACTCGGTGCTTCCTGCACCAACTTTTCAAGGCTGCTTAAACAGGCTTGGGAAAAGGCCATGCTTGTTGGTCTTCCATCGTCCTCGAGGAAAGGTTCTTCTATGGGACAATCCTTGAACAATCCACCGCTCCACAGCCATGGTTGCACGTTGACTCCGCTAGAGTTGCCGGCGTTGAGAGGTAGTCGGATTTTGTTCGATGAGCAGGTCGATGATGGAGTTTGATCATGTAGTACTTAGTTATTCCATTTCCATCCGTAATTTCTCCGCTGCCCACCGTCTTATATATAGTTCGGGTCGGTGCCAATGAAGATTGGCTTGCATACCTCGGCGGATACCACCATCATTTTGCACAACATCCACAGCGGTGCGGCTGTTCGGTGAACCCTTCTCCACCATTGGGATCGGCCTTCCGGATGGCTGGGCTTGAATCGTATGATGATGCCTACATGAGATTGAAGAAGATAGCAATTGCGGACCCGCCGACAAAGCGGCAGCGGCTACGATTACTATCTCATCGCGGTGTTCGACATAAGGATTGCCATCAATGCAAGACCACGATGTGGCGGTGGCGCATGTTGGCGATGGCAGATTTGTACCCTACGTTCAAAGGCGCCGTCGCCATCTAGGCCGCTTCTTCGCGGTGACAAGCCGGGGACTTGTTTCATCTTGTTGCCATCCTACGATGCGGGGAGATTACAAGCGGAATGCACAAACCATCATTTGCATCCCTAACGGTACTCCATTATTTTGCGAGGACCGGTCATCCCCGATCAAAATAAGATCACCGATCTGGATGTGCATTTGCATCCATGATTCGGTCTAACACGGAACCTTGTAGCTGACTTTGGCATATTGGGATCAACTATCTTAGCGATGCGCTACCCATGGTACCAGCGATGTGCAACATGGTCACACAATCTACCACGATCGGACCGTCACCATCTACCCAGGTATTCCATTTTTAACCCTCTCGCCTTCTCTTTCATTGTTGTACTAGTAGTATACTTAGTAGTACTAGTAGGAGTACTTTTACCTTGGAGGGCCAGCGTATAGCTAGCTAGGCCCTTGAAGACTTGAATCCACTAGCTGCCACCATTTTGTTTTCCATGTCTTACTATCTCATCCATGTAGCCAAGAGTGGCTATATATAATAAGCTGGTTATTTTACTTCCTCTATACGGAGTAGTACTATTTGCTGCAGATATTCTGACCGCCATATTTGAGCACAACATTATTATGCATGGACCTTGACTATATGCGTCACCATGTGTCCAGATCTGGGATGCGCGTGTACCAAATGAGCGGCGCGAGTTCTACCCCGTGATGCTACGTGGGTGCGAGGAACACTCTTGGAAGTACTACGCTTTTCATCGGGGACAACTACCCCATTGTGAAGCGGATGCCACCTTCCGTGCCGACACGGAAGGCCTGCCATTCATGAAGCATGGTTGTGTCTTCATTGCGCACCGCCGGATGAGCGACATCTTTGGGACCGCTATCCCTGATTTATGCGCTTGGCTTGGATGAGTCTCCATCGTGTGGAACCGGACTAGAAAGCTGCGACAATGATTCCGTTGCCCACCGCTATGGATCGTGCCATCCATGAAGAACACACAGGGCTGGAACACGGAGGAGTACATGCATGTAGTCCATCTATAGCGTGTAAGTGGAGTGCGGTAATTGTGAATGATAGCGCTGTGAATATATGTAGACTAGTCGTGCACAAATTTATCACATGAATTGGATATGAACTTGTGTGGCATCTGGCATTTGTCCTTTAGAATTTATTACTAGTAAATGTGTTATGTATGCGTGCAACTTGTGTGGTTGTTGCACGGCTCCAACTGCGCTCTTTGAGAAAAAAAGGTGGCACAACTTTGGATATCGTGACATGGCGGCATCATACAGTAGCATCGTTAGCTATAGTTGTAGTAAACTCCTACTAGGGCGACAACTCCTATAAAACCTCGCGCTTGGCTCTTTGCCTCTTTGGGAGGTTCAACAGTTCGTACTCGTGTGAACCTTGCACTTGGCTCTTAGCCTCTTGGAAGGTCAACAATGATGATACTACTGATACAATATGCTTCTAGCAATCGACACCGATTGAACTGCTGCCGTCCACAGCGAGGTGAGGCGAGGCGAGGAGAGGAGAGGAGAGAGGCGCTGTAGTCAAAACCCTCTCCTCGTCCTGTGAACCACCCAGCGTGTGGGCGATGGAGGCGTAGTAAGCAAGCTTCTCCTCGTTCGGCGAGTTGACGGGACACATCAAAGGAGTACTAGTACTAGTAGTAGTCCATCTTGCATCCTTTCAATTAATATGGCTTAATTTGAAGCGATAAAAATACCTTTGGCGGTCAGCGTATGTAACAATATGCTCTTTACGGTCACTATATATAGTTTTGCGGCGTGGCACTTTGTTGACTAGTTAAATTGTCACCTGGTTTCTGGGTCCCACCTGAAGGAAATATGCCCTAGAGGCAATAATAAAGTTATTATTTATTTCCTTATATCATGATAAATGTTTATTATTCATGCTAGAATTGTATTAACCGGAAACATAATACATGTGTGAATACATAGACAAACAGATAGTCACTAGTATGCCTCTACAAGACTAGCTCATTAATCGAAGATGGTTATGTTTCCTAACCATAGACATGTGTTGTCATTTGATTAATGGGATCACATCATTAGGAGAATGATGTGATTGACATGACCCATTCCGTTAACTTAGCACTTGATCGTTTAGTATGTTGCTAATGCTTTCTTCATGACCTATACATGTTCCTGTAACTATGAGATTATGCAACTCCGTTTACGGAGGAACACTTTGGGTACTACCAAGCGTCTGGCATAAGCTGGGTGATTATAAAGGAGTACTACAGGTGTCTCCAAAGGTACTTGTTGGGTTGGCGTATTTGAGATTAGGTTTTGTCACTCCGATTGTCGGAGAGGTATCTCTGGGCCTTCTCGGTAATACACATCACTTAAGCCTTGCAAGCATTACAACTAATGAGTTAGTTGTGAGATGATGTATTCGGAGCGAGTAAAGAGACTTACGGTAGCGAGATTGAACTAGGTATTGGATCTGACGATCGAATCTCGGGTAAGTAACATACCGATGACAAAGGGAACAACGTATGTCGTTATGCGGTTTGACCGATAAAGATCTTCGTAGAATATGTAGGAACCAATATGGGCATCCAGGTTCCGCTATTGGTTATTGACGAGAATGGTTCTAGGTCATGTCTACATAGTTCTCGAACCCGTAGGGTCCATTGCAACGTTTGATGACAGTTCATTATGAGTTTATAAGTATTGATGCACGAAGGTTGTTGAGTCCGGATATGATCACGGACATGACGAGGAGTCTCGAAATGGTCGAGACATAAAGATTGATATATTGGAAGCCTATGTTTGGACTTGGAAGGGTTCGAATGAAAGCAGGAAGTTACGGAACAGGGGGTTACGGAACCCCGGAAGTATATGGGCCTTAATGGGCCACAAGAGAGAAGAGGAAGGGCCGGCCAGGCAGGCGCGCCCCCTCCCCTCTAGTCCGAATAGGACAAGGAGAGGGGCGGCGCCTTCCCTCTTCCCCTCCCAATCCTACTCCAACTAGGAGAGGGAGTCCTACTCGGTGGGAGTAGGACTCCTCGGCCGCCTCCTAGGGCCGGCCGCACCCCCTTTGCTCCTTTATATCTGAGGCGGGGGCACCCCATAACACACAAAGTTGATCTGGATCGTTCCTTAGCCGTGTGTGGTGCCCCCTCCACCATATTCCACTTGGTCATATCGTCGTAGAGCTTAAGCGAAGCCTGCGCGGAGAAGTCATATCGTCGCGGAGCTTAGGCGAAGCCCTGCATCGATGGAGCATCAACATCGTCCTGCGCCGTCGTCTTGTGGAACTCATCCCGACACTTTCTGGATCGGAGTTCGGGGATCGTCATCGAGCTGAGCGTGTGCGAGAACTTCGGAGGTGCCGTCGTTCGGTGCTTGGATCGGTCGGATCGTGAAGGCGTCGACTACATCAACCGCATTGTTATAGCGCTTCCGCTTTCGGTCTCACAGTGCGTGGGCGGACCTCTCCCCTCGTTGCTATGCCATCACCATGGTCTTGCGTGTTCGTAGGAATTTTTTGAAATTACTCGTTCCCCAACAGATTATGTCGAGCCTGGTTTTATGCGTTGATGTCATATGCGAGTAGAACACAAGTGAGTTGTGGGCGATATAAGTCATCTTGCTTACCGGCATGTCATACTTTGGTTCAGCGGTGTTGTGAGATGAAGCGGCCGGACCGACATTACGCGTGCGCTTCTGCGAGACTGGTTTCACCGCTCAAGCACTTTCGTTGCTTAAAGGTGACGGCGGTGTCTGTCTCTCTCACTTTAGTTGAACCGAGTGTGGCTCGCCCGGTCCTTGCGAAGGTTAAAACAGCACCAACTTGACAAACTATCGTTGTGGTTTTGATGCGTGGTAAACGGTTCTTGCTCAGCCCGTAGCAGCCACGTAAAACTTGCAACAACAAAGTAGAGGGCGTCTAACTTGTTTTGCAGGGCATGTTGTGATGTGATGTGGTCAAGGCGTGATGCTATATTTTATTGTATGAGATGATCATGTTTTGTAACGAGTTATCGGCAACTTGCGAGAGCCATATGGTTGTCGCTTTATTGTATGAAATGCAAGCGCCATGTAATTGCTTTACTTTATCACTAAGCGATAGCGATAGTCGTAGAAGCAATAGTTGGCGAGGCGACAACGATGCTACGATGGAGATCAAGGTGTCGCGCGGTGGCGATGGTGATCATGGCGGTGCTTGGCGATGGAATCACAAGCACAAGATGATGATGACCATATCATATCACTTATATTGATTGCATGTGATGTTTATCCTTTATGCATCTTATCTTGCTTTGATTGGCGGTAGCATTATAAGATGATCTCTCACTAAAATTATCAAGAAGTGTTCTCCTGAGTATGCACCGTTGCCAAAGTTAAGTAGTACCCGGACACCGCGTGATGATCGGGTGTGATAAGTTCTCGTCCATCTACAGCGGGTGCAAAATAGTTGCTGCAGCGAATACTCGGTTAAACTTGGCGAGCCTTGCATATAACAGATATGGCCTCGGAACACGGAGACCGAAAGGTCGAGCGTGAATCATATAGTAGATATGATCAACATAGTGATGTTCACCATTGAAACTACTCCATCTCACGTGATGATGGGACATGGTTTAGTTGATTTGGATCACGTAATCACTTAGATAACTAGAGATGTCATCTAAGTGGGAGTTTTTAATATGATTAATTAAACTTAAATTTATCATGAGCTTAGTACCTAATAGTATTTTGCTTGTCTATGTTTCTTTGTAGATAGATGGCTCGTCTTTGTTGTTCCGTTGAATTTTAATGCGTTCCTTGAGAAAGCAAAGTTGAAAGATGATGGTAGCAATTACGGACTGGGTCCGTAACGAGGATTATCCTCATTGCTGCCTGAGAAAAATTAAATCTGGAAGCACATTGGGTAGCGAACTGCTGCAAGAGCTGAGCGAGAAGTTGTGAGCGTCTGGCAAAGCAAAGCTGATGACTACTCAATAGTTCGATGTGCCATGCTACGGCTTAGAACCGGGTCTTCAACGGCGTTTTGAGCGTCATGGAGCATATGAGATGTTCGGGGAGTTGAAGTTAATATTTCAAGCAAATGCCGGATTGAGAGATATGAAGTCTCCAATAAGTTCTATAGCTGCAAGATGGAGGAGAATAGTTACATCGGTGAACATATACTCAAAATGTGCAGGTATAATAATCACTTGATTCAGCTGGGAGTTACTCTTCCGGATGATAGTGTCATTGACAAATTCTCCAATCACTGCCACCAAGCTACAAGAGCTTCGTGATGAACTATAATATGCAAGGAATGACTAAGACAATTCTGAGCTCTTACGCAATGCTAAAAGCAGCGGAGGTAGAAATCAAGAAAAGAGCATCAAGTGTTGATGGTCAACAAGACCACTAGTTTCAAGAAAAAGGGCAAAGGGAAGAAGAAGGAAACTTCAAAAGAACAGCAAGAAAGTTGCTGATCAAGAGAAAAACCAAATCTGGACCTAAACCTGAAGCGAGTGTTTTCTTGCCAGCGGTGGACCTTTGGGCGGAACTGCCCCAAGTATTTGGCGGATAAGAAGGATGGCAAGGTGAACAAAGGTATATGTGATATACATGTTATTGATGTGTACCTTACTAGAGCTCGTAGTAGCACACAGGTATTTGATCTGGTTACATTGCTAATATTTGCAACTCGAAGCAGGGACTACTGGAATAGGCGAGCAGCGGCAAGGGCGAGGTGACGATGCTGCGTGGGAAATGGTTCCAAAGTCAATGTGATCGCGATCGACGCGCTACCTCTACATCTACCTTGGGATTAGTTTTAGACCTAAATAATTGTTATTTGGTGCGGCGTTGAGCATGAACATTATATCTGGATCTTGTTTGATGCGAGGCGGTTATTCATTTAAATCGAGAGAATAATGGTTGTTCTATTTATATGAGTAATATCTTTTATGGTCATGCACCCTTGAAGAATGGTCTATTCTTGTTGAATCTCGACAGTAGTGATACACATATTCATAATGTTGAAGCCAAAAGATCAGAGTTGATAATGATAGTGCAACTTATTTGTGGCCTTGCCGTTTAGGTCATATCGATGTAAAAGCATGAAGAAACTCCATCTTGATGGGCTTACGGAATCACTTGATTATGAATCACTTGGTACTTGCGAACCGTGCCTCATGGGCAAGATGACCAAAACGCCGTTCTCGGAACTATGGGCGAGCAACTGATTTGTTGGAAATCATACATCTTGATGTTTGTGGTCAATGAATGTTGAGGCCTTGGGCGGTATCGTTATTTTCTCACCTTCACAGATGATTTGAGTAGATATGGGTATATCTACTTAATGAAACACAAATCTGAAACATTTGAAAAGTTCAAAGAATTTGAGTGAAGTGGAAAATCATCGTAACAAGAAAATAAAGTTTCTGATCTGATCGTGGAGGAGAATATTTGAGTTCTGAGTTTGGTTTACATTTGAAACAATGTGGAATAGTTTAGCAACTCCATACCGGAACACCACGGAGAAATGGTGTGTCGAGCGTCGTGTCGTACTTTACTTGATATGGTGCGATCTATGATGTCTCTTCTGATTTACCGCTATCATTTTGGGGATATGCTTTAGAGGCGGCCGCATTCACGTTAAATAGGGCACCATCTAAATCCGTTGAGGCGACACCGTATGAACTGTGGTTTGGCAAGAAACCAAAGTTGTCGTTTCTTAAAGTTTGGGGCTGCGATGCTTATGTGAAGAAACTTCAACCAGATAAGCTCGAACCCAAATCGGAAAATGTGTCTTCATAGGATACCCAAAGGAGACTGTTGGGTACACCTTCTATCACAGATCTGAAGGCAAGATTTTCGTTGCTAAATTCGGATCCTTTCTAGAAGGAGTTTCTCTCGAAAGAAGTGAGTGGGAGGAAAGTAGAACTTGATGAGATAAGCTGTATCTGCTCCCTTATTGGAAAGTAGTTCATCACAAGAAATGGTTCTGTGACAACTACACCAATTAGTGAGGAAACTAATGATGATGATCATGAAGCTTGAGATCAAGTTACTCTGAACCGTGGGTCAACGAGTAAAATCGCACCGAGTGATGCGGTAATCCTATTACGGAAGTCATGTTACTTGACCATGGCGAACCTACAAACTATGAAGAAGCGATGGTGAGCCAGATTCCATAAAATGGCTGGAAGCCATGAAATCTGAGATGGGATCCATGTATGATAACAAAGTATGGACTTTGGTTGACTTGCCGATGATCGGCAAGCCATTGAGAATAAATGGATCTTTAAGAAGAAGGCTGCGCCGATGGTAATATAACTGTCTACAAAGCTCGACTTGTTGCGAAAGGTTTTCGACAAGTTCAAGGGGTTGACTACGATGAGACTTTCTCACCCGTGGCGATGCTTAAGTCTGTCCGAATCATGTTAGCAATTGCGCATTTTATGATTATGAAATTTGGCAAATGGATGTAAAAACTGCATTCTTGAATGGATTTCTAGAAGAAGAGTTGTATATGATGCAACGAGAAGGTTTTGTCGATCAAAGGGTACTAACAAGGTGTGCAAGCTCCAGCGATCAATTTATGATGCAGTGCAAGCCTCTCGGAGTTGGAATAAGCGCTTTGATAGTGTGATCAAAGCATATGGGTTTATCTGAGACTTTTGGAGAAGCTTTGTATTTACAAGAAAGTGAGTGGGAGCTCTGTAGCATTTCTAATATTATATGTGGACGACATATTATTGATTGGAAATGATATAGAATTCTGGATAGCATAAAGGATACTTGAATAAAAGTTTTTCAATGAAAGACCTCGGTGAAGCTGCTTACATATTGGGCATCAAGATCTATAGAGATAGATCAAGGCAGCAATTGGACTTTCACAAAGCACATACCTTGATAAAGTTTTGAAGAAGTTCAAAATGGATCGAGCAAAGAAAGGTTTTTACCTGTATTACAAGGTGTAAGATTGAGTCGGACTCAATGCCCGACCACAATGAGAAGATAGAGAAAAATGAAAGATGTTCCTATGCTTCAGCCATAGGCTCTATCATGTATGCAATCTTGTGTACGGACTGACGTATGCTTAGCTGTAAGCTTGGCGGGAAGGTACCAAAGTAATCGAGTGGATCCTTTGGACAGCGGTCAAGAACATCTGAAATACGAAAAGGACTAAGGATATGTTTCTCGTATATGGAGGTGACAAAGAGCTAGTCGTAAATGGTTACGTCGATGCAAGCTTTGACACGATCCGGACGATTCTAAATCGCAAACGGATCGTATTTTTAAGCGGTGGAGCTGTCGGTTGGTGCAGTTCTAAACAAAGCGTCGTGGCGGGATCTACATGTGAGCGGAGTACATAGCTGCTTGGAGCGACAAATGAAGAATGCGGATGAAAGAGTTCATTTCCGATCTAGGTGTTATACCTAGTGCATCGGGACCAATGAAGATCTTCTGTGACAATCTTGGTGCAATTGCCTTGGCAAAGGAATCCAGATTTCACAAGAGGACCAAGCATATCAAGAGGCGCTTCAATTCCATTCGGGACCAAGTCAAGTGGGAGACATAGAGATTTGCAAAATACATACGGATCTGAATGTTGCAGACCCGTTGACTAAGCCTCTTCCACGAGCAAAACATGATCAACACCAAGACTCCATGGGTGTTAGAATCATTCTTGTGTAATCTAGATTATTGACTCTAGTGCAAGTGGGAGGCTGAAGGAAATATGCCCTAGAGGCAATAATAAAGTTATTATTTATTTCCTTATATCATGATAAATGTTTATTATTCATGCTAGAATTGTATTAACGGAAACATAATACATGTGTGAATATATAGACAAGCAGATAGTCACTAGTATGCCTCTACAAGACTAGCTCATTAATCGAAGATGGTTATGTTTCCTAACCATAGACATGTGTTGTCATTTGATTAATGGGATCACATCATTAGGAGAATGATGTGATTGACATGACCCATTCCGTTAACTTAGCACTTGATCGTTTAGTATGTTGCTAATGCTTTCTTCATGACCTATACATGTTCACTGTAACTATGAGATTATGCAACTCCGTTTACGGAGGAACACTTTGGGTACTACCAAGCGTCTGGCGTAAGCGGGTGATTATAAAGGAGTACTACAGTGTCTCCAAAGGTACTTGTTGGGTTGGCGTATTTGAGATTAGGTTTTGTCACTCCGATTGTCGGAGAGGTATCTCTGGGCCTTCTCGGTAATACACATCACTTAAGCCTTGCAAGCATTACAACTAATGAGTTAGTTGTGAGATGATGTATTCTGGAGCGAGTAAAGAGACTTACGGTAGCGAGATTGAACTAGGTATTGGATACCGCGATCGAATCTCGGGTAAGTAACATATACCGATGACAAAGGAACAACGTATGTCGTTATGCGGTTTGACCGATAAAGATCTTCGTAGAATATGTAGGAACCAATATGGGCATCGGGTTCCGCTATTGGTTATTGACGAGAATGGTTCTAGGTCATGTCTACATAGTTCTCGAACCCGTAGGGTCCATGCGCTTAACGTTTGATGACAGTTCATTATGAGTTTATAAGTATTGATGCACGAAGGTTGTTGAGTCCGGATATGATCACGGACATGACGAGGAGTCTCGTAATGGTCGAGACATAAAGATTGATATATTGGAAGCCTATGTTTGGACTTGGAAGGGTTCGAATGAAAGCAGGAAGTTACGAACACGGGGTTACGGAACCCCGAAGTATATGGGCCTTAATGGGCCACAAGAGAGAAGAGGAAGGGCCGGCCGGGCAGGCGCGCCCCCCTCCCCTCTAGTCCGAATAGGACAAGGAGAGGCGGCGCCTTCCTCTTCCCCTCCCAATCCTACTCCAACTAGGAGAGGGAGTCCTACTCGGTGGGAGTAGGACTCCTCGGCCAGCGCCTCCCTAGGGCCGGCCGCACCCCCTTTGCTCCTTTATATCTGAGGCAGGGGCACCCATAACACACAAGTTGATCTGGATCGTTCCTTAGCCGTGTCGGTGCCCCCTCCACCATATTCCACTTGGTCATATCGTCGTAGAGCTTAGGCGAAGCCTGCGCGGAGAAGTCATATCATCGCGGAGCTTAAGGCGAAGCCCTGCGTCGGTGGAGCATCAACATCGTCCTGCCCCGTCGTCTTGTGGAACTCATCCCGACACTTTGCTGGATCGGAGTTCGGGGATCGTCATCGAGCTGAGCGTGTGCGAGAACTTCGGAGGTGCCGTCGTTCGGTGCTTGGATCGGTCGGATCGTGAAGGCGTCGACTACATCAACAGCGTTGTTATAATGCTTCGCTTTCGGTCTCAGAGTGCGTGGGCGGACCTCTCCCCTCTCGTTGCTATGCCATCACCATGGTCTTGCGTGTTCGTAGGAATTTTTTTGAAATTACTACGTTCCCCAACACCACCTGTTAGTTGGCAGAGCAAAGAAATCAGTTAAACAAAACTTTGCGCAGGCACGACACGAGTCCAACCCTTGCGCGCGAACCGCCCTGGCTGTGTATGTGAGTGCATGCACGTGTCCTCCCTCGGTCTTCCAACAAAGAGTGTACATCGGCTACAAAACAAAGAGTGTGGTACATAATGTACATCTACACTTCCAATGCATGTAGCCTTTAATCTAAATCGATATTGATTGACTAATGCACCAACTTGTGCTGTAGGTATAGGATACATGTCTATCCTTAATTACAGCATGCTGCGACCTTCATTTAATCTTCTTATCTCAATGGTCGCATGCATACATAAGTCTGCTACTTTTGGGCGTTAATTATGCCCTTGTCAATGTGTAAATCTCTAAATGTACAGTCTTTCACGGACGTAGGGAGTAGGTTGAGCACTTGAGCGTGAGCTGTGTGTGTTGTGTGCCACATGGGTGCGTGAGTGTTGCGTGCGTCCATGTGTACGTGTGAGTGTTGCATGTTGCATGCATGCATGTGGCTTACTCCCTGCCATTGACATGTTCATATTTCAAGCTTCCTCTGTTCCCTCCATATGGTGATACTCCCTCTGTTCCCAAATAGTGCAGATAAAAGCCTCCCTCTGTTCCCAAATCGGAGTGTTTGTCTTTCTATATTTCAACAAGTGACTAGATGCGGACAAAATGAGTGAAGTGGCGTAGAGGCATAGGGATCTTGTAGAAAGGAAGTCCTCGCGATCCATTATTCCCCATCTCGGTCGAGAGAACTATTCAACTAGTCTTAGCGGTGAAGTGACAATACCGCTGCAGCGAGATGGGACACGTAATTAATAAGCTGAACTAGCGTGTTGTTGTTACTAAATCAGCCATAACCAATCTGCCATCATGTTTTCCGATGAAACCACGCTTCATAAATCGCCTCGTACCTCATGTCCTCCATTAAGCGACATATGGGCCCTCTTGTGGTAGACCCACATGTCATCGGTGTAACTATTTACACTCGAAGGGCGGTATATCCTGGTAGTAGTACTAGTAGAATTGAGATTTAATGCACTTTCTTCCCGTCTTCCTCTTCTTCCTCCTCTCTTCCCCATAAATCGGCCGCTTTTACCATTTACCCCGCTCCTTTGCTCGCCGCCCGCCATCTTCCTTGGTAGCTCGCGTACCATATCCCCGCTCGGTGCTCGTCCACACGAGGAGAAGCTTCTTCGCTCGCCTGCCGAATCCACTTCCCGCTGGCTCGCGAGCACCGAAAACCCCAATGGCAGAACCGGCCGACATGCGAGCGCGATTGGAATTCCCTCCCGATGTTCTCTTGGAGCAGATCTGTAGTCGTATGGACCTACTCAGCACCGTCTGTCGGCGCATGCTCGGTGTCTTTGTACCATCTACTAAATGCGCAACGGCCGGCTCTTTTCAAGACACCACCTTGCGATGCCCGATCCTCGCAGTGGCCCAGACACCGACTTGCGATCCTACGGAGGTTGCCGTGGTGCCCCTCGACATGCTACCACTACCGTCCACACGTCCTTCATGCGCGGCCACTCTTTGGCGGGCATGAAATAACTGAGATCGTCCTCATCCACCACACGGTAGTCCGTGGCGTCTCGTGGATATCTACACCCAGCGAGATCACCCTTCCATCGTTGGATACCGCCGACATCGAGCCTCGCGGCCCGCGGACACTCCTGCCTACTACGCGCGAGGCGCGTCAAGCTTTTGGCTCGACCTCTGTTTGCGAAAGTTGTAATCTGCGAAGTGCCCACACCATCGAAGACTACATGGATTACAAGCTCATTGCCTTTTCAACATGGGATTAGTCTATCTAGAATCCGGTCGCCATACATGGTTATGGCTCATCATCAATCTGTTGAGGCAACATTTTTGTCGATGCTATAGTGCATGATGGCATCGTTTACTGTGATCGATCGCCTTGATTGGCTGCCTATCTTTGGTGGAATCTATAAATCGTTTAATTGCTCTATCTCATCTCATCTTTACCTTATCAATACGACTGCCTGTTCATTTGTTACAAATTTAGAATGCATAGCATGTCTATAACCACATCATTGCTATGTGTTCCTCTCATTTCCTAGATTTTTATGACCACACATGTTATTGTTAGAGTTGATATGAGAACAATTGGCATCTAATGATTGTTAGAATACATATTATGAGCATAACATCATGATTGCTATATGTTACTCTCGTTTACAAGATTTTTATAACAACACATGTTATTGCTTAGAGTTGATATGAGAACAGTAGTAGTAAGTGCTATGGTAGAATATGAGTAGGCGTTGTCATAGCTGTTTTCCTCTCATTGTTACATGATGTTCGAACCATGACATGTTGCTAGAATATGAAAGCCATTGGCTTATTTTTTAACTTGGGGTATGACTATGACCACGACATTGCAATTCTCTGTCTATGATATGTGTCATTGTTATCATAATCTTAATTCCACACATACTCTGAACATGATTGTTTATTTTTGTCCTTTTGGTCTCCCATTTGAATTGTTGCAGCAGACGCCGTCGCTGGCCTTCATGATTCTGGACACTGGAATCATACCAGCCGATGGGTGGTGGTTTATCGCTCGTTCAGGTGGCGGCGGTCATTTGATGCTCATTCGCACGTACCAAATTGACCAAACCATTACATCAAACCACATGCGTTACAATGCATGGGGCGTTAAATGACATTGATGGCTATGGCTGCTTCGTGTTAGAAAGATCCCAGCTCCGTTGGGCGGCGTATTCAAGCTGGGCGGGTTTACAACCTCGGCAACCACTCCTTGTTCCTCGGGCTCAATTATCCGATCATCCAACCAATCATCGATCATATCACGGCGATGATTACTGTGCTCTGCAACTTCCATTCGCGAGGGGGCTGTTTTACACATCATACCATGGGTTTCATGAATCACCATATCCGAGAGATTAAATCGACACAGCTTGTTGCCAAGTAATCTTGAGTGTGTGAAAGGCATCAAGCTTCCATGCGATGGATGGCTTTTGCAAACCCGACATCGGCGATGTGGTTCATGCCAACAGCAAATATGCACAACTTTATTAGTGCTGATATTTAGGCTGAGCCATGTATTCTGCTGCTGTAGCACGACCCTCTTTTGTTGGATATTATGTCTGTTGTTAGCTTGAAGCACTCCTCTGGTTTGAAGGATAGATACCTTCACAGGATCAAGTGCATCCTAACTCACCTGCGTAGGATTATTGATAATGATGATGGAGATGCTGTGCAGAAGCCATATATATATATATATATATATATATATATATATATATATATATATATATATATATATATATATATATATATATATATATATATATATATATATATATATATATATATATATATATATATATATATATCAAAGGCTTCAAGTGTGTACTTATTAGTTAAACCTATGTATAAATTGTGACACTAAATCGACTAGTAAGTAGTACAGTAGCAGTACTAGTATCGTCGGTCAAATTATTCATCATGTCCACACATTGGATTGGCGTGACAACACGCTGCAGCGTGTGGTGACACAAGAATCCTGGCGGCGTGTTCGGGTATTCTGGACTTTAGATTTGGAGTACCACTTATCTGTCGAAATCTTTCATCATTCACTTAAAACAGTCGATTGATCATACATTGAGTACCATATAACTAGAATTACCGATGCAAGTCGAAGAAGGATTGGCGGTGCTGCGGCTGGCGTCAAGATTCGATCCCACGGATCAGGAGCTGATCGAGCACCTTGAGGCCAAAGTGAGTGCTGACAGTGCGAGATTTCAGTCTCTCATCGATTTGTTCATACCAACCATCGACAGCGAGCACAACATATGCTACACCCAACCTGAGAAACTTCCAGGTAAGACACCGATCGACTTTCTACTTGCACAAACATATTCCTTTGTTTATAGCTCTATTTTTTCTTTTAGACGCAGACCTGGTGAAGCAATTACAAATTTGACAGTTAATAAAAATTGAAACAAGTGACTGCAACATGCCAAAGATGTTATGAAAATGCCAACTCGTACACTAAAACATGTATTCCACAATCTGCAGGTATCACCTGAGTGGCCTAAGGAAGCAATTCTTCAGCGCAATTCCAGGCGATCAAAGGGGCACATGGATGGCGTCGCAAGATACGATCGGTCGGCATGCCGCGATGTGGCACAAGATCGGCAATACCTTGCGGTGATGGTCAGCGGCGGCGAGCGGGCATCAAAAAGGTTCGGTGCTGCACACCAACAAGAACTTGAACAGCGGAGGACCAACTTGGTGATGCACGGTACCACCTCGGGGACTGGAGCAAGAGAAGGAGCGGAGGCTGGTCCTCTGCAAGATTTTCTACCGAGCGAACACTAGGGCCAGTAGTAAAAAGATTATAAGTTAGTTCGTATTGGTAGTTGTACTACCTTGTCGTCCATAAGTTGGTATTGTTGTTAACGATCTTTTGGTATGAACTTGCATTTGCTTCCAACCATCATGCGAGGGTCGGCGTGGATATAAAGCTGAATCATTTGTTTGAAGCGAATTTTCAGGCACCTGATTTTTATTTGATGGGTAGCATAAGCACCCGCCGTTCGAATTCCCAGTTCTCCAATTTTTTCGAAACAAGTGCATGCACTTATTATCACGATAAAAAAACAATATCCATGCTGCATCCCAGTTATCAGTCTGTACTTGCAGAATTCTCTCGTTTATTGAGCACGTATATTGTTTTTTCAGGTCGAGCAAGTTTCAACTGGGCTGCAGACTGCCCAGGGTTGGTTTTGTTTTTAACAGGCCCAGCCCATGATGATAACGGGGCACAAAGATCCAGCAGGTATCTCGGCCTCTGGCCCCAGCGTTAGTTATATTTTGTCTTACAACATCCATGGTAGTTTTTTACTGAATAAAACACACAACCCAGTTCTATTTTCCTCTTGAAGCATGTCCTACATCCGTTTCTAATCTCTACCTATAGTTTTATTAGTTCATATACACGTATCATTATATTGAAAACACATGAAATTCCCTTTTCATATTTACATCCTTATTTTTGCTGTTTTTTCCCACTCAGCGCTGATTTTTTTACCACTGGTTTTCCCTTAAACCAACTCAATTGTCCCACGTCTTATTTTCTCACAAAAACAAAACGATTTTTTTGGCAAATCAATAAGTTCTTAAAAAATGTTTATCATTTCGGGATTACAACAGTTCGAACTCCACCGAAATATGCAAAATAAGGTTGAACTTTTTGACCGTGGTCCTGGGCAGAAAATGGGCTGTAATAAATTACTGAAGAATTAGCAAATGGGCTGCAAATTATAAAAAATAGCAAATGGTCTTTATGTTGTCTGCCATAGATTTGGAGGCTGACTTGTGGGCCTACCAAGTTCATGCGTACACAGGTTTACATAAAAAAAACTTAGTCAACAATCGACTCTAACAGCGTCGGACCGTTAGATGTCAATCTAACGACAATCGTGCTTCTTGATCTCGATCTTCCTGCCTGACCGCCCAAACCAGCGCCGTCGAACCCTTTGCTCCGCCTTCGTGGCGGCGGTGCTACGGGCAGGCCTCACGGCCCCAACATACTCGCATCCCTGGCCTATCTATCCCTCTACTCACCCACACCTCCTGTTATTTTCCGGCGACGGTAGCCGAACAAGTCAACCCTCGTACTCTCCACCGCATGGGCAGCCACTGTCGTGTCTTCCCCGGCTCCATGTCGTTTCCTTCATAGGCCTCGCCGTCTTCCACCGCCCTGGTGCTCTTGGCGCGGTGTGGTCAACGATGTCCATCCAATGGCCGTAGTGCTTCTTCAACCTCTGGTCTTCTTGCCCCAGCCGCCCAAAGCAGCGCGCGGTCGTGCGCGCATGCTCCTACCTCCGTGGCGGCTGTCTTTGCCGCGGAGCCTCACCGTCCCCATACTACTCCCACCGCTAGCCAGGCCATCCCTCCACTCACCCTCTCCTGTTATTCTGCGGCGGCGTCGGCCTCACTGCTGCAGCGAACCGGTGAACCCTCGTGCTCCTCTCGGCGTGGGCATCCTTTGCCGCGTCTTCCCGGTTCGTGTCGTCCCTTCCTAGGCCTCGCCATCGTCCACCGTCGTGGTGCTCTCGGCGGCGTGGTCAATGTGGTCAACAACCGACTTCCATCGGAAGAAATCTTGTCACGTGGAAGGCCGGCAGGCTGGGTCCACGGCAGCCGCAAGGAAGTGCATCCTTATTACGCGCAAAATAATTATTCCTCCACGACAGCGAGGGACCCACGGACGAGCCACGGTATTTGCGGAAAAAACGTTTCCCCCCTGACTGCTGGGACCCACCAGACGGGCCACCGTGTTCGTGAAAAAAGCGTTTGCCCCGATTGCTGGGACCCACCGGACGGACCACCGTATTCGTGAAAAAACATTCCCCATTGTCGGCTCGGACCCACGGAAGTGCCTCCTTATTACGCCTGAAAAATGAATACCCCACGCTGGTGGGACCCACCATGGTGGGAGGATGACTTAATGGGCATACTAAGTTGGCGAGGGACGGAGGGCTTTGTCAACTTAGTCAATATGAACGATTCTAGCTCCGGTGGTATGCGATGTCCATCCAGCGGCCATCGTGCTTCTTCAATCTCTGCTCTTCCTGCTCGGCCGCTCAAACAAGCGCCCGTGGGACTGCTGCTCCCTCCTCCCGGCCGGCTGTGTTGCCGCGCAGCCCTCACCGCCCCACCGTACTCCCACCGCTGGCCAAGCCATCCCTCTACTCACCCACACTGCTGTTATTCTCCGTGACGGCGGGCAGACGATAAACCCTCATACAGTCGTACTCCCCTCCATACGGGAAACAAGCTGCCGAGTCTTCCACGCCTCCGCGTCGTCCCCTTCCTAGGCCTCGCCGTCGTCCATCGCCCTGGTGCTCTCGGCGTGGCCTGGTCAACATGGTCAACAACCTACATGCATCTGAAGTGGACTGTATGTGGAGAGGCTGACAGCTGGGTCCATGGCCGCACGGAAGGAAATGCCTCCTTATTACACGCAAAATAATGATTCCTCCACGACATCGGGGACCCACGAAAGGGCCTCTGTATTTAGCGAAAAAAGCGTTACCGCCGCTGTTGCTCGGACCCACCAGCTATATCTTCGCGAGCAAGGAAGTGCCTCCTTATTACGCACAAAAAATGAATACTCCCCACATTGCTGGGACCCGGTATAGTGGCAGGTTGACTTGTGGGCCTACTAAGTTGGCGGGGGGCGGAGGGCTTTGTCAACTTAGTCAATATGCACGATTACGCTCCGGTGACCGTCGATGTCCATCCAACGGCCGTAGTGCTTCTTCAACCTCTGGTCTTCTTGCTCCGGCCGCCCAAACCAGCGCCCGGTCGTGCCACGTGCTCCTGCCTCCTGTGGCCGTCTGCGATGCGGCGGGCGTCACCGCCCTACTACTCCCACGCTGGCGGGCCAGCCCTCTACTCAACCACACCCCTGTTATTCTGCGGCGGCGGCAGCCTCACACCCATGGTGAACGGTGAACCCTCGTACTCCTCTAGGCGTGGGCATCCCTTTGCCGCGTCTTCCCAGCTCCGCGTCGTCCCCTTCCTAGGGCTCGCCGTTGTCCACCGCCTGGTGCTCTCGGCGTGGCATGGTCAGCGTGCTCAAGGCGGCTTCCATCGGGCGTGGACTGTATGTGGAGAGGTGACAGTGGGTCCTGGCGCGACAAGGAAGTGCCTCCTTATTACGTGCAAAATAATTATTCCTCCACGACAGGCGAGGGACCCGCGGACGGGCCATCGTATTTCCGAAAAAACGTTTCCCCTTCTGCTGGGACCCACCAGCTACATCTTTGCCGCAAGGAAGTGCGCTCGGGCAAAAAAGCGATTCGCCCACGATTGCTGGGACCCACGGCTACATCTTCGCCGCATGAGGAAGTGCGTCGGGCAAAAAAAACAATTCGCCCCACTGCTGGGACCCACCAGCTACATCTTGCGAGCAAGGAAGTGCACGGCGGTCGGGACCCACCTGGTCGAGCGTATGTAGCATTGTCATTCGATCGGCGTGTATGTACATCTTGGTCGATGTAAGCAGCCTTGCGAATTAAGTAGTAAGGCGCGCCGCGTGTCATAGTAGATCTTGTGGACGTAGCATGTACATGTCGTACATCGGCGAGTGCAAGAAAGAAAATCTGACAGCGTCACGTACATCGGGCAGGGTCTCGAACGCCTACTCGCGCGCTCTGGTAGCGCCCACCCACCCGGCGCGCCCCCTCGAGGCCCCGTGGCTCCATCACCGTACTCCTTTCACCCATTTATACCTCGTGCCCTAAAACTTCCGTAACAAAAGATGGATCGGGAGTTCGCGCCGCAAGCCTCTGTAGCCACGAAAAACCAATCGGGACCTGTTAGGCACCTGCCGGAGGGGGATGCCATCACCGGTGGCCATCTTCATCATCCCGGCGCTATCCATGACGAGGAGGGAGTAGTTCACCCTCGGGGCTGTGGGTATGTACCAGTGGCTATGTGTTTGATCTCTCTCTCTCTCTCTCTCTCGTGTTCTCTCTCGTGTTCCCTCTATGGCACGATCTTGATGTATCCCGAGCTTTGCTATTATAGTTGGATCTTATGTTTCTTCTCCCCCTCTACTCTCTTGTGATGAATTGAGTTTCCCCTTTGAAGTTATCTTATCGGATTGAGTCTTTTATGAGAACACTTGATGTATGTCTTGCCATGCTTATCTGTGGTGACAATGGGATATCATGTGCCACTTGATGTATGTTTTGGTGACCAACTTGCGGGTTCCGCCCATGAACCTATGCATAGGGGTTGGCACACGTTCTTGACTCTCCGGTAAAAACTTTGGGGCACTCTTTGAAGTACTTTGTGTTGGTTTGAGTAGATGAATTGAGATTGTGTGATGCATATCGTATAATCATGCCCACGGATACTTGAGGTGACATTGGAGTATCTAGGTGACATTAGGATTTTGGTTGATTTGTATCTTAAGGTGTTATTCTAGTACGAACTCTAGGGCTTTTTGTGACACTTATAAGAATAGCCCAACGGATTGATTGGAAAGAATAACTTTGAGGTGGTTTCGTACACTAACATAATCTCTTTGTTTGTTCTCCGCTATTGGTGACTTTGGAGTGACTCTTTGTTGCATGTTGAGGGATAGTTATGTGATCCAATTATGATATTATTGTTGAGAGAACTTGCACTAGTGAAAGTATGAACCCTAGGCCTTGTTTCCTATCATTGCAATACCGTTTACGCTCACTTTTACCACTTGTTACCTTGCTGTTTTATATTTTCAGATTACAAATACCCATATCTACCATCCATATTGCACTTGTATCACCATCTCTTCGCGAACTAGTGCACCTATACAATTTACCATTGTATTGGGTGTGTTGGGGACACAAGAGACTCTTTGTTATTTGGTTGCAGGGTTGTTTGAGAGAGACCATCTTCATCCTATGCCTCCCACGGATTGATAAACCTTAGGTCATCCACTTGAGGAAATTTGCTCTGTCCTACAAACCTGTGCACTTGCGGGCCCAACAACGTCTACAAGAAGAAGGTTGTGTAGTAGACATCAAGCTCTTTTCTAGCGCCGTTGCCGGGGAGGCTAGGTAAGTGAAGGTATATCTTTAGATATTGCAATTGAATCTTTTTGTTTCTTGTTTTAGCACTAGTCTAGTTTATAAAAGAAAATTACAAAAAAAAATGGAATTGAGTTTGTCTCACACGCTTCATCTTTTTAATATCTTTTGTGAGTATGATGGGAAGGAAAATTGTGCTCAAGTACTAGAAGAATAATTACATAGAATGCTTGGCATGAAATATGTGAATGATGAGCATGATTGCAATGTTGTTAGTATGAATTCTTTGAATATCCATGATGTTAATGATATGCAAAGCCACAAGCTTGGGCAAGCTATGTTTGATGAAGATGATATTTTTTATCCCCCAAGCTTTGATGAGCAAATTTATTATGATGAAAGCATGCCTCCTATCTATGATGATTATTGTGATGACACGTATGCTTTAAAGAATAATGATAACCATGAAACTTGTCATCTTGATCAAAATTTTCAATCACATGATAGTTATCTTGTTGAGTTTGCTCCCACTACTATTCATGAGAAGAAATTTGCTTATGTGGAGAGTAATAAATTTTCTATGCAAGTAGATCATGAAAAGAATGCTTTAGGTTCTGGTTATATTGTTGAATTCATTCATGATGCTATTGAAAATTATTATGATGGAGGAATATATGCTTGTAGGAATTGCAATAATATCAAGTTTCCTCTCTATGTGCTTAAAGTTTTGAAGTTATGCTTGTTTTACCTTCCTATGCAAGTTGATTCTTGTTCCCATAAGTTGTTTGCTCACAAAATCCCTATGCATAGGAAGTGGGTTAGACTTAAATGTGCTAGTCATATTCCTCATGATGCTCTCTTTATGTTTCAATTCTTATCTTTTATGTGAGCATCATTGAAATCATCATGCCTAGCTAGGGGCGTTAAACGTTAGAGCTTGTTGGGAGGCAACCCAATTTTATTTTAGTTTCTTACTTTTTAGTTCTATTTAGTAGTAAATAATCCATCTAGCCTCTTTTTAGATGTGGTTTTATCTTTTAATTAGTGTTTGTGCCAAGTTAAACCTATTGGATCTTCTTGGATGATAGTTATTTGATCTTGCTGTAATTTCCAGAAACTTTGCGCTTAGTGCCCGAATTGTTAAAAATCACCAGAACTTGATAAAATATTGATTCAATTGCTGCTGACCAATAAACAAATTTTCCAAGTCGTCTAATTTTGGTAGAATTTTTTGAGTTCCATAAGTTTGCGTTAGTTACAGATTACTACAGACTGTTCTGTTTTTGACAGATTCTGTTTTGCGTGTGTTGTTTGCTTATTTTGATGAATCTATGGCTAGTAAAATGGTTTATGATCCATAGAGAAGTTGGAATACAGTAGGTTTAACACCAATATAAATAAATGATGAGTTCATTACAGTACCTTAAAGTAGTCATTTGTTTTCTTTCTCTAGCAGACTCACGGGATTTCTATTGAGTTTTGTGTTGTGAAGTTTTGAAGTTTTGGGTGAATTCTTTTGATGGATTATGGAACAAGGAGTGGCAAGAGCCTAAGCTTGGGGATGCCCACGGCACCCCAAGATAATCAAGGACACCAAAAGTCAAAGCTTGGGGATGCCCGGAAGGCATCCCTCTTTAAATCCACTTCCATCGGTAATTTACTTGGAGCTATATTTTTATTCACCACATGATATGTGTTTTGCTTGGAGCGTCTTGTATTGTTTGCGTCTTTGCTTGTTAGTTTACCACAGTCATCCTTGCTGTACACACCTTTTGAGAGAGCCATCAATGAATTGGAATATGATAGAATACTCTATGTGCTTCACTTATATCTTTTGAGCTTGATAGTTTTGCTCATAGTGCTTCACTTATATCTTTTGAGCTTGATAATTTTTGCTCTAGTGCTTCACTTAGATCTTTTAGAAACACGGTCGTGGATTTGTTTTAAAGAAACTTGATCTCTCATGCTTCACTTAGATTATTTTGAGATTAGTTAATAGCATGGTAATTTGCTTAATGTTAATATACTTGGTATTCAAGATATGTGAAACTTTCTTTTGGGTGTGTTGAATACTAAGATAAGTTTGGTGCTTGATAATTGTTTTAAGATATGAAGATGATGATATTAGAGTCATGCTAGTTGAGTAGTTGTGAATTTAAATAATACTTGTGTTGAAGTTTGTGATTCCGTAGCATGCATTATGGTGAACCGTTATGTGATGAACTCGGAGCATGATTTATTTATTGATTGTCTTCCTTATGAGTGGCGATCGAGGGCGGCGATGGTGTTTTCCTACCAATCTATCCCCTAGGAGCATCGCGTAATACTTTGCTTTGATAACTTCTAGATTTTTGCAATAAGTATATGAGTTCTTTATGACTAATGTTGAGTCCATGGATTATCGCACTTTTCCCATCCTTCCACCATTGCTAGCCTCTCTAATACCGCGCACCTTTAGCGGTATCATACACCACCATATAACTTCCTCAAAACAGCCACCATATCTACCTATCATGGCATTTCCATAGCCATTCCGAGATATATTGCCATGCAACTTTCCACCATTCCTTTTATTTTGACACGCTCCATCATTGTCATATTGCTAGCATGATCATGTAGTTGACATTGTATTTGTGGCAAAGCCACCGTTCATAATTCTTTCATACATGTCACTCATGTTTCATTGCATATCGGTACACACGCGGAATGCATACATATAGTCATATTTTGTTCTAAGTTTGAGTTGTAATTGTTGAGTTGTAAGAAAAATAAAAGTGTGATGATCATCATTATTAGAGCATTGTCCCAAGTGAGGAAAGGATGATGGAGACTACGATTCCCCACAAGTCGGGATGAGACTCGGACGAAAAATAAAAAATAAAAAAAAAGAGGCCATAAAAAAGAAAAGGCCCAAATAAAAAATGAGAGAAAAGAGAGAGGGACAATGTTAATATCCTTTTACCACACTTGTGCTTCAAAATAGCACCATGATCTTCATGATAGAGAGTCTCTCATTTTGTCACTTTCATATACTAGTGGGAATTTTTCATTATAGAACTTGGCTTGTATATTCCAATGACGGGCTTCCTCAAATGCCCTAGGTCTTCATGAGCAAGCGAGTTGGATGCACACCCACTTAGTTTCTTTTGTTGAGCTTTAATATACTTATAGCTTTATGCATCCGTTGCATGGCAATCCCTACTCACTCACATTGATATCTATTGATGGGCATCTCCATAGCCCGTTGATACACCTAGTTGATGTGAGACTATCTTCCCTCTTTTTGTCTTCTCCACAACCACCGTTCTATTCCACAAATAGTGCTATATCCATGGCTCACGCTCATGTATTGCGTGAAGATTGAAAAAGTTTTGAAAATGTTAAAGTATGAAACAATTGCTTGGCTTGTCATCGGGGTTGTGCATGATTTCAATATTTTGTGTGGTGAAGATAGAGCATAGCCAGACTATATGATTTTGTAGGGATAACTTTCTTTGGCCATGTTATTTTGAGAAGACATAATTGCTTTGTTAGTATGCTTGAAGTATTATTATTTTTATGTCAATATGAACTTTTGTCTTGAATCTTTCGGATCTGAATATTCATATCACAATTAAGAAGAATTACATTGAAATTATGCCAAGTAGCACTCCAAATCAAAATTATCTTTTTATCATTTACCTACTCGAGGAATGAGCAGAATTAAGCTTGGGGATGCTTGATATGTCTCCAACGTATCTATAATTTTGATTGCTTCATGCTATATTATCTACTGTTTTAGGCAATATTGGGATTTATTATCCACTTTTATATTATTTTGGGACTAACTTATTAACAGGAAGCCCAGCCCAGATTTGCTGTTTTATGCCTATTTGAGTGTTTGAGGAAAAGGAATATCAAATGGAGTCGAAGCGAGGCGAAATCAAGCTGGAGAAGTTACTTTTGGAAGGAAACCCACGATGGACATGGACCCCACGTCGGAAGATACGGGAGGTGCTCACGAGGCGCCCACCCCACCCGGGCGCGCCCCGCCTCGTGGGGCCCGTAGCTCCACAGCGTACTCCTTTCACCCATTTATACCTATGTACCCTAAAACTTCCAGAACAGAAGATAGATCGGGAGTTCCGCGCGCAAAGCCTCTGTAGCCACGAAAAACCAATCGGGACCTGTTAGGCACCTGTCGGAGGATCCCATCACGGTGGCCATCTTCATCATCCGGCTCTATCCATGACGAGGAGGAGTAGTTCACCCTCGGGGCTGAGGGTATGTACCAGTAGCTATGTGTTTAATCTCTCTCTCGTGTTCCCTCTATGGCACGATCTTGATGTATCCCGAGCTTTGCTATTATAGTTGGATCTTATGTTTCTTCTCCCCCTCTACTCTCTTGTGATGAATTGTGTTTCCCCTTTGAAGTTATCTTATCGGATTGAGTCTTTTATGAGAACACTTGATGTATGTCTTGCCGTGCTTATCTGTGGTGACAATGGGATATCATGTGCCACTTGATGTATGTTTTGGTGACCAACTTGCGGGTTCCGCCCATGAACCTATGCATAGGGGTTGGCACACGTTCTTGACTCTCCGGTAGAAACTTTGGGGCACTCTTTGAAGTACTTTGTGTTGGTTTGAGTAGATGAATTGAGATTGTGTGATGCATATCGTATAATCATGCTCACGGATACTTGAGGTGACATTGGAGTATCTAGGTGACATTAGGGTTTTGGTTGATTTGTATCTTAAGGTGTTATTCTAGTACGAACTCTAGGGCTGTTTGTGACACTTTTAGGAATAGCCCAACGGATTGATTGGAAAGAATAACTTTGAGGTGGTTTCGTACCCTACCATAATCTCTTCGTTTGTTCTCCGCTATTAGTGACTTTGGAGTGACTCTTTGTTGCATGTTGAGGGATAGTTATGTGATCCAATTATGATATTATTGTTGAGAGAACTTGCACTAGTGAAAGTATGAACCCTAGGCCTTGTTTCCTATCATTGCAATACCGTTTACGCTCACTTTTAACACTTGTTACCTTGCTGTTTTTATATTTTCAGATTACAAATAGCCATATCTACCATCCATATTGCACTTGTATCACCATCTCTTCGCCGAACTAGTGCACCTATACAATTTACCATTGTATTGGGTGTGTTGGGGACACAAGAGACTATTTGTTATTTGGTTGTAGGGTTGTTTGAGAGAGACCATCTTCATCCTACGCCTCCCACGGATTGATAAACCTTAGGTCATCCACTTGAGGGAAATTTGCTACTGTCCTACAAACCTGTGCACTTGCAGGCCCAGCAACGTCTACAAGAAGAAGGTTGTGTAGTAGACATTAGTGGTCCAATGAATATTGAGGCTCGCGGCGGGTATCGTTATTTTCTCACCTTCACAGATGATTTGAGCAGATATGGGTATATCTACTTGATGAAACACAAGTCTGAAACATTTGAAAAGTTCAAAGAATTTTAGAGTGAAGTGGAAAATCATCGTAACAAGAAAATAAAATTTCTACGATCTGATCGTGGAGGAGAATATTTGAGTTATGAGTTTGGTTTGCATTTGAAGCAATGCGGAATAGTTTAGCAACTCCGCCACCGGAACACCACAGCGAAATGGTGTGTCGAGCGTCGTGTCGTACTTTACTAGATATGGTGCGATCTATGATGTCTCTTCTTGATTTACGCTATCGTTTTGGGGTAATGCTTTAGAGGCGGCCGCATTCACGTTAAATAGGGCACCATCAAAATTCGTTGAGACGGCGCCTTATGAACTGTGGTTTGGCAAGAAACCAAAGTTATCGTTTCTTAAAGTTTGGGGCTGCGATGCTTATGTGAAGAAACTTCAACCAGATAGCTCGAACCCAAATTGAGAAATGTGTCTTCATAGGATACCCAAAAGAGACTATTGGGTACACCTTCTATCACAGATCTGAGGGCAAGATTTTTGTTGCTAAATTCGGATCCTTTCTAGAAGGAGTTTCTCTCGAAAGAAGTGAGTAGGAGGAAAGTAGAACTTGATGAGGTATGGCTGTACCTGCTCCCTATTGGAAAGTAGTTCATCACAAGAACCGTTCTGTGACAACTACACCAATCAGTGAGGAAGCTAATGATCTTGATCATGAAACTTCAGATCAAGTTACTACCGAACCTCGTGGGTCTACAAGAGTAAGATCCGCACCAGTGAGTACGGTAATCCTATTCGGAAGTCATGTTACTTGACCATGGCGAACCTACGAACTATGAGGAAGCGACGATGAGCCCAGATTCATAAAATGGCTTGAGGCCATGAAATCTGAGATGGGATCCATGTATGAGAACAAAGTATGGACTTTGGTTGACTTGCCCGATGATCGGCAAGCCATCGAGAATAAATGGATCTTCAAGAAGAAGACGATCTTGATGGTAATGTAGCGTCTACAAAGCTCGACTTGTTGCAAAAGGTTTTCGACAAGTTCAAGGGGTTGACTACGATGAGACTTTCTCACCCGTAGCGATGCTTAAGTCTGTCCGAATCATGTTAGCAATTACCGCATTTTATGATTATGAAATTTGGCAAATGGATGTCGAAACTGCATTCCTGAATGGATTCCTGGAAGAAGAGTATATGATGCAACCGGAAGGTTTTGTCGATCCAAAAGGTGCTAACAAAGTGTGCAATCTCCAGCGATCCATTTATGGACTGGTGCAAGCCTCTCGGAGTTGGAATAAAAGCTTTGATAGTGTGATCAAAGCATATGGTTTTATACAGACTTTTGGAGAAGCCTCTATTTACAAGAAAGAGTGGGAGCTCTGTAGCATTTCTGATATTATATGTAGATGACATATTGTTAATTGGAAATGATATAGAATTTCTGGATGACATAAAGGGATGGATAATAAAAGTTTTTCAATGAAAGACCTCGGTGAAGCTGCTTACATATTGGGCATCAAGATCTATAGAGATAGATCAAGAAGCTTAATTGGACTTTCACAAAGCACATACCTTGATAAAGTTTTGAAAAAGTTGAAAATGGATCAAGCAAAGAAAGGATTCTTGCTCGTGTTACAAGGTGTGAAGTTGAGTCAGAATCAATGCCCGACCACAGCAGAAGATAGAGAGAAAATGAAAGATGTTCCTTATGCTTCAGCCATAGGCTCTATCATGTATGCAATGATGTGAACCAGACCTGACGTGTGCTTAGCAATAAGCTTGGCAGGTAGGTACCAAAATAATCCAGGAGTGGATCACTAGATAGCGGTCAAGAAGATCCTGAAATACCTGAAAAGGACTAAGGATATGTTTCTCGTTTATCAAGGTGACAAAGAACTAGTCGTAAATGGTTACGTCGACGCAAGCTTTGACACTGATCCGGACGATTGTAAATCGCAAACCGGATACGTGTTTATATTGAATGGTGGAGCTGTCAGTTGGTGCAGTTCTAAACAAAGCATCGTGGTGGGATCTACATGCAAAGCGGAGTACATAGCTGCTTCTGAAGCAGTAAATGAAGGATTCTGGATGAAAGAGTTCATTTCCGATCTAGGTGTCATACCTAGTGCATCGGGACCAATGAAGATCTTCTGTGACAATACTGGTGCAATTGCCTTGGCAAAGGAATCCAGATTTCACAAGAGGACCAAGCACATCAAGAGACGCTTCAATTCCATCCGGGACCAAGTCCAGGTGGGAGACATAGAGATTTGCAAGATACATATGGATCTGAATGTTGCAGACCCTTGACTAAGCCTCTTCCACGAGCAAGACATGATCAGCACCAAGACTCCATGTGTGTTAGAATCATTACTTGTAATCTAGATTATTAACTCTAGTGCAAGTGGGAGACTGAAGGAAATATGCCCTAGAGGGAATAATAAAGTTATTATTTATTTCCTCATATCATGATAAATGTTTATTATTCATGCTAGAATTGTATTAACCGGAAACATGATACATGTGTGAATACATAGACAAACTTAATCTCACTAGTATGCCTCTACTTGACTAGCTCATTGATCAAAGATGGTTATGTTTCCTAACCATAGACATGTGTTGTCATTTGATTAATGGGATCACATCATTAGGAGAATGATGTGATTGACTTGACCCATTCCGTTAGCTTAGCACTTTATCGTTTAGTATATTGCTATTGCTTTCTTCATGACTTATACAAGTTCCTATAACTATGAGATTATGCAACTCCGTTTACGGAGGAACACTTTGTGTGCTACCAAAGCGTCTAGCGTAATGGGTGATTATAAAGGAGCTCTACAGGTGTCTCCAAAGGTACATGTTGAGTTGGCATATTTCTAGATTAGGTTTTGTCACTCCGATTGTCGGAGAGGTATCTCTGGGCCCTCTCGGTAATGCACATCACTATAAGCCTTGCAAGCAATGTAAGTAATGAGTTAGTTATGGAATGATGCATTACGTAACGAGTAAAGAGTCTTGCCGGTAACGACAATGAACAAGGTATTGAGATACCGACGATCGAATCTCGGGCAAGTAACATACCGATGACAAAGGGAACAACGTATGTTGTTATGCGGTTTGACCGATAAAGATCTTCGTAGAATATGTAGGAGCCAATATGAGCATCCAGGTTCCGCTATTGGTTATTGACCGGAAACAGTTCTAGGTCATGTCTACATAGTTCTCGAACCCGTAGGGTTCGCACGCTTAACGTTACGATGATAGTTATATTATGAGTTTATAGTTTTTGATGTACCGAAGGTTGTTCGGAGTCCCGGATGTGATCACGGACATGACGAGGAGTCTCGAAATGGTCGAGACATAAAGATTGATATATTGGAAGCCTATATTTGGATATCGGAATCGTTCCGGGTGAAATCGGGATTTTACCGGAGTACCGGGGGGTTACCGGAACCCCCCCGGGGGTTAATGGGCCTACATGGGCCCTAAGGGAGAAGAGGGGAGCCGGCCAGGGCAGGCCGCGCGCCCCCTCCCCCCTAGTCCGAATAGGACAAGGAAGGGGGGGGGGCGGCGCCCCCCTTTCCTCTTTCCCCCTTCCCCTTTCCTTCTCCAACAAGGCAAGAGGGGGGAGTCCTACTCCCGGTGGGAGTAGGACTCCTCCAGGCGCACCCCTAGGGGCCGGCCGCACCTCCCCCCTCCCTCCTTTATATACGGGGGCAGGGGGGCACCCCATGACACACAAGTTGATCTTCATGATCGTTCCTTAGCCGTGTGCGGTGCCCCCTTCCACCATATTCCACCTCGGTCATATCGTTGCGGTGCTTAGGCGAAGCCCTGCGTCGGTAGAACATCATCACCATCACCACGCCGTCGTGCTGACGGAACTCATCCCTGACACTTTGCTAGATTGGAGTCCGGGGATCGTCATCGAGCTGAACGTGTGCTAGAACTCAGAGGTGCCGTAGTTTCGGTGCTTGATCGGTCGGGCCATGAAGACGTACGACTACATCAACCGTGTTTTTATAACGCTTCCGCTTTCGGTTTACAAGGGTACGTGGACAACACTCTCCCCTCTCGTTGCTATGCATCACCATGATCTTGGGTGTGCGTAGGAATTTTTTTTTAAATTACTACGTTCCCCAACAGTTGTAGTCATCCTGAAATATATTTTTTTGCACAAGATGTTGATTTTATGGATCAGACCGATCCATTTGTTTGTGACTGCAAAAAACAGTGGTTGGGTTAGATGTTACTGTCATGTTCAATCTGGGTTTTGTCTAAAAACTTGATGAACAATTAATCCTTGGGCTTTTTGTACCATTTGTACGCTTGAGTTGCATGTTGTTGCCCTCGTACTCCCCTCCACCAGCCACTACACTGCCGCATCTTGCACGGCTGCTGTTCGTTGCTGTCCGAGGCCTCACCGTCGATCTCTGCCTTGGTTCACTCGCTGTGCCCGCCGCCATCTGGCATTGTCAACATCGTCAACAACCAAGAGGAATCAGGAGATGACTGTACGTGGAGAGGCTGACAGTAGGGACCCACCAGGGTCATTGCATTTCATAGCGGTGCCTCGTTATTACAAGCCAAAAAATACTTCCTCCTAATTGTTTGACAACTAGGTCCCGCCATTGTCAATGTAGTCAATAAATGAGAAAATTACACAATGAGCGAAAAACACCAGGGACCCGATGGCTCGCCAGATTGTTTTTAGTTTGAGAGATGGAGCTCAAGCTGCTTGTTGTCTTGAGGCTGTGGCCCATCTAGCCCACGCATACACTTTTATTAAGCACATGACGAGCCCAGTTGATATATTTTTTCTTTCTGAAAAGGGCTAGCCTAGTTCTTTTTTGTTTGGAGAATACCAAAACCAAGGCCTACTTGCTTTTCTCAGCCCTGCTGGGCTGCAAATCTTTCAAGACGAGGAGAGATGTAAGTAGTAAGAAATGAGCTTCCCCAGAAAATGGGCTATAAGTTGTAAGAAATGGGCTGTAAATTTTTGAACCAAAGCCAACCGACAATTGCATTAAAATATCATTTTTTCAGGATTTCTCTACTCTCTACTCTTAAAAAACCAAAGCCAACTGACAATTACATTAAAATATCATATTTTCTCCCACAAGATAAACTACTCATACAAATGCATCTTCATGTTCCGTGCAACGAACGGGCATCTTGATAGTTAAGATTCTAAATTTCATTCATTTTTTTGCGGAGAATTGTTTTTGAATTTTATTTGGATATAATTTTTGAAAATTATTTTTAACGTGACTCGAAATTTAAGTGATTAAAGAGTTCAGACCCACGAAATATGTAAAATTTCATTGAATTTTTTTAGCGATCTTGAGAATATATGATGCGTAATGCTAATAAAGAGAATATGGGCTTCAAATATCTTTAAGAATTAGCAAATGGGATGTAAATTATTGAAATAATGGCTAATGGGTTGTATGCTGTTTTACAGATTTGGAGGCTGACTTTTGGGCCTACTAGGTTGTGATGGCGCTGTCCTAATTTTTTTTGGCGTCGCATGAGGCTTTGTCAACTTAGTCAACACACAACAGTGACTGTTGGATTTCCATCGAATGTCCGCCGTGATTCTTCAATCTCTGATCTTCCTGCTCCAGCTGAGGGAGTCCTGGATTAGGGGGTGTCCGGATAGCCGGACTACCATCATCAGCCGAACTATCATTGGCCGTACTATCATCATCGACCGGACTCCAAGACTATGAAGATACAAGATTCAAGACTTCTCCCCGTGTCCGGATGGGACTTTCCTTGGCGTGGAAGGCAAGCTTGGCGATATGGATATGTAGATCTCCTACCATTGTAACCGACTCTATGTAACCCTAGCCCTCTCCGGTGTCTATATAAACGGATGGCTCTAGTCCGTGGGACTATCGAACAACAACCCTTACAATCATACCATAGGCTAGCTTTTAGGGTTTAGCCTCCTTGATCTCGTGGTAGATCCACTCTTGTAAACATCCACAATATCAATATCAATCGAGCGGGGCGTAGGGTTTTACCTCCATCAAGAGGGCCCGAACACAGGTAAAACATCGTGTCCCTCGTCTCCTGTTACCATCCGCCTAGGCCTTGCACGATTCGGGACCCCCTACCGAGATCCGCTGGTTTGACACCGACATTGGTGCTTTCATTGAGAGTTCCTGCGTATCGTCACCGATAGGCGTGATGGCCTCTTCAATCGACAACGACGCAGTCTGGGTGAGACTTTTCTCCCGGACAGATCGTCGTGTTCGGCGACTTCGTCTGCGGGCCAACTCACTTGGCCATCTGGAGCAGATCGAAAGCCACGCCCCAACCGTCGGTCAGGTTTGGAAGCCTAAACTTCACAGCCGATATCGCGGGGACTTGATCTTGATGGATCTAAGCGCAGCCAAGCGTGCAGCGGCTATCACGATGGGCATGACCTACTTGACAACTTGGAGGTCGCTGCGAATCCGCTCCGACCCATAGTCGGGCCGATTGCTCGGATCGAGGGCGGATGGCTGGACACCGCCTCGGGAGCTGCAACTTCTCGGCGATGGGCGAACACTTACCTTGTCCCGCATAAAGCCCATGACTCCGAGGCGCCGAACTCTCTACCGGACTCCGGACCTCCTGCGCCCTTGCCAGTCGAATCCGATTGGGCGCCGATCATGGAATTCACCGCTGCGGACATCTTTCACTACTCGCCCTTTGGCGATATCATCAATTCACTGAAGCATCTCTCGCTATCCGGAGAACCCTGGCCGAACTACGGCCAGGATGCTTGGGGCAGCGGACGGCGAAGAAATTGAGCCCACCCACCACCCGCCGTAGCCACCATCGGCGATTTAAAGGCGTACTCAACTTCGACTCCGAAGACATCGGCGGTATGGGCGGCGATGCGGAGACTACCAAGAACCGGTGCCTACGGACACCTTTGAAGACCACCTCGTCATCGACATATGCATGGTGGACACCCCAAAGGGAAGCAATAACGAGGAACAACGGGGCGGCGGAGAGGATAATCCGCCGATAAACAACCAAAAGCGGCGTGAAGCGCCGCCCTAAGTCCCGCCTCGATCAAAGCTGCCTTCCTAGCGACCCAGCGATAGAGCAGGGCAAACCAGCGGACTGACGAACAGGGCGAGCGGATAATCAACCCCTTTACGGGCAATCAACAGTCCGGGCACAACACGAACATAAGAACATACACAAAAACTCGTCGCCACTGCAAGAAGTTTGAAGAAAGCGAAACGGAAGCTCAAAACAGCGGAAGACACGCTTTCGAGAATGAAGCGGAGCAAAGTATTCAAGACTGTGAACAAATATGGCAATGGCCATCAAGCGAAAACTACCGAAGCGCAAGCTGCTGCGAAATTTGACGAGGAAGCCATAGAGCCTTGAGTCAAAAATAAAGAGGCCACCTGGCGGATAGACGGCGGATGACAGGCCAAAAGCGACAAGCGGGGCGGCGCACAAGCGGATTATATTCACAGGAAAGCGGACGGCCCAACTAGGTCCATCTACAGGCCAAAAAGAGGCCCGAGAAGTAACACAACACAACAAGTGTTGAAGACAGCGGCACACCCAAATACAAAGGCGCCGCACACCGCTATGTTTTACCGATGAGGTCTTTGGATCATGAATTTCAGCGAGGTTCAAACCCATGAACATAGAGGCATCTGACGGCTATGAGACCCGGAATCTGGATAGAAGATTACATACTACACATACACATGGCGAGGAGATGATCTCACGCCATAAAATACCTACCCCTCAAGCTCAAAGGGCCAGCTCGGCCTTGGCTCAAAAGCCTCGAGAAAACATGTTGGAAGTTGGGAAGAGCTCGAGGGCGCGTTTAGAGCAAATTTTCAAGGGACTTATGTCCGCCCTCAGGATCTGAGACGATCTGAGTCATATAACCCAACAGCCGGAGAGTCGGTAGCAAATTGGAGCAGGTTCCTTACCAAAAGAACCAAATAGTCATTGTCCGGACGCGAAGCCTTAGCAGCTTTTAAACACAACGTCCAAGGGCGAATGGCTCGCCAGGACACCTCGGCCAAGAGAAGCCAAGAACAATGGCCGCACTAACAAGCCTCATGGCGCGCTTTTGCGAGGAGAAGACAGCTGGCTAGCAAGATGCAGCACCAGCGACCAGTACATCCGAGATCGAGAGATGGAAGCGGAAAGTCACGGCGAAAGGAAAGATCAGCGCGGAATAAAGAAAAAAGCCCAAAGACACGGCGGTCAACGCCGGATTCAAAAGCTTCGCGACCAAACAATAAAACCACGGCCTCTTAAGGACAACGAGCGAGCTATCAAATTTAAACAAAATTTTAGATCGGATATGTCAAATCCACAGTACCTCCGGAAGGCTGCAGACCATACCAACGAAATTGTTGGGTTTTAAACAGTCCGGCAGACTCAGCGCGGACACAAGGGGCTCGATCATGGCGAGGCGATGTGAACCCCACCAGCAGAGCACGGAAGTCAAAGACTTTCCCACAAGAAGTCAAAACGATAAACTTCGCTTCACGTGATAGTACGGAAAACCAACATGGCACTTTCGCTTAGACAAGTGTAGCACGGTCCACCCGGTGGAACACCGAGATTGGATGTCAAAACCAATCACTTTCGACCATCTGGATTAGTCCGAAGTATCCGAACGCAGGATAGACTGCCTACGATATTGGACCCCATAATAGGCGGACTGCAATTCACGCAGGTTTTGATGGATGGCGGCGGTGACTTAAACCTGCTAGATCCGGAAACAATCCGCAAGTTGGGATAGACCATACTGCAATTCGGCATAGCCGCACTCCCTTCAAAGGAGTGGCGCCAGGCCCTTCGCCCGGTGCACAGTTTCATTATTACTAGAAGTTGTGTTGGGTCACGACAACTTCCGGCGAAAAAAGCTAACCTTTCATGTCGCCCCATTTAAAAGTAGCTATCAAGCATCCTTTGGGACGGGAAGCTTCCGTCGCTTCAATGCAATACCACATTCACGCGTTTCTTACGCTTACAATGCTGGTTCATGTGGCATCATTTCATTAAAAGGTCGCTGAGACCCGGACACAGGCTGGGCGAGTCGGAATAAATAAACTAGGGCTACCTAGCCGCACACCCCTTCACAAGGGTTTACACATATAAGCCATAATGAGCTAGCATAGGCTCAGCTCTATCAATCTACATTTCAATTTTTATGCACTTTCTGCACGATTTCTTTTCCAACCAAGTTCCTCTCTTTTCTGAGATGAACCGCGTGCACACCGTCGAGATATCGACACAATGGAACCACAGTAGCAGGCGTGCGGTGGGACCCGCTGCAAGGACTCTTTTGAGACTAAGACCCTCGTAAACCTTTCTTAATGTCTCTTGTTGCTATAATCCCTGGTTTATCATTATAACCAGAGTGGAGCTGGCGTTTGGCATCGGCGCGCCGGAAGAACCTGCCGTGCACGGACACAAGGGGCTTAGGGCTTTGTTTTGCCGCTATTATAAAGACCGAACACCTTGGGAGTGTTGGCGTCTCGAGTTAGGCCTTATATGCATCAGCTCGAATCATGTCTTTGTTCAAATGTTGGGTTTTCCGGCTCCTGTGTTTTGCTGCCTTCGTTCCGTATCATCGGCTAACGCGGCTCCAGGAGAACTCTGCGATTGTGCCCCAGTTCGGTTTGGCGAGCACCTCGATGAAAGCGAAAACTGATCATCATGATCTGACGAGAGACTGGTCAACCACACGATCGACTATGGGAATGTTTAGGATTCCTCCGCTTTGTGAAGGGCCGTTTCGGCCAGGCACATCTGGCGCCCGAATTCGGAGGCGCGGTGCCCCATGGGCTATGTCGTAGCCCCACCCTCGAACTCCATGGCTAAGTGAAAGTGATAAAGCATTATAGTCCGGTTGCCTCGTTTGCTCGGTACCACCTCCTTTACAGGACCGAGGCGTCAGATTAAGTGTGAAAATGCGCTATTTTTGCGAACACCCCGCACCTTGTGCGTGGGGCTGAAGCCGACGACTGCCATCTTTCGGGTTATACACACGTATACATGAGCGGCGCGCATAGGAGATATTCTATTACTTGAGCGCACAAGTATAAAAGGCGCTTACATCATAAATATTGTTTTACATCATAAAAACGTTCATTCAAGCGTAACATTTTTGAAACATGCGACTCTATTACACGAGCACCACGCAGCGCCCGCCAAAATAGTGCTCGGCGGGTAACCGCTTATCATCGAACCGGGTCGCAACAGCGGTGGCATCCATCTCTGTCCAATGTGTCTTCACAGGCGGCGCCATCTGCGCACCCTCTATGCAGGCCGACCGCTTCGCCTTTGATATGCGGCACCGCCCAAAGAAATTGCTGCAATAAGCCAAAGTAACTCTTGGCTGGGTCCTATCCGGCGGATATGGGTCACTATATCCGTCATAGCAAGCCGGACAACCTATTTAGCTCAGCCCACTCGGCCAAGCGGTCGGTTAGCGAAGTGAATGCTCGGACTATGGAATTGAGACCAAAACAGCTCTTAGTCTTGATCCTCCCGGCGAAAATGCACAACGGCATCCGCCGCTTTCGCTGCTAAGTCCATATAAGGGTCCTCCGGACACCACAGTTAGCCCAGTGAGCATATTTTGGATCCGTGAACCTTGGTAGCGGCGAAAAGGCTTGCCAGCTACAATATCGGCTGGCGCAGCTCTTCCTTCATAGCCCGCATTGCGAGCGGGCATTCTTAACCGGCGGTGGCCTTCCGCAGGTCTTCATGCCCGCTAGGCGCTCCTTCCCAAGAGCCTCATTACGGTCGGTAGCATCTTTTAACTTCACGGCCATTTCGGCTATCTCTTCCCTGCTCGGCGATGTGCGACCCTTCGACCGCCAACTCCTCGGCCGCCCTCGAGGCTGCCGCATTACTCCTCGGCCTGCTCCTTGGCTTGAGCAAGTTCGGCCGAAGGCTCTCCGGCAGCGGCACTATCGCATTTCACGCACATGTTGTAAGGAGATGGCTTGGCTCCTTACCAAGTGACCGCGCGATAACACTTACCTTGCGACTCATCAAGTCGCTGTTGACCAGCGTGATGTCCGCATCCGCAACATCGAGTTGCCGCTTTAGTTCAGCAACTCCATCAGTCCGGCTGGCCCCCGGACGACCCGCCACCTGCATCGGCACGACGAGAATTTAAACCTGCGATTTTGTGATCCTCGGCACGCTGTCGATTTCGACAACCTACCGAGTCTCAGGGGCTACTATCTATCTGAGCGCATTCTATATGCAAAACTGTTAAAAGGTGTGTCATCTTCACGTACCTCAAACCCGCCACAAACTCCCCGGCGGCATCGTGCAACCGCCTTGGCGAACGAAATCTTTTCAATCACCATGCTCATCAATGCGTGGTGATCTTACGAATAGATGCCTTCTCAAGCGATCCTTCACCGTACACGGTTGGCACGAAATATCCGGCTTTGCCAAACCGGGGCTCCCTCCGTGGCGACACTTCAGGCTCGTCCGCCCTATCCGGCAGCGGCCGGACGGGCGTCTCGCTCTCTATCATCTCGGACGAAGGTCCCCGAAGACGAGCTCATTTGCGAAGGGCGGAGATCCGAACTACAAGGTAAAACTTTAGTTATCCTCGGAAGCACAAATAGGGATGTCCCTTATTATAATACTCCTTTCTTTCTACTTACGGCTCGTTGGAGGCTGACTCTTTAAGGGAGATTGTGCGGCGGGGCCTCCCGGACGCAGGACCCTCTGGCGAATTTCTTCCCCGTTTAGAGGCTTTGCCCCGGCTCTCGGAGGCAGTCCTCTTCTCCCCTTGGGGAGGATTCTCGATCCCCCTCTTTCAAGAGCCTCCTTAGGCGGCGTAGCTTCCTTGTTTTCCCCTTCGTCTTCCTCTGAAGGCGCAACCTCAAGCATCCGGACCAGCACGGGATCCGGCGCGGTCTCGGGGAGGGGGGCTGGACACCGTATCAATTTTTCTTCCGCTATCCACTTCTGTGTAGAAGGAAGTTGGTCATAAGGCGAATCATCGAAAGGCAAACAAACGGTAAGTCCGGACTCGGAACTACTTACTTGAGTATCCGGGCGATTGCAGCTTAGGCCAGCATCCTCGGTCAATTCCGGACGCATCTCTTGCGATCCGAAGAATAATTTGTACATCTCCAGGGGTGTCATACCCATGAAGTGTTGAAGAATCCGTGTGCCCTCGGATTAAACTCCCATAGCCGGAGAGGCGGCGTTTGCGAGGCGGAGGCGCCTAATCAGCATAACCTGCATCACCACCACCATATCGACCTCCCTCGTTTGGAGATCTCGAATCCGGCCCTGCGGTAGGGGCACGTCCTTTGACGGCCCCAGTTGAGCCCTGGTTGACCCACGACATCAACCGTCGTGGAGGTCCCGGGCGGAATAAAGGCGGCGGCTTTTGTCTGCGCCCCTCGGAGCGGTAATATAGAACCACTCTTGCTGCCACGGGCGAGCTCCTCTTGGAAGGAGCCAGCGGTCCACAGGGCATCGGCTCTCCTACTTATGGCCGCCCGCCGCCTCCGCAGCGCCCCGATCATCTTGGCTCCACATTGAAGGTCTTCACCACAGGCGAAGTGAGGGTGACGCGGAAGGCTTCATTTATAATAAATGCGGAGATATGGAGGATGGACTCGGAGCCAAATCGTGGAATTCCAACCCATAGTAAAACATGAGCCCTCTCACAAAAGGATCCATCGAAGCCTAAACCCCGACGGAGGTGGGATATAAAAACGACATACTCGCCGGGCTCAGGGGTGGGGATGGCCTGCCCTTCGGCAGGCAACCTATGCGAAATCTCATAAGCCAGGTACTTGGCCTCCCGCAGCTTTAGCACGTCCTCCTCCGTGACGGAGGAGGGCATCCACCGGCCCTGAAGGTGGAACCGGACATCGTTGAAAGTCCGAAGCGCTCGAATCTTGAGCTCTAGGTGCTGGAACTTGGAGTGGAGAGAGGATTCGATGAAGGATTGAAGAAAAGAAATGAGCCTTGGTCCCATTATAAAGAGGGAGAATACCAAGAGCCGTCTTCAGTGACCGTTTGGGACTCGCCTTCAATAGAGGCGTGGCGGCGACGCGGCGGTTGGGTTACCCACGTCCGTATTGATGAGAATCCGGATTAAGGGAACACATCTCTGCTTGACAAGGCGTGCCAAAGAAACCGCTTAGCTAAATGTCTTGAGGTGGTAAAGTAAAAACAATTCAAGTAATGGCTTGGTAGTTGCGTGGCGTCATGCCGCAGAAAACGTCGTGATTGAACTTGTGTATATATTATTCTCTCTACGGTGGAATGTGGAATTTATTTTGCGAACCGGACACTATCTGGTGTTCACAATCTTCTATCATTCGGGAGGAACCCGCCTTGCAATGCCAAGCAATATCTGGCGCCGGACTTATCGTCATTGAAGCCTGGTTCGAGGGAGCTCTTGAGGAGTCTGGATTAGGGGTGTCCGGATAGCGGACTACCATCATCGGTCGAACTATCATTGGCGGACTATCATCATCGACGGACTCCAAGACTATGAAGATACAAGATTGAAGACTTCTCCCGTGTCGGATGGGACTTTCCTTGGCGTGGAAGGAAAGCTTGGCGTCTGGATATGTAGATCTCCTACCATTGTAACCGACTCTATGTAACCCTAGCCCTCTCCGGTGTCTATATAAACCGGATGGCTCTAGTCCGTGGGACTATCGAACAACAACCCTTACAATCATACCATAGGCTAGCTTTTAGGGTTTAGCCTCCTTGATCTCGTGGTAGATCCACTCTTGTAAACATCCACAATATCAATATCAATCGAAGCGGGGCGTGGGTTTTACCTCCATCAAGAGGGCCCGAACACAGGTAAAACATCGTGTCCCTCGTCTCCTGTTACCATCCGCCTAGGCGCACAGTTCGGGACCCCCTACCGAGATCCGCGGTTTGACACCGACACCGGCCGTCAAACCAGCGCCCGGGGACTGCCTGCTCCCTCTCCAGTGGTGGGGTGTCTTTGCATTGTAACATCCCAAATTTTCAATTTGGAATGTTATACATAAGTCATCATGCATTACATATTTTCTTGCATTTTGCCGATCCTAGAAATTTCACACAACTCAAGGACCCTCGGAGAAAGTTGGACATTTCGTTATTTTCATATTTGAGTTTTCTCAAATTTTGAAAATAGGATCATTTGATTTTTATTTATTTTATCTTCAATTATTTCTACTATCAAAATATGAGAGAGGAATAAAATGACTTTCCCAAAATAAAGAAATAATGAAGATTTAATAAAAAAATCAAATAAGATTTTATTTTTAAGTTTTTCACTTTTTATTTGCCTTAGGGAAAATCGTGTTTTCAAAAATTGCATTTTAGGCCCGTGTTAAAGTTCATTTTGTTAGACTCATTTTTAGGAGTCGGGAAAATTTACTTTGTAAATTTTGGAGTTCGTTTAGATTTTATTTTATTCGTTTTTCATGCGTGATTTTATTTTAAAAAAAATCATTGGCGCCCACTGGGCCAAGGGCCCGGCCGCCGCTCCGCCCTCTCCTCAAGCCTTGCCTACACAGCGTCGCCGCCGCCGGCCGAGTCCGAGGAGGACTCCTCCTCCTCCCTTTGCTTGCCCCTCCCCCAAGCTACTCCCCCCCTTTAAATACCCCTCACCCCCCCTCTCCTCCCCAACCAACCCGCCGCCCCCAACCCTTGCCGCCGCGCTGCCACTTGTGTCGCCCGCCGCCACTTCCACCGCCGCCGCCCTTGCGCCGCCGCCCGCCGCCTAACCGCCCAGCCCGAGCCCCACCTGTCGAGGTAGCAGCGCGCCACCCTCCCCTCGGTTCGGTTTTTATAAAAACCGTTCCGTTCTTTTCCGTTGTTGGTTTTTGAAACCCTAGATCGGTTTTATTTTTCCGGTTTTGGTTGTTTAGCGAGCGTTCGCCGGACCGTTCGTCTTAACGAACGTGATCATCGGTTATTCCCGATTAACGGACGTCCATTCGTTTGACCGTTCGTCATTTTCTTTAACGGATTTATTCCGCTATTTTCCGATCGCGATTTCAGATCCGATCTTCGTTCTAGCTTATCTTCTCGCTCGTTTATCGAAATCAGGTGATTCAAGCGCCTGGAGTTTCGTTTCGAAACCGCCGTTCCGACTAATCAACTTACAAAAAGTTTTGCTACTGTAAAATTTGATCTAGTTTCAACTTGCTAGAACCGAGCTGTTTTCTTCCGCCGGATGTTTTCCGTTGTTTTGTTTGATTCGTTTTCTTTTGCAACGAGGGTTCTTAAGTTGAAATTTCTGGTCAGATCTTTTATTCGAGATTTACCCATGCATTAGATGAGTACTTATTGTATGCTTATTGTTTGTCTGTGATAGATCACCGGTCGCCGCTTGTTACTTGAATCTCTAGGTTTGTGAGACATCGGCAAGGCAAGTAACACTTTGATCATACTTTCTCATACCCAGTTTTATGCATTAGATCAATCCTCGAACACTTGCATGATTAGGATCTAATTAAATTGTGGGATGGGAAGTAGTTGAGGTAGTACCTATTACCTGTTTTACTTATGAAACCTTGGGAGTTACTTCTCGTTTGCTTATTTATGCCATGCTATGCTCGTAGGACGTGGTTTGGGTTTGAGTGTATCCATGACAGATGTGAGATTGTTAAATTAATGGTTTATTTAAGGTGGCAACTTAAACACACATCTGGGTGGATTGAGGCACCTGGTTTCTATCGGGACTTGCGATTTTTCCTCGGACCGCCACCCGTGCTCAAAGGGATCATAAGATCATTCATGCTAGTAACTTCCGTGTGCAGCCACAAGCCATTATGGGCTCTGGCATAGTTGATTAAGTTGTGCGAACTCTTACGGGTAGACTAGCGAGATGTAGGGGTGTAGGTTGGTACGGTCTACCCACAAGTAAGGTGCTAAGCGCTTACGAAAGACTATGTCTCGGTCATCCGTCTCTCAAACACCGTGTAGTGCGAGAAACCAAGCGGAGGCGATCGAGTCTTGTGGGGAAAAGTCATAAACCTCTGCGAGTGTATAAACTAATCATGATTAGCTGTGTCCCCGTTATGGACATCTTGAGTATCTAGTACTTGAATATCATGTGAATCTCAACATGTTACTCTAATTAATATTGTTGGGTTTTTAATGAGTACTTTTAATTGGGATTGAGGATGCTGTCAACCATTCTCAATGTTTAACAACCACCATGATAGTTAAACAAATTTACTCCTTTGCAGTAGGGAAAAACTGGCTTTATGCAAACTGTTACCGTAGAGCTTTTCCACCAGCCACATATGCATGTAGTACAGGCTTATCATTCATTATTCTCTATGTGTTACATTGCCAGCATATTCCATGTCTTGACCCGTTTCGGCTGCAACTTTCATGTTGCGAGACTTTTAGAACGACAGTAAGGTGCTTTAGGTCATGGTTCTATACTCAGTGATGCCGCTGGAGTTGATGGACTCACTTATCTTCCAAGTCTTCCGCTGTTAACGTTATTAGATGGCCTTAAGCCATATTTCTTTTGGGCAACGATGTAATAAGTGTGTGATTGCTACTCTGTTATAAATCCTTCGAAGTACTGTGTGGTGTCAGCATTACTGATCCAGGGATGACACCTGAGCACAGAGACGTGATCCATTCGGGTCGGGTCGCTACAGAGATGGTATCAGAGCACACGCTGACTGTAGGACACGACCACTAAGTTAAAGCCATAGATCACTACCCTCTTCCCATTTTCTAACTCCTCATCTTTTCTACTCTTTTAGGATGAAGGACGCGAAGATCAAGTACGCCCAACCAGATAAAGGCACACCTATTGGATTTCACTTGAAGGAAGTCACCAAGTACCTGAACATTGGACTACCAAGTTCACCGGGACTTTCAACGCCACTCTGCCTGAAGAAGAGCGCTGGAAGATTCAAGCTCACGTTCCGGGAAGGACATTCGCCCCAATCACCAAGCCTATAGATAGTGTTTTCATTGCACCAACTTGGAGTGCGGAAAGAGCATGGCAGCTCATATCACCATGGGGCGATTGGAGAAGTTTACCAAGAAGACCTCAAGGACACCATCTATCGAGTTTGCGGACGCCGAGATGAACAATGGGAGATAGTCGGCACCAAGAAGGATAGATCCATTGCAGCTTTCATCCGGAGTTAAACCAGCACATTCGACGCCAGAGAACCGGATGTGCAATGATATGATCGAATTGAAGGGTGCGAAGGAAGGATCATCGAACTTGAAGAAGAACTAAAGTCTACACGTAAGGACTACATGGACGAGATCGTAGCTGTAGCAAGACACAATAACGATCTTAAGTATGAGATTGAAAAACTCAAGAAGAAATTGGCGCTCAAGAATGAAGACAAGTACGTCGGCTGTCCGAGCAACTACATCATCATCGACGACACCGATTCGGATCCAAGTGAACCCGACTTTGAAGACGAAGCTGGAGCAGACATCATGGAGTCTTTCACCGGTTCAAATTAATAGATGACCCTCACATATTAGTAGTATTACCTCCATGTAACATCATAGTACACGCACTTTTGCGATAGTTAGATCGTTGTAAGCCCTTTGTTTGAATTGAATGAAGTGATTTTGTGTGCATTTGCTCATATACATTTGGGTAGTGTTTCTCCTTAGACCTCACTCTATTCTTAATTTCTCATCTTTTCTAAATCCATCAGATGCCTCCGAGACGCGACCCCGGGTTTGTTTTCCCGCCAGAGATCACCCAGTTGATTCAGCAGCAGAACACTTTGATCCAAACATTGGTACAGAACCAAGGCAACAACAACAACCCACCGCCACCACCACCGCGCAGATCACTTGACACGTTTCTTAAGGCTGAACCGCGGTGTTTTCCGAAGAGCACCGAGGCGATAGTAGCAGATGATTGGCTCCGTAAGGTAGGGAGGAGTTGACCACTGCAGGATGTATAGATGGAGAGAAGGTGAAGTTTTACGCACACCAGCTTGAAGGACCAGCAGCAGCATGGTGGGAGAATTTTACAGCCACTTACCACAGAGACACTGCCACATGGGATAAGTTTCAGCAAGCTTTCCGCTGCCCATGTTTCAGCAGGAGCTATGGCCATGAAGAAGCGTGAGTTTCGCAACTTCGCCAAGGAGGAAGGATCATTGGCGGTATGTGGATGATTTTAGTAAGTTAGCACGTTATGCCCCGGATAGCGTTACTACTGATGCAACTAAGCGGAGAAGTTTCGGAAGGACTGAATGATGAGTTAAGAATGCAGTTGATGGTAGCAAGTTTCAATAACTACCAGGAGTTGGTAGACCGTGCCCTCATGATTGAAGGAAAGCAGCAGCAAATTGAGAACCGCAAGAGGAAGTATGGGCAGGGAAGTATAACTCGAGCCCAATGAAGCCCGTTATACCCTAAGCAGGGAGTTCGGTTTCAGCATACCCGTGGAGGTAGTTCGCACAACCATAATGGCACCAAGAATGGGAGCAGGAATGGAGGAAGCAATGGACAGAACCGCACCAACCCGTCGACACCATCCAAGGTAGACTGAGCCACATCACTTGCTTTAAGTGCCGCAAGACCGGCATTATGCAAATGAATGTCCAGAAGGCCAGAATGGAAATGGCAATGGAAGCTCAGGAAAGAAGCCGAACCCTTTCAATAAAGGACAAGTGAACCACGTTACCGTGGAGGAGGTTGAAGCTCAGCCAGATGCAGTAATAGGTAAGTTTCTGGTTAAGTCATTTACTGCAGTTGTTCTTTTCGATACTGGTGCATCGCATTCATACATATCAAGGGGATTTGTGGATAAGTACAAATTACCAACCCAAGCCCTTAGGTCACCCATGCTAGTAACCTCACCCGGAGCAGAATACATGGCTAGTATATGGTGTGATCGACTGCCATTAAGGATTGGACACTATGTTTTTCCCTCGGACCTAATAGTCTGGAATCCCAAGGATTGGATGTGATATTAGGCATGGATTGGTTATCAAGTATGGAGGAACATAGATTGCGCCACTAAGTCAATTTTGCTTACCACCCGAAGGAGGAGAATCAAGTATGTATCACGGCATGAGCTGAGGAGAGCACAAGTAAATTCCTTATCGGGAGTATGCGGGAAGAAGTACCAGTGGTAAGGGATTACGGACGTGTTTAGGAAGAGTTGCCGTGAATGCCACGGATAGAGACATTGAGTTTTGATTGAGCTTTTGCGGTACAGGCCCAATATCGGCGACCATACGGGATGCCCGCATGTGATTTGGCGGAAATCAAGAAGCAGATTAAGGAGTTATTGGATAAAGGTTATATACGCCCAAGTTCTTCGCCTTGGGGATCACCCGTACTTTTAGTAGAGAAGAAGGACGGATCATTAAGGATGGTTGTAGACTATCGTGGTTTAAATGAAGTAACGATCAAGAACAAGTACCCACTACCTATGATAAATGATCTGTTTGATCGTTTGCAAGGAGCTAAAGTGTTTTCCAAGATCGATTTGCGATCAGGGTACCATCAGTTGAAGATTCGGGAGCAGGACATACCTAAGACAGTATTTACCACGAGATATGGACTGTATGAATATACCGTTATGTCATTTGGACTGACTAACGCCAGCCTATTTCATGAACCCGATGAACAAAGTGTTTATGGAGTTTTTGGATAAGTTAAATCGTGGTGTTCATAGATGATATTTTGGTTTTCTCGAAGAATGAAGAAGAACATAAGGAACATTTTCGATTGGTTTTGGAGAAACTGAGGGAACATCAGTTATATGCCAAGTTCAATGGAACGATACTGAAGGAGGTGATTTCTTAGGATAGTAATAAAAGTTTTGCACGAAAGTATTGGTGAGTAAGAGATACTGATCGATCCGGTCATGGAGGAAATCGGTGAGGCCTGCATTCTCAATCAAAGAATAAAAGTCTTCATAAATTCCGGCTTCTCTCAAGAAATTGTCACAGGGCCATTCACACGGCCATACTTCCGCTATGCGAGGAAGATTATACTTGGACTTTTCCTTCTCTTTAGCTTGTTTTTCCTGGGAGCCTTGGCTAGAAGATCCCCTAAAAAATCTCCTTAACATTTTCTGAATTTTTTTGAAATTTTAGTAACTTCAAAATAAAAGTGAATAAAACTAAACAAGATTGGTAGCAACTACTCCTACAAGTGCCTAGAGCCTATATCATGCATTAGAATTACTTGGGACCTCAAAATTTTAACATGCAAGCTCAAGAACAGGGTCATCTATGCAGCAAAAATTTGCAATGAATAAAGCACTAGAACAAAAACTAATTGGACCAATGGAGGAGTCACATACCAAGAAACAATCTCCCAAAGCAGTTTTGTGAATGGAGCTTTGAGCAAGGAGATCAAAAATCGCAGCAAAATGAGCTAGAACTCGTGCTTGAGCTGGATGGGGATTTTTTGGGAAGAAGATGGAGTGTGTGGGTGCAGGAATAAGTGGAGGGGGGCCACCATGGGCCCACAAGACAGGGGGGCGCGCCCAGGGGGTGTGGGCGCGCCCTCCACCCTCGTGGCCTGGTGCTTGCCCCTCCTGCAGTGTTTTCAGTGCCTAAAATCCTCAAATATTCCATCAAAAATCATACTAAATTTGCAGGGCATTTGGAGCACTTTTATTTTCGGGATATTTTTTATTGCTCAGATAATTTAGAAAACAGATAGATAATACTATTTTTGCTTTATTTATTCTAAATAACAGAAAGTAAAAGGAGGGTACAGAAGGTTGTGCCTTCTAGTTTCATCCATCTCATGATCATCAAAATGAATCCACTAACAAGGTTGATCAAGTCTTGTTAACAAACTCATTCCGAATAACACGGAACCGGAGAAATTTCGAATAACACTAGGTTACCTCAACGGGGATATGAACATCCCCAACAATAAGAATATCATACTTTTTCTTGACAGTAGGAAGAGGAAATTCAAAACCTCCAATAATGATAGTTGGACTTTTTCCAATAGAATTGATGCTATGAACTTGAGGTTGTTTCCTCGGAAAGTGTACCATATGCTCATTACCATTAACATGAAAAGTGACATTGCCTTTGTTGCAATCAATAACAGCCCCTGCAGTATTCAAAAAGGGTCTACCAAGGATAATCGGCATACTATCGTCCTCGGGAATATCAAGAATAACAAAGTCCGTTAAGATAGTGACATTTGCGACCACAACAGGCACATCCTCACAAATACCGACAGGTATGGCAGTTGATTTATCGGCCATTTGCAAAGATATTTCGGTAGGTGTCAACTTATTCAATTCAAGTCTACGATATAAAGAGAGTGGCATAACACTAACACCAGCTCCAAGATCACATAAAGCAGTTTTAACATAATGTCTTTTAATGGAGCATGGTATAGTTGGTACCCCAGGATCTCCAAGTTTCTTTGGTATTCCACCCTTAAAAGTATAATTAGCAAGCATGGTGGAAATTTCAGCTTCCAGTATCTTTCTTTTATTTGTAATGATAGCCTTCATACACTTAGCATAAGGATTTACTTTAAGCATATCAGTCAAGCGCATACGTAAGAAGATAGGTCTAATCATTTCAGCAAAGCGCTCAAAATCCTCATCATCCTTTGTCTTGGATGGTTTAGGAGGAAAGGGCATGGGTTTTTGAACCCATGGTTCTCTTTCTCTACCGTGCTTCCTAGCAATGAAGTCTCTTTTATCATAACGTTGATTCTTTGATTGTGGGTTATCAAGATCAACAACAGGTTCAATCTCTACATCATTATTTTTGCTAGGTTGAGAATTAACATGAACATTATTATTAACATTATCACTAGGTTCATGTTCATCACCGATTGTGTTTCAAAGATCGAAATAGAAATATCATTGGGATTCTCGGTGTGTCTCACGGGTTCACTAGAAGCATGCAAAGTCCTATCGTTTTCTTTTCTTCTTTTTGGAAGAACTAGGTGCCTCTAAATTATTTCTCTGAGAATCCTGCTCGATTCTCTTAGGGTGGCCTTCAGGATACAAAGGTTCCTGGGTCATTCTACCAGTTCTAGTAGCCACTCAAACAGCAAACTCATGTTTATTATTTAATTCATCAAGCAAATCATTTTGAGCTTTAGGTACTTGCTCAGCTTGAGTGGCAACCATAGAAGCATATTTGCTAATGAGTTTAAGTTCACCTTTAACTCTAGCCATATAATCACTCAAGCGTCCTATCTCGAAAGCATTATTCTTTAATTCTCTACCAACATAAGCATTAAAAATTTCTTGTCTAGCCATAAAGTCATCAAATTCATCTAAGCAAGGGCTATGAAATTTAGTAGATGGGATTTCAACTTTATCATATCTATAGAGAGAATTTACCTTTACTACCCGTGTCGGGTTATCAAGACAATGTGTTTCTTCAACACGCGATATATTAAGACCATGTATTTATTCAATAGGAGGTAAATTCTTAACATCTTCAGCTTTAATACCTTTTTCTTTCATTGATTTCTTTGCCTCTTGCATATCTTCAGGATTGAGAAATAGAACACCTCTCTTCTTCGGAGTGGGTTTAGGAATAGGCTCAGGAGTTGGCTCAATTGGTTCAGGAATTGCCTCAGGAATTGGCTCAGGAAGAGTCCAATTATTTTCATTAGTCAACATATTATTCAATAATAATTCAGCTTCGTCGACTGTTCTTTCCCTGAAAACACTACCAGCACAACTATCCAAGTAGTCCTTGGAAGCATCGGTTAGTCCATTATAAAAGATATCAAGTATTTCACCAAGCTTGTGGGAGACTCTCTTCTTTGATTTGCACAAAATTATATATTTCCCGCAAGGCAGCTTGTTTCTTATGAGCAGGGAAATATTTAGCAGAGAAGGAATAAATCATATCCTGGGGACTACGCACACAACCAGGATCAAGAGAATTAAACCAAGTTTTAGCATCACCCTTTAATGAGAATGGAAATATCTTAAGGATATAATAATAGCAAGACTTCTCAACATTAGTAAACAGGGTGGCTATATCATTCAACTTGGTAAGATGTGCCACAACAGTTTCAGATTCAAGGCCATAAAAAGGATCAGATTCAACTAAAGTAATAATTTCAGGATCAACTGAGAATTCATAATCCTTATCAGTAACACAGATAGGTGAGGTAGCAAAAGCAGGGTCAGGTTTCATTCTAGCATTAAGAGATTGATGCTTCCATTTAGCTAACAACTTTTTAAGATCGTATCTATCTTTGCAAGCAAAGATAGCTCTAGCAGCTTCCTCATCCATAACATAACCCTCGGGAACAACAGGTAATTCATAATCAGGGGGAGAACTTTCATCATCACTATCATCAATAATAGCATCTTCAATAATTTCATTCTCTCTAACCCTAGCAAGTTGTTCATCAAGAAATTCACCTAATGGAAAAGTAGTATCACGTACAGAAGTAGTTTCATCATAAGTGTCATGCATAGCAGAAGTGACATCATCAAAAACATGCGACATATCAGAATTCATAGCAGTAGCAGGTTTAGGTGTCGCAAGCTTACTCAAAAGCAGAAGGAGAATCTAGTGCGAGCTAGATGGCGGTTCCTTACCTCCCTCGTAGTTGAGGGATAAATCGTGATTTTCGCGTCTTTCAAGTTCTTCATAGTGATCAACAGATATAAATCCCAAGTGACTCAGAGAATAGAGCTATGCTCCCCGGCAACGGCGCCAGAAATTAGTCTTGACAACCCACAAGTGTAGGGGATCGCAACAGCTTTCGAGGGTAGAGTATTCAACCCAAATTTATTGATTCGACACAAGGGGAGCCAAAGAATATTCTCAAGTATTAGCAGTTGAGTTGTCAATTCAACCACACCTGGATAACTTAGTATCTACAGCAAATTATTTAGTAGCAAAGTAGTATGGAAGTAACGGTAACAGTGGCAAAAGTAAAGATAGCAGTTTTGTAGTAGTTGTAACAGTAGCAAAGGAAAAGTAAATAAGCGAAACACAATATGTGAAAAGCTCGTAGGCATTGGATCAGTGATGGATAATTATGTCAGATGTGATTCCTCATGTAATAGCCATAACATAGGGTGACACAGAACTACCTCCAGTTCATCAATGTAATGTAGGCATGTATTCCGTATATAGTCATACGTGCTTATGGAAAAGAACTTGCATGACATGTTTTGTCCTGCCCTCCCATGGTAGTGGGGTCCTAGCGAAAACTAAGGGATATTAAGGCCTCCTTTTAATAGAGAACCGGAACAAAGCATTAGCACATAGTGAATACATGAACTCCTCAAACTATGGTCATCACCGAGAAGTATCCTGATTATTGTCACTTCGGGGTTGTCGGATCATAACACATAATAGGTGACTATAGACTTGCAAGATAGGATCAAGAACACACATATATTCATGAAAACATAATAGGTTCAGATCTGAAATCATGGCACTCGGGCCCTAGTGACAAGCATTAAGCATAGAAAAGTCATAGCAACATCAATCTCAGAACATAGTGAATACTAGGGATCAAACCCTAACAAAACTAACTTGATTACATGGTAAATCTCATCCAACCCATCACCGTCCAGCAAGCCTACGATGGAATTACTCACGCACGACGGTGAGCATCATGAAATTGGTGATGGAGGATGGTTGATGATGATGACGGTGACGAATCCCCCTCTCCGGAGTCCCGAACGGACTCCAGATCAGCCCTCCCGAGAGAGATTAGGGCTTGGTGGTGGCTCTATATCGTAAAACGCGATGAAACTTTCTCTCTAATTTTTTTTCTCCGGGAAACAGAATATATGGAGTTGGAGTTGAGGTCGGTGGAGCATTAGGGGGCCCACGAGATAGGGGGCGCGCCCAGGGGGGAGGGCGCGCCCCCACCCTCGTGGACAGGGTGTGGGCCCCCTGGCCTTGATTCTTTCGCCAGTATTTTTTATATTTTCCAAAACTTATCTTCGTGGATTTTCAGGTCATTCCGAGAACTTTTGTTTTCTGCACAATAAACAACACCATGGCAGTTCTGCTGAAAACAGCGTCAGTCCGGGTTAGTTTCATTCAAATCATGCAAGTTAGAGTCCAAAACAAGGGCAAATGTGTTTGGAAAAGTAGATACGTTGGAGACGTATCATCTATCCCCATCTTGCGGACAGTGTCCTGATATATCAGATTAAGACTACTGCCGCCATCCATGAGGACTCGGGTGAGATGGTATCCATCAATTATTGGGTCGAGTACCATGGCAGCCGAACCTCCATGCCGGATACTAGTCGAATGATCCTTGCGATCGAAGGTGATCGGGTAGGCCGACCATAGGTTGAATTTGGGGGCGACAGGCTCTACAGCGTATACATCTCGGAGTGCGCGTTTGCGCTTCCTCTTTGGTATGTGGGTGACGTAGATCATATTCACTGTTTTGACCTCCGGTGGAAATTTTTTCTGTCCCCCAGTGTTCGGCTGGCGAGGTTCATCCTCATCTTCACTTGGCGGCTCCCTCCCCTTGTGTTCGGTGTTTAGCTTGCCGGCCTGCTTGAAGACCCAGCATTCTCTGTTGGTGTGATTCGCAAGTTTCTCGGGGGTGCTATGAATCTGACAGGATCTGTCTAGAATTCTATTTAGGCTGGACGGTCCATCTCTGTTGCCTTTAAATGGCTTTTTCCGTTGACCGGGTCTAGAGCCCCTGAATCCGGCGTTTACCGCTGTGTTATCTGGGCTGTCTTCATTATTTCGACGCTTGTTTTTATTGCGTCGCTGCTTTCCACTGTCATCCCTGATTTCGGATGTGCGTGGGTTGCTGGTGCCGCTGTGAGCCAACCAACTGCCCTCGCCCGCGTAAAAGCGGGTCATAAGAGTTGTTAGGGTTGCCATTGTCCTCGGCTTTTCCTGGCCGAGGTCTCTAGCAAGCCATTCGTCCCGGACACTGTGTTTGAAAGCTGCTAGGGCTTCAGCATCCGGACAGTCGATGATTTGGTTCTTCTTGGTGAGAAATCTGTTCCAAAGCTTACGGGCTGACTCTCCGGGTTGTTGGATTACGTGACTTAAATCGTCTGCATTCGGAGGTCAGACATAGGTACCTTGAAAATTAGCCCTGAAAGCGTCCTCGAGTTCCTCCCAACTTCCAATTGAATTTTTGGGGAGGCTTTTCAACCAGTGCCGAGCTGGTCCTTTCAACTTGAGGGAGAGGTATTTGATGGCGTGGAGATCGTCTCCGCGAGCCATATGAATGTGAAGAATAAAGTCCTCAATCCAGACTGCAGGGTCTGTCATTCCGTCGTATGCCTCGATGTTTATGGGTTTAAACCCCTCTAGAAATTCATGATCCAGCACCTCATCGGTGAAGCACAGGGGGTGTGCGGCACCCCTGTATTTGGATGTGTCGTGGCATGCATCCAATGGTTGTAGTGTTCGGTGTTGATTCCGAGCCGGTAGTCGATCAGTATAGTCGGTTTGGTGGCCGTGATCCTGCGTAGGAGCACGCTTCCTAGATCCATAGATGGACCTGGCCATACGGGCTCTTTCGTCCAGGTGCTCACATAGATCGTGTGCTGACTTGTGTGCGGCGGCATTAGCCGCCCTATCTCGGCCACGGGGTGGTCGATCCGGCAGATCGGCCGTATTGTTCTTCGGCGAAATGGGCACGATAGCCTCGTCATCGAATTCGGGCAGCAGCTTGCATTTTGGGTAGCTCTTTATGTGGCGATCACCGCCGTATATTTCGTCAGTGTCGAGCACTTTGTTCCATCTGTGGTTGAGCGTATCCTGTGCGGCTTTAAGCCGTTGCTTCTGCTTCTTCAAGCTCCTCGCGGTGGCAATAAGCCTTTTGTGGAGGTGTTCTTGTTCCAAGTGCTTTTCCGGGATGATGTGTGCATCGTCGTCCGGACTGTTCTCCTCTTTGGAGACAGGTTTACAAGTTTTGTCTTCAGCATCGCTGTGATCGGACAGCGGCCCCGGACTGTGTTCACCGTCCCCTGGCTCATCCTACTCCATCGCTGGGTCTACGGGGTTGTCGTTATCTTTAGCGTCGTTCGGGGTATTATTCTTTCTTGTGCCGGTATCACTGTTTTTGCTATGGTGGGCTTTAGAGCGGCGCCGCTGACCGGCGCTTTGTTTGCTTCTCAAGGGGATTATCCTCCGTGGCATCATCGACATTGCTTTCTCTGGGTGTGTCCACCATATATATATCGTATGATGAGGTGGCTTTCCAGCGCCCTGGGGGGTGGTGGTTCCCGTTTTTCGCCGGCATCATCATCCATGTTGTTGATGTCTTCGGAGTCGAAATCAAGCATGTCGGTTAAGTCATCGACAGTGGCTATTAAGTGGGTGGTGGGTGGGTAACGAATTCCTTCGTCGTCTGCTTCCTAATCAAGCCAGACATAGTTCGGCCAAGAGTCTCCCGACAGGGAGAGAGATTTTAACGAGTTCAGTACGTCGCCCAAGGGCGAGTGCTGAAAGATATCCGCGGAGCTAAACTCCATGATCGGTGCCCAGTCAGATCCGATGGGCACGGATGCGTGCGGTTCGGAGCCTATGGCCGGAGACGAGTCCGAGGGTCCGATGACACAGACCTCCTTGGAAGTGAAATTTGTGTTTGGCTCTATCGCTGCAGAGTGTGTGGCCTCCGTGGCGGGGTCCATCCTCCCGTCCTTGGATGGCACGATATGCTCCGGATTTAAAGTCGGGGCAGCTGCAGGTCGGATCTCCTGACCACCGTCCGATGGCAGATCTAGGTCATGCTCATCGCGACTGTAGGGTGTACCTGTCATGGGCTCGAATCCGTCAAAGATCAAGTCTCCGCGGATGTCGGCAGTATAATTTAGGCTTCCAAACCTGACCTGATGGCCAGGGGCGTAGCTATCGATCTGCTCCAGATGGCCAAGCGAGTTGGCCCATAGTGCGAAGCCGCCGAATACGAAGATCTGTCCGGGGAGGAAAACCTCGCCCTGGACCGCATCGTTGTAGATGATTGAAGGAGCCATCGAACCTTACCGTGACGACATAGTGGAACTCTCAATGAAAGCACCAATGTCGGTGTCAAAACTGGCGGATCTTGGGTAGGGGGTCCCGAACTGTGCGTCTAAGGCTGATGGTAACAGGAGGCAGGGGACACGATGTTTACCCAGGTTCAGGATCTCTCGATGGAGGTAATACCCTACTTCCTGCTTGATTGATCTTGATGATATGAGTATTACAAGAGTTGATCTACCACGAGATCGTAGAGGCTAAACCCTAGAAGCTAGCCTATGATTATGATTGTTCTTGTCCTACGGACTAAACCCTCCGGTTTATATAGATACCGGAGGGGCTAGGGTTACACAGAGTCGGTTACAGAGAAGGGAATCTACATATCCGAATTGCCAAGCTTGCCTTCCACACAAAGGAGAGTCCCACCCGGACACGGGATGAAGTTTTCAATCTTGTATCTTCATAGTCCAATAGTCCGGCATAAGCATATAGTCCGGCTGTCCGAGGACCCCCTAATCCAGGACTCCCTCACTCCTCGTCGAGGGGTGACCCACCGGTCACCAGGCTTCAGGAGGGGGGGCTCTTGTAGTTGTGGAACTAGGAGGCCCGGGGGCGCAGTGCCTGCAAGCTCGTTCGAGAGCGTCGCGCGAGGACAAATACACCACAGGGCCTGGGACTGAGGCTTTGGCGAGGTGTGTTCGCGGGCAAGCCCGAAGCGTGCACACATGCCCAGCCCCCGCGCGGGACGCGCGAGGAGGAGCGACGGGCAATTGCCACTCCTCCTGAGGCAAGGCATGAGAGAACGAGCGAGGCAAGAAGAAAAAATCCAAACCCTCAAAAAGAGACTCTAAAACTCCAAATTCCATTCAAGAAGTGGCAAATCAGATACAGAAAGCAAGCAAAGAACAACCACGTACGGCACCTATACTAGTCTTCTCACCAGCGCGAAGCTAAGTGCTACCACTAGGACGTGGGAGGGAGCCCCCGTGAGACCCCAGGGCGACGCTCAGGAGACTCCGAGGCGTGTATAGCCCCAACTCATTATTACGTGAGAGTGTTACGAGCGGAGACCTTCACAAGCGCGGAGCCTTCTTTATGGGCATAACTTCCAGCGGTGTTGGATGTTCCAGGCATTCTAGATGGGGACCCCGTCCTGCGTCTCCAGGTGCGCGGCGCCAGGCCTGGAGACACGGGTGATCCTGAACGGGCCCTCCCACACGGGGGAGAGCTTGTGAAGCCCTTCCCTAGAGAACACCCGCCTCAGGATGAGGTCACCCACCTCTAGGGTCGTGGAACGGATGTTGTGGCAGTGGTACCGTCGCAGCCCCTGCTGGTACCTCGCAGCTCGAAGTGAGGCTTGGCGACGGAGTTCCTCCCACAACACGAGGTCCATCTCCCCTGCGGCGTCCTGACGTGCCTCGTCGAATGCCAGAACTCGCTGGGAGCGATGCCTCACCTCGTGAGGGAGGACCGCCTCAGCTTTGTAGACCAGGAAGAACGGGGTCTTGCATGTAGGCTTGGTCGTAGTGGTGCCGATGGACCACAACACGGACGGAAGCTCGTAGAGCCAGCATTTTCCGCAGGCCTTGAGGTTTTTGTTGAAGCTCCTTGCTTTGAGGCCCCTCAAGACCTTCGCATTGGCATGCTCGGCCTGGCCATTGCTCCGTGGGTGCGCCATCGAAGCGTAGCATATCTGCATTCCACGGTTAGCACAATATGTTTTAAAGAGGTTGCTCGTGAACTAGGAGCCGTTGTTGGTGATGATGCGGTTGGGCACCCCGAAGCGTCTTACGAGACCCTTGATGAACTTGACTGCAGAGCCAGCGGGGATGGTGCGGACAACTTCCACCTCCGCCCACTTGGTGAACTTGTCGATGGCGATGTAGAGGTAGCGATAGCCCCCGGGCGCTCGAGGAAACGGGCCCAAGATGTCCAACCCCCAAACTGCAAATGGCCACGAGAGCGGGATTGTCTGGAGGCCCTGAGCGGGCTGGTGGATCTGCTTAGCACGAAATTGACAGGCTTCACATGATCTTACCAATTCACTGGCGTCGTTGAGCGTTGTGGGTAGGGGTGGGCATAAAAACCGACGGACCAAAGACCGAACCGATACCGAACTGAAAACACTGAAATTTCTGTTTTTCTTGCTGCTACAGTAAAATTCGGTTTTCACTTATAATAACCAAATTAAGTTCGGCCAGTTCGGTTTTATACCATTCACCGAATACAGAAACCGAAGTAACCTGGTCGAACACACAAAATCTGAGCTCCCACGTACATGCAACCACTTGTGCCTAGCACTACGTACATGCGAGTCAGGAATGGCCTTGCTCTTCTCCTAGGCCTACCACATGTTACATGCAACTCTCCAAGGCCCATACTTTTGTATAATATAGTCCTCCCAGCCAGCACCAGTAGCCGCACATCACTTCACGTGGGTTTGTCCCACCTCGTTTAGCTACAGGGGATGAAACAGTGAGCTTGGTTACTTAAGAAGGCAGGCTCTGGTAGGAATAACGCGCACATCAGTTAGCTTGGGCCTAGAAAACACGTGGCATAAAAATATGTTTTCTGTATATGGTCCCTAATCAATTAAAACCAAAAACCGAACCGAAAAAATCTGTTAACCAAATTTTCGGTTAGTTGATTTTTTCTGTTAATTTCGGTTTCACTTTGCTAACCGAATTCATAAAATAACCGAACAGCAGACTAAGGCATAGCCTAGTGGTGGGAAGGGGATGATGCCTTCGCAACCACCCAAATTCAAGGCATGGTACTTGCAATTTGGGGTTGTTGCACCAATTATACTGTAGGGGGTTCCGTTACAGTCTTTCTGTCAAAAATAAAATAACCGAACAGTAGAAACCAAAATTTCGGTTTCTACCGAAAGCCCAGGCCTAGCTGTGGGCCAGTAGAACCCGTTGCGGAATGCCTTGACCACGAGGGTGCGTGATGAAGAGTGATGCCCACAATCCCTGCCGTCAATGTCGGCCAGCAGCTCGCACCCCTGCTCCTTGGAGATGCACCATAGGGAAACGTCGTTCGGGCGCCTTCAGTAGAGCTCGTCGTCCTGGATGCATTATACTGTGGCCTGGCGGGCCGCCCGCTCTGCATCCTCTTCCTTCTCCGGCAGGGTGCCCTAAAGCAGGTACACCTTGAATTCCTCGGTCCAGCACCCCTCCTGAGGCTCGAGTGCAAGGAGCAGGCTGGCCCCTGAAGCCGGGCCACGGGCCGGGGTGCCCGTGGTGGGTATCGTGGACAGCTCCTCCCGAGGCAGCGCCGGCTCAACAACAGGGGAAACTACCGATGGCCTGAAGAGCCGCTCCTCGAAGACGCCAGGCTCCTGGGGGAGACACCGGGATGCCCTCTTGGCGATGTCGTCTGCCTTCTTGTTCGTGCCGGGTGGCACGTGCTACAGTTCCAAACCTAAGAATTGCTTCTCAATTTTGCATACCTCCTCGAGGTATGCCTCCATGTGCTTGTCCTTCGGCGTGTACTCCTTGTTGGAGAAGTTGATGAGGAGCTGGGAGTTGCCCCTGATGGTGAGGGGCCTGACCCCCAGGGCAACCACGGCCCTGAGCCTGACGATCAGGCCCTCGAATTTAGTGATGTAGTTGGAGACCTTCTCGTCGTGCTGGAAGCAGAGCTACACGCCATAGTAGAGCTTGCCTTGGGTGGGCGATATGAGCACGGCTCCAGCCCCGCGCCCTGACATGCGAATGCACCATCTAAGTACATGACCCAACCATTAGGCGCTTCGTCTCCTGGGGCAAGGGAACGGTCCTCGCCCATTTCTTGGCTTGGTGCGTCAGTCCATTCAGCCACAAAGTCAGCGACGGTTGTGCCCTTGATGACTCGGGTGGTGCTGAACTCGAGCTGAAACGCCTGCAACTCGATGTTTCATTCGGCAACCCTTCCTGCGGCGTTGGGGCTTCGGAGCACCCTCTCCGGGGGGTAGGCTGAGACGACCTTGATAGGGTGACCTTGGAAGTAGTGGCGCAGCTTCCTGGAAGCGACGAGGAGTGCAAGGAGAAGCTTCCTCGGCATGGGGTAGCATGCACGCACGTCACGCAGCACGGTGCTGACAAAGTAAACGAGATGCTCGGCGATGGAGGAGGTGTCCGTTGAGTCTTGTTCCTCTTGGGGCGATGGAGCTTCAGGAACCTGTCCTCAAGGGGGGCCACTGCAGCCTCAGGGCCCCGACCTCAGGAGCCCCGTCTCCTGATGGTTAGGCCACGGCCTCAGGCACGCTGTCCTGAGGTCGCGACATCTTGGACGGGTGTGTGGTTCCGCGCCCTTCCACCGCACGCCCTTGGTTGCATGCTCCTCGCGGACAGTCAGCAGCGTCGCGCTAACTGAGTGAGGTGTGGCGGCCAGGTAAAGCACCGGTGGGCTGGTAAGGTACTTCTTGAGGTCTTGGAGAGCCGAGTCAACCTTTGGAATCCATTCGAACGAGCCCTTTCTCTTCATCATCTTGAAGAACGGGAGGGCGCGCTTGCCTAGCTTGGAGATGAAGCGCCCAAGCAATGTCATGCAGCCCGCCAGCTTCTGCATTTCCTTGAGAGTTTGAGGCGGGCTCATCCTTTCTATTGCCTTGACCTTCTTCGGGTTGGCCTCAATTCCTCTGTGCGACACAAGGAACCCCAACAGCTTGTCATATGGGACACCGAATACACACTTCTCAGGATTAAGCCGCAGCTTCACCTCGCGCAGGTTGGCGAACGTCTCCTCCATATCTTCAACAAGGGTTCTTGCCTCCCAGGACTTGACCACTATATCATCTACGTAAGCCTCTGCCTTCCTCCCGAGCTGCTTGCCCAAAGCAATGTGCATCAACTGTTGGAACGTTGCCCCGGTGTTGCGCAACCCAAACGGCATGCAGGTGTTGCAATACACCCCACATGGGGTCAAGAAGGCTGTCTTCTCCACGTCTTTCATAGCCATCTTGATTTGATGATAGCCTGAGAAGGCGTCCGGGAAGCACAGTAGATCGCACTCGGCAGTGGAGTCGACGATCTGGTCGATGCGGGGAAGAGGAAATGGATCCTGAGGGCAAGCTTTGTTCAGGATTTTGAAGTCAACGCACATGCGCTCTTTTCCCGCCCTTCTTGGGGACGATAACTGGGTTTGCCAACCACCCTGGGTGCCGCACTTCTCGGATAACGTCGGCCTCCTGGAGTTTGTGGGTCTCCTGAACGATTAATGACTGCTTCTTCGGGGCTTGCCGTCGCGCCTTCTGCTTCATTACCCCCACAGAACGCCTACCAGGTATGTTGCTCGCCATGCAAACACATCCTTGTTCGCACGGGGGAAGCTGACTAGCGCCTCCTCCTGGTCTCGGGGGAGGCCAACGCCTATGGTGAAGGTAGCTCCTGACCCTCCATCCTCATCGACCGGTACCTGCTTCGTCTTGGCTCAGTCTTGGGAGAACAATGGCTTTCTTCTTCTCCGGGGCAGCCCTCGGGCCCTCCGGAACGCTCCCCGCATTTGGCCGCATGACCGCCGTGGCCTTGAAGGTGAGCCTAAGGGTCGTCAGTGCGTCCCCAATGTATCCCGCCATGGTGAGGACGCCGCTACTTCCTGGCATCTTCATGATATTTTAGCCGAGATGAGTCGCCACCATGAACTTGGTGAGGGCCGGGTACCGGAGGATGGCATTGTACGGGAGCCCGATATGCGTGACATCGAAGTCGATGAGCTCGGTGTGGTAGTTGTCGTGCATTCCAAAGGTGACGGGGAGGCGAATCAGCCCTATGGGGCAGGTGGAGCCGCCGACCACCGTGAACGCCTCCACGGAGAGGACGTTGAGGCCGATTGTCGGTGTCAAAACCGGCGGATCTCGGGTAGGGGGTCCCGAACTGTGCGTCTAGGCGGATGGTAACAGGAGACAAGGGACACGATGTTTTACCCAGGTTCGGGCCCTCTTGATGGAGGTAAAACCCTACAGCCTACTAGATTATATTGATGATGTGTGTTACAAGAGTGGATCTACCACGAGATCAAAGAGGCTAAACCCTAGAAGCTAGCCTATGGTATGATTGTTGTTCATCCTACGGACTAAAACCCTCCGGTTTATATAGACACCGGATAGGGTTAGGGTTACAGAGTCGGTTACAATGGTAGGAGATCTACATATCCGACGCCAAGCTTGCCTTCCACGCCAAGGAAAGTCCCATACGGACACGGGGCGAAGTCTTCAATCTTGTATCTTCATAGTCTTGGAGTCCGGCCGATGATGATAGTTCGCTATCCGGACACCCCTAGTCCGAACTCCTCAAGAGCCTCAGACCAGGCTTCAATGACGACGAGTCCGCAGCATATTGTCTTCGGCATTGCAAGGCGGGTTCTTCCTCGAATAATTTATAGAAGACTGTGAACACCAGATAGTGTCCGCTCGCAAAACAAGTTCCACATAACACCGTGAGAGAGAATAGTTTTTGCACAGATCTGCCGACGCATTCCGCGCGTGACATCACACCACGGCCGAGCCTTCATATGAATCATTTTTATTGTTCCACCTCGCGTGTTTAGCGAGGCGTTTCCTTGGCACGCCTTATCAAAGCGTAGATCGTGCCCCTTATTCCGGGATTCTCATCAATACGGACGTGGGTAACCCAAGCTGTCGTTGGCCTGCCTTCTCTATCAAAGGCGAGTCCTAATCGACCACGGGTGGGCTCTTGGTATTCAACCTCTTTATAACGAGACCAAGGCCCTCTCCTTTTACACCCTCTATCGAAGTTCGCCTCGCGCAATTCCAACATCCCAAAGCTTCAGATTCAGGCGCTTCGGACTTTCGATGATGTCCGGCTCCGACCAGCATGGCCGATGGGTGTCTTCCTCCGTTACTGAAGAAGACGTGCTAAAGCTGCGAGACGCCAGGTATCTAACCGGCGAGATCTCGCATAGGCTGCCTGCTCCAGGGAAGGTCATTCCCACTCCTGAGCCCGGCGAGAACGTGGTGTCCGTATCTCACTTCCGCCGGGTTTAGGCTTCCCGACGGACCCCTTTGTGCGGGGGCTCATGTTTTATTATGGGCTTGATTTCCATGACTTGAATCCGGAGTCCATCCTCCATATCTCGTCATTCATTGTTGTATGTGAGGCCTTCCTCCATATTACCCCTCACTTTGGATTGTGGCTCAAGACCTTCAAGGTGGAGCCAAAGGCGATCAAGGGCAGCAAGCAGAAAGTCGGAGGGGCGGTCATAAGCAAATGTACGGTGCTCCGTGGCCGAGGGCTCTTTTCAAGAGGAGCTTGGTTTATGGCAACGGTGTGGTTTTATATCACCGCTCCTGGGGGCACCAAATGGGCGGTGCTCCCTGCCTTCCTTCCAGTCCACCACAGCGGTGGCGTCATGGGTCAACAAGGCTCGACTGGGGTCGTCCAAGGACGCTCCCGCTGCAGGCCATATTCGAGACCTCCGGAAAGAGGATCAATCTGGTTGCGATGGCGCGGTTATTGTGATCCGGCGTCTTCAGCCCCTGCGTCGCCGCCTCCGCCTGTGGGAATTCAATCCGAGGGACCACGAGCTCTCCAAAATTTTATGGGCACGACGCCTGTGGAGATGTATAAACTGTTCTTCGGATCACAAGAGAAGTGTCCGGACTTGACCGAGGACGCAGGACTAAGCTGCAATCGCCCAGATGCTCAAGTAAGTAGTCCTGTAACCGGACAAGCTGTTCATTCATTTATTATATACATATGCCCTTTAAAGGAGCCGTTTCTTGTACAGGAGTGGATAGCCTAGGCAAAGTTGATAAGGTGTCTGGCTCCCCTCCCAGAGACCACGCCGGATCCCATGTTGACCAATATGTTGAAGGTCGCGCCCTTTGAAGAAGGCGAAGGGAGGAGCGGGGGAGCAACTGCCTCTGTGAAGGAGGCTATCAAGGAAGGAGGGATTAAGAGTCCCACCTTCCGAGGAGAGAAGAGGACCGCTTGTAAGATCCGGAGGTCAAGGCCTCAAAGAAAGGAAGGAATCTTCTAGAGAGTCCGGCGCTGGGAAGTAACCCAGCCGCATTATTTCCCCAAGGGATCAGCCCTCCAGCGAGCCGTAAGTAGAAAGAAGGGGTCTTGTAAATAAGGAGCATCCCCGTATTTATTTATGAAGATAACCGGAATTGTACCTTGTAGTTCGGACCTCAGCCCTTCTCAGTAGAGCTCGTCTTCGGGGAATCTTCTTCCGGAGATGATGGAGAGCGAAATGCCTCCACCTGTCACACCCTCATGTGAAGCGGACGACTCGAAGGTGTCGTCGCGGAGAGTTCCCCCAAGTCTGGCGGGGGCGGAAGGTCCGGCGCCAAGTGGTGTGTGGTCGAAGGATCTGAAGGATCTGCTCGGGCGAGCGGCTATCTCAGAAGATCACCGTGCTCTAATGGGTACGGTGATTGAAAGAATTGCATCCGCGGAGAGCAGATTGTATGAAGCCGTCGAAGCTTCTTGACGGGTTTGAGGTACGCAAAAATGATGTACCTTCGGGCGCTTATGCATATAAATGCGCTCAGATAGATAGTAGCCTCGAGACTCGGTATGTTGTCAAAATTGACAACGTGAGGATCAAATTCTCGCTTTTAACACATCACCGCTTCTAAACAGGTGGCGGAGCGTCCGGAGGCCAGCCGGACCGATGAATATGCCGAACTCAAGAGGCAACTTAACGAGGCATGCGACATCGCTGGTCAATAAACGGTTTGACGAGTCACAAGGTATGCGACTTCTATGCGGACACCTGTTAAGGGAGCTTGACGCCCATGTCTTCTTGTGTGTATGCTTTAATGCAGATGGTGCCGCTGCCGTTGAGGAGCTGCGGGCAGAACTTGCCCGAAGCGAAAGAGCAAGCCAGAGTAGTAATGTCGGCTGCTTTAAAGGCGGCGAAGAGCTAGAAGTGAGCGGGCTGCTCACCGCCGAAGCAAAGATGAGATGGCCGAGATGGCCAAAAAGTTAAGGAATGCTATCGATCACTGTGAGGTTCTTGAAAAAGAGCGTCAAGAGGAACAGGAGGGCCTAAAGAAGGCCGCCGCAGAATCCAAGAATGCCCAATCGGCTTTGAGAGCTGCCAAGGAGGAGCTGAGTCAGGCCAGGGCAATTGCGGCTGGAAAACCGTTTACGCTGCGGAGAAATATACAGATCCAAAGTATGCTCCGTTGGATAAATTATGGAGTTCAGAGGATGCTTATCTGGACTTGGCGGCGGCGCCAGGGCGCGTTGAGCACTTCCGGGCCGAAGAAGCACGAAGGAAGAGCTATATTGGTCGCAATTCCATAGTCCGGAGCGTCCTTCCGCCGCGACCGATCGGTTGGCGAATGGGCCGAGCTGAATCGATTGTTCGATTGGCCATGAAGCATGTCTTGACTCACTTGTGGCGGGACGGACCCCACCAAGAGCTATTTTGGTGTAGTGCAGCGGTTTCTTGGTGCGGTGCCGCGACGACGCAATGAAGCGATCGGCGTGTATTGAGGGAGCTGATGGCTCTTGCCCATGTCAAGACATACCGCGCGAGATGAAGGCCACCGACGTTGCATCCCAAGACTCGAGACGAAGCCGAGTACCGCCGAGCACTACTTTGAAGAAGTCTGCCGGGCGCTCGTTTAATAGAGACGCGAAGGTTTCAAGGATATTATGTTGGAATGACATGTATGATTTGTGAAAACAATGTTTCAATGTAATATGAGTGCTTTTTATACTTGTGCGTTCAAGTAGTAAACTACTCCTGTGCGGCCGCTTATGTATATGTGTATATAACCCGAAAGACGGCCGTCCTTGGCTTTAGCCCCACGCACATAGTGCGGGGTGTTTGCAAAAAAAGCGCTTTTTCACTCTTAATCCAACGCCTTGGTCCTGTTAAGGAGGTGACAGCGTAGCAAACCGCACAACCGGACTATAATGCTTTATCACTTTCACTTAGCCATAGGAGTTCGAGGTGGGGCTACTATATAGCCCACGGGGCACCGCACTCTCCCGAATTCGGTGCGTATGTGCTGACCGAAAACTGGTCCTTCGTTAATCGCGGAGGAATTCTAAACATTCTGTGAGTCATCGAGTGGTTGACCACTCGCTATATCATGATAGTCAGTTTTGGCTTTCTCTCTTGAGGTGCTCGCCGGCGAACCGGGCACAATCGCAGAGTTCTCCGGTGCCGCGTTAGCCGTGAAAACGGGCGTAAGGCAGCAAAACACGTGGCCGCCGGCAACCCAACATTTGACCAAAGACATAATTCGGAGCTGATGCATATAAGGCCCTAACTTTCGAGACGCGAATACTCCCTAAGGTATTCGGTCTTTATGGAAATGGGCAAAATAATGCCCTAAGCCCCGTGTCTAGGTACGCAAAAAAATTCTGGTGCGGCCAATGCCAAAGCACCAGCCTCCTCCTCGGTTATATTGAGGAACCGGGGATGTGTATCAACAAGAGACAAGGAAAAAAGGTTTACGCAGGTCTTAATCAAAAGAATCCTTGCAACGGGTCCCTCTGCACGCTGCGCTGTGTCTCCGTTGTGCCATATCACGGGCGGGTGTAGCACGTTGTTCATCCGTAAAGAGAGGAACTTAGTTTAAAAGAAAAGGATCGTGTGAAAGATGTACTTAATATTTAAATAAACAAAGCACGTTCAAGAAGTGAATAAAATTTGAGCTTTATTGCCCTTGTTATACATGCATGCAGCCCCTTGTATGGGGGTATGCGCTAGTGGGCGCGGACTCGTCTAGCCGTATCCGGGTTTGAATGACCTATTGCAGGTTCTTTGCCTAGTGGAGCCGGATAGCTGTGGAGCTGTCGATGCGATCTCCTTCTTCCGCTCGAGTAACACTTAATACTTCCTTTCAACGAGATGATGCCGCGTGGACCGGGCATTTTAAGTGTTAGAGATGCATAATGCGGTATTGCGTTAAAGCGGGCGAAAGCTTGGCGTCCCAATAGTGCTTGATGGCTACTTTTAAGCAGGCGACATGGAAGAGTAACCTTCGCGACGGAAGTTGTCGGATGAACCAAACACAACTTCTAGCAAGATGGAGCCCGTGCAAAGGGCGATGGGCTCGGCAAGTACTCCTTTAAAGGAGGTGTTGCTATGGCGAATTTTGGTTGGGTTTATCCCCATCCTGCGAATTGTGTCCTGATATATCAGGTTTATGTCACTGCCGCCATCCATGAGGACATGTGTAAATTGGAATCCGTCGATTATAGGATCCAATATCAAGGTAGTCCATCCTGCGTTCCGGATATTATCGGAATAGTCCTGATGGTCGAAGGTGATTGGTTTTGACAACCAGTGTGCGGCGCGCCTTTTAGTGGGCGCCGCTTTGTTTTTCCCTTTGATCACGTGAAGTGAGTTTACTGTTTTAACCTCCTGTGGGAAAGTTTTTCGTTTTTCGGAGTGCTGCTTTTGGGTTTCGTCACTCGCATTTGGTGTGTCAAGCCCCTTGTGTTCGGCGTTAAGTCGGCCGGACTGCTTGAAGACCCAGCAATCTCTGTGGGTATGGTTAGCGAGCTTCCGGAGGTACCATGTATTTGACATACTATCCAAAATCTTGTTTAGGTTGGATAGCTCGTCACGGTTCTCCTTTAGGCAGTGTTTTGTTGTTTGGCCGAGAGTTTTGAATCCGGCGTTGGCACGCGTACTATTTGGGCCATTTTCCTTATTCCGTGCCGATCTTTTCAAGTCGTGATTTCCCATTTCCAACCCTGATTTTGGATGTACTGGTCGCCGGTGCTGCATCTAGCCACCAGTTGTCCTCTCCCCGCAAAAGCGGGTCATGAGGCTTGTTAATGCGGCCATTGTTCTTGGCTTTTCTTGGCGAGGTGTGCAGCGAGCCATTCGTCTCGGACGTTGTGTTTGAAAGCTGCTAAGGCTTGGCGTCGAGACGATCGACTATTTGGTTCTTTTTAGTAAGGAACATGTTCCAGAATTTTCGGGCTAACTCTCCGGGCTGTTGAGTTATGTGACTTAGATCGTCTGCATCCGGAGGGCGGACATAAGTCCCCTGAAAATTTGCCCGAAATGCATCCTCGAGCTCTCCCCAGCTTCCAATGGTATTTTCGGGGAGGCTTTTAAGCCAATGCCGAGCTGGGCCGTTGAGTTTAAGGGGTAAGTATTTTATGGCATGGAGATCGTCTCCTCTAGCCATGTGTATGTGGAGGATGTAGTCCTCGATCCGCACTCGAGTGATCTGTTGTTCCGTCAGATGCCTCTATGTTTACGGGTTTGAATCCGCTGAAATTCATGATCCAACACCTCATCGGTGAAACATAGGGGTGTCGGCGCCTCTATATTTGGGTGTGCCATGATCTTGAATTTTGGCGTATTGCATTGCTTTGACGAGCCCGCTTGGCCCATAGATGGACCTAACTGGTCCATCGTCTTGATGTGAATCCTTATGCGGATCGCATATTGGCTTGTGTGCGGCGCCATTCGCCGCTCTCTTTTTGCCATGAGGTTGTTCATCCGACCGGGTGGCCTTCTTGCTTTTTGATTGTGGGGCTCTAAGGCCTCCTCGTCAATCGGGTAGTAGCTTTCTTTTCGGTAGCTTTTGTTCGGCGATCGCCCAGACTTGTTCTGCGGTGCTGAATGCTTTGCTCCATCTAATCTGAGTGCATCTTCGCTGTTTTGAGCTTCCGCTACGCTTTTTTCAGCTACGCGATGAGCAGCGAGCCTTTTTCTCGAGGTCATTTTGCTCCGTGGTTTGTCCGGTGTGAGACCGTCCGGATTGTTGTCTTCGCCGGGACAGATTGTTTATCCAAGTTGTCTTGTTCGGACGATCGCCGATAGCTTGTTCGTTGTCCACCGTTCGCCTGCTCTATGGCTGGGTCTTTGTTGAGGGGACTTTGTTCGGCGTTTACGCTGCCGCTTTGACTGCTTTTCGAGGATTTATCCTTCGTAGCGCCCCGCTCCTCGTCTTCATTTGGTTTAGGTGTATCCACCATGTATACATCATGGGTGAGGTTGTCCAGCATCCTATAGGTGCTGGTTCATTGTTGTCTCCTACATCGCCGCCCATACCGCCGATGTCTTGAGTCGAAATCGAGCACGCCGTATAGGCTATCGGCGGTGGCTACGAAGTGGGTGGTGGGTGGGCGTTGAATTTCTTCATCGTCCGTATCCCAACCTTCCTGACCGTGGTCCGGCCAGGGCTTTCCGGATAAAGAGATAGACTTTAGTGAAGTCGGGATGTCGCCAAAGGGCGAGTGTTGAAAGATGTCCGCGCCATGAACTCCATAACGGGCGCCTAATCGGATTCGATTGGCAAGGGCGTGGATGGTTCGGAGTCCGGAGAGGAGTCCGCACCGAGTCGAGGTCTTCGCAGCGACAGGGATGGAGTTCGCCCGATCGCCGTGAGATTAAAACCCCGAGGCGGTGTCCAACCACTCGCCCCGATCGGGAGTCCGGCCCGGATTAAGGGTCGGAGCGGATTCTCGTGCGGCCTCGTGGCACCGCTCGCCGCGAGCTAGATCATGCCCATTGAGACAAGGCGGCGCTTGGCTGTGGCTCGAATCCGTCGAAGATCAAGTCTCCGCGATATCGGCCGTATAGTTTAAATTCGAATCGACTGACGCCTTTCTGGCGAAGCTTCGATCTGCTCTAGATGGCTGCTTAATTGGCCGCAGCAAAGCCGCGGACACGAAGATCTGTCCGGGGAGAGAAGTCTCACCCTGACCGCGTCGTTGTTGATGATCGGAGGAGCCATCGGCCTATCGGCGACGACGACGCAGGAACTCTCAATGAAAGCACCAATGTCGGTGTCAAAACCAGCGGATCTCGGGTAGGGGGTCCCGAACTGTGCCTAGGCGGATGGTAACAGAGACAAGGGACACGATGTTTTACCTGTGTTCAGGCCCTCTTGATGGAGGTAAAACCCTACGTCCCGCTAGATTAATATTGATGATGTGTGTTACAAGAGTGGATCTACCACGAGATCAAAGAGGCTAAACCCTAGAAGCTAGCCTATGGTATGATTCTTGTTCGTCCTACGGACTAAAACCCTCCGGTTTATATAGACACCGGATAGGGTTAGGGTTACACATAGTCGGTTACAATGGTAGGAGTACATATCCGTATCGCCTAGCTTGCCTTCCACGCCAAGGAAAGTCCCATCCGGACACGGGACGAAGTCTTCAATCATTTATCTTCATAGTCTTGGAGTCCGGCCAATGATGATAGTTCGGCTATCCGGACACCCCCTAGTCCGGAACTCCCTCACCGATGCCGCCATCGATGAGGGTCCTGGTAACCGCTACGTTGCAGATGGTGGGGGTGCAGAGCGTGGGCAGTGTTCCGGCGCCGACCGTGGTCTTGGGGTGATCTCTCGAGTCGAATGTGAGGTCGGCCTGGGGCGCCGCCCAGCCCGGAGGGGCCCCTTGCAGGGACGGAGAAGCACCCATCTGGCGGAAGAACTGCTTGGCGTGGCGGCTTGAAGCGAGCGCCCGCGGCCCACTGAGGATGGCGGCGCCGGCGTCGTGCGCTGGGACCGTGAAGATTGCGATGAACAACTTGCGCAGCTCCTCCTAGGAAGCCACCGAATACTCCAGTAGGTCGAGCAGCCAGGTGCGAGGCATGCCTGCGAGCGTCATAGGGAGCCAATTCGCCATGGCCTTGTCGCCTCGACCTACCGCCCAGATGGCCTCCGCGTACGCCTGAAGAAACTCCGCAGGGTCCGCCGCGCCGTTGTAGCGTTGCGGCAGCTCCGGCCTGAACTTCGGAGGCCATTCCACCCGTCGTAAGGCGGGGACGAAAGCCCGGAGGCCCACGATGCCTCCGAACGCGCCCGGTGGACCAGCTGAAGGAGCGGCGCCCACCATGGAGACCGAACAGCAAGGGTGGTGCGTGGCTGATGAAGAGGTCAACCTCCGACACGCCCCTACCTAGCGCCAAATGTTGGATTCCGGGCTCCGCAGACCCAAGAAAGGTTCGAACTCAGGGGCGTGTGCGAAGAACTCAACCTCTCAAGCCGATCGACCCGCTGCTCTCACGACCTAGCTCGATGAACAAGAAGGAGATGGACAAGGCAGTTTACCCAGGTTCGAGCCACCTTGCGGTGTAAAACCCTACTCCTGCTTTGTGGTGGATTAGCCTCGCGGGGGGCTGATGATGAACTAGTACAAGTGGAAGAACGACCTCAGGAAGCTTGTTCTTGTGATGAGGTCTTGGGGGTCCGATGAGCAATCATCTGATGCCCTCTACGGTGGTGGCTAGGCTATATTTATAGTGGCCTTGGTCCTCTTCCTCCCAAACTTAGGCGGGAAGGGATCCCACAATGACCAAATTTGAAAGGGGACAAGAAGTACATCTGATCCAAATGAAAGGTGGTCTTCGCCTGCGAAGCTTCTGATCGTGACGTCGTGGTGGACTCGACGATGACATCCATCCTGCCGTTCTAGCGGTCCTAGTCTTGTTGCATGCAAATAGCAACCTTTGGCTGATTCCTTGGGACTCTGCACCTGCACTTGCCTCCTTTGCACAAAAGAGGAAACCTGCTGCTCTGCGCACGCTGGCGCGTGCCTAGCCTTGGTCGTCACGGCTGATGTCATTTCAACCTCACGAGGTTGGGTCTTGCATAGAAATCTCTATTCCATCAGGAGGCTGTCTGGGGTGGCCGCTCCCTCAGGAGGTCTTGACGTCGCCCGCCTCGTGAGGCTTGGCCCCTCGCGAGGGTCTTGTCTTGTCGTGGTTGAAGATGGGTCGTACCAGGCCGACGATGGAGCCATGTTGTGGGCCGCAGGCAGGCGAGCCTGGGTACCCTGGTTCCCAGAACGCAGACATCATCATTCTTTATTTGGTGCTTATGTAATTCTTGAACATGTGTATCTGTGAATCGAATAATGCATTGGTTGTTTAACCTGATGGATATGAATAAAGTTATAGCCAACTTTCAAATTCAAATTCGGTAAAATTTTAAATAGTAGTGATTTAGTTAGGGTTGAAATATGCTCTGCGGGTCGTTACGGCGCACATGGTCTGTAAAGCACAAACGCGTGTGATATACATGTACTTCCGACATGGTTTCCAGAGAGGAAACATGTGCGACCATGCACATAGTTGCCCTTCGCGAAGCGTGTGTGATGTTGCCACCTCTTGAGCTTGCTTTGTTTTTTCCCTTGAAAAGGAAAGGGTGATGCAGCAAATTAGAGTAAGTATTTCCTCGGTCTGAGAACCAAGGTATCAATCCAGTAGGAGACAACGCACAAGTCACCGAATACCTGCACAAACAATCAACAACTTGCACCCAACGCAATAAAGGGGTTGTCAATGCCTTCACAGTTACTTGCGAAAGTGAGATCTAATAGAGATAGATAAATGGTAAAGTAAATATTTTTGGTATTTTTTGTTTATAGATCGGAAATTAAAGGTTGCAAATTAAAGGAACGGCGACGGAAATTGTCAAGTTGACGGAAAACTAATATGATGTAAAATAGATTCAATAATGGAAAAGAGACTCGGGGGCCATAAGTTTCACTAGTGGCTTCTCTCAAGATAGCAAATATTACGGTGGGTCAACAAATTACCGCTGAGCAACTGATAGAAGAGCGTATAATTATGACGATATCTAAGGCAGTGATCATGAACATAGGCATCACGTCCATGTCAAGTAGACCAAAACGATTCTGCATCTACTACTACTACTCCACACGTCGACCGCTATCCAACATGCATCTAGAGTATTAATTTCATAAAGAACGGAGTAACACATTAAGTAAGATGACATGATGTAGAGGAATTAACTCAAGCAATATGATGAAAACCCCATCTTTTTATCCTCGATGGCAACAATACAATACGTGCCTTGCTGCCCCTACTGTCACTAGGAAAGGACACCGCAAGATTGAACCCAAAGCTAAGCACTTCTCTCATTGCAAGAAAAACCAATCTAGTAGGCCAAATTAAACCAATAATTCGAAGAGACTTGCAAAGATATCAAATCATGCATATAAGAATTCAAGAAGACACAAATAATATTCATAGATAATCTTATCATAAATCCAAAATTCATCGGATCTTGGCAAACCCACTGCAAAAGAATATTACATCGAACAGATCTCCAAGAACATCGAGGAGAACATGCTATTGATAATCAAAGAGAGAGAAGAAGCCATCTAGATACTAGCTATGGACTCGTAGGTCTGTGGTAAACTACTCACGCTTCATCGGGAGGGTAATGGTGTTGATGTAGAAGCCCTCCGTGATCGAATCCCCCTCTGGCAGGACGCCGAAAAAGGCCCCTAGATGGGATCTCACGGGTATAGAAGGTTGTGGTGGTGGAGAAGTGGTTCTGTGGCTCCCCTAGTTGTTTTTGGGGTATAAGAGTATATATAGGCGAAGGAACTAGGTCAGGGAGACCCACGAGGGGCCCACGAGGCAGGGGCGCGCCCTCCACCCTCGTGTCCGCCTCGTTGCGTCTCCGACTTCATCTCCAAGTCTCCGGGTTTGCTTCTGGTCCAAGAAAGATCATCGTGAAAGTTTCATTCCGTTTGGACTCCGTTTGGTATTCCCTTTCTGCAAAACTCTAAAACAGGCAAAAAAACAGAAACTGGCACCGGGCTCTTAGTTAATAGTTTAGTCCCGAAAATAATATAGAATATCATATTAATGCCTATTAAACATCCAAAACAGATAATATAATAGCATGGAACAATCAAAAATTATACATATGTTGGAGACGTATCAAGCATCCCCAAGCTTAATTCCTGCTCATCCTCGAGTAGGTAAATGATAAAAACAGAATTTTCGATGTGGAATGCTACCTAACATATTTATCCATGTAATTTTCTTTATTGTGGCATGAATGTTCAGATCTGAAAGATTCAAAACAAAAGTTCAATATTGACATAAAACAGTAATACTGCAAGCATACTAACAAAGGAATCATGTCTTCTCAAAATAACATGGCCAAAGAAAGCTATCCCTACAAAAGCATATAGTCTGGCTATGCTCTATCTTCATCACACAAAATATTTAAATCATGCACAAACCTGATGAAAAGCAAAGCAGTTGTTTCATACTTTTGATGTTCCCAAACTTTTTCAATCTTCACACAATAAATGAGCATGAGCCATGGATATAACACTATGGTGAAATAGAATTTGGTGGTTGTGGAGAAGAAAAAAAGGAGGAAGATAGTTTCACATCAACTAGGCGTATCAACTAGCTATGGAGATGCCCATCAATAGATATCAATGTGGGTGAGTAGGGATTGCCATGCAACGGATGCACTAGAGCTATAAGTGTATGAAAGCTCAAAAAGAAACTAAGTGGGTGTCCATCCAACTTGCTTGCTCACGAAGACCTAGGGCAATTTGAGGAAGCACATATATTGAAATATACAAGCCAAGTTCTATAATGAAAAATTCCCACTAGTATATGAAAGTGTCAAAATAGGAGACTCTCTATCATGAAGATCATGGTGCTACTTTGAATCACAAGTGTGGAAAAAGGATAGTAACATTGCCCCTTCTCTCTTTTTCTCTCATTTTTTTGTTTGGGCCTTTCTCTCTTTTTTTGGCCTCTTTTTTCGTTCGGAGTCTCATCCCGACTTGTGGGGAATCATAGTCTCCATCATCCTTTCCTCACATGGGACAATGCTCTAATAATGAAGATCATCACACTTTTATTTACTTACAACTCAAGAATTACAACTCAATACTTAGAACAAAATATGACTCTATGTGAATGCCTCCGGCGGTGTACCGGGATGTGCAATGACTCAAGAGTGACATGTATGGAAGAATTATGAACGGTGGCTTTGCCACAAATACAATGTCAACTACATGATCATGCAAAGCAATATGACAATGATGAAGCGTGACATAATAAACGGAACTGGGGAAAGTTGCATGGCAATATATCTCTTAATGGCTATGGAAATGCCATAATAGGTAGGTATGGTGGCTGTTTTGAGGAAGGTATATGGTGGGTGTATGGTACCGGCGAGAGTTGCACGGTACTAGAGAGGCTAGCAATGGTCGAAGGGTGAGAGTGCATATAATCCATGGACTCAACATTAGTCATAAAGAACTCACATTCTTATTTAAAAAATCTATTAGTTATCGAAACAAAGTACTACACGCATGCTCCTAGGGGGATAGATTGGTAGGAAAAGACCATCGCTCGTCCCCGACCGCCACTCATAAGGAAGACAATCAAAAAATAAATCATGCTCCAACTTCAACACATAACGGTTCACCATACGTGCATGCTACGGGAATCACAAACTTTAACACAAGTATCTCTCAAATTCACAACTACTTCACTAGCATGACTCTAATATCACCATCTTCATATCTCAAAACAATCATAAATAATAAAACTTCTCATAGTATTCAATGCACTTCATATGAAAGTTTTTATTATATCCCTCTTGGATGCCTATCATATTAGGACTAAATTTATAACCAAAGCAAATTACCATGTTGTTTTAAAAGATTCTCAAAATAATATAAGTGAAGTATGGGAGTTCAACAATTTCCATAAAATAAAGCCACCGCCATGCTCTAAAAAGATATAAGTGAAGTACTAGAGCAATATTGTCTAGCTTAAAAGATATAAGTGAAGCACATAGAGTATTCTAATAAATAACGATTCATGCGTGTCTCTCCCAAAAGGTGTGTACAACAAGGATGATCGTGGTAAACTAAAAAGCAAAGAATCAAATCATATAAGACGCTCCAAACAAAACACATATCATGTGGTGAATAAAAATATAGCCTCAAGTAAAGTTACGGATAGACGAAGACGAAAGAGGGGATGCCTTCTGGGGCATCCCCAAGCATAGGCTTTTGGTTGTCCTTGAATATTACCTTGGGGTGCCTTGGGCATCCCCAAGCTTAGGTTCTTCCCACTCCTTATTGTAGGGGAACGTAGTAATTTCAAAATTTTCCTACGATCACGCAAGATCTATCTAGGAGATGCATAGCAAAGAGAGGGGAGAGTGTGTCCACATACCCTCGTAGACCGAAAGCGGGAGCTTTTCAGTAACGCGGTTGATGTAGTTGAACGTCTTTGCGATCCAGCCGATCAAGGTACCGAACATACGACACCTCCGCGTTCAGCACACGTTCAGCTCGATGACGTCCTCGTGCTCTTGATCCAGTTGAGGACGAGGGTGAGTTCCGTCAGCACGACGGCATGGCGACGGTGAGGATGATGTTACCAGCGCAAGGCTTCGCCTAAGAACTACGGCGATATGATTGAGGTGTGTAACTGTGGAGGGGGGCACCGCACACGGCTAAGGTAAAACTTGGTGTGCCCCCTGCCCCCGTATATAAAGGAGGAGGGAGGAGGAGGCCGGCCCTAGAGAAGGCGCGCCAAGGGTATGGAGTCCTACTAGGATTCCTTTTCGGAGTAGGGGAGAAGGAAAGAGGGAAAGGGAGGGGGGTAGGAAAGGGCAAGGGGGCGCCGCCCCCTTCCCCTAGTCCAATTCGAACCCCAGGCGGGAGCGCGCCACCTCCCCTTAGCCTGCCTCCTCCTTGCCCGTATGGCCCAATAAGGCCCATTACTTCTCCCACGGGGTTCGGTAACCTTCTGGGGGGTTTCGGTAACCTCCCGGTACTCCGAAAAATACCCGAAACACTTCGGAACCATTCTGGTGTCCGAATATAACCTTCCAATATATCAATCCTCATGTCTGGACCATTTCGAGACTCCTCGTCACGTCCGTGATCTCATCCGGGGCTCCTAACAAACTTCGATCATCAAAACACATAACTCATAATACAAATCATCATCGAACGTTAAGCGTGCGGACCCTACAGGTTCGATAACTATGTAGACATGACCGAGACACATCTCCGGTCAATAACCAATAGCGGAACCTGGATGCTCATATTGGCTCCTACATATTCTACGAATGTTCTTTATTGGTCAAACCACATTACAACATACGTTGTTCCCTTTGTCATCGGTATGTTACTTGCCCGAGATTCGATCGTCGGTATCATCATACCTAGTTCAATATCATTACCGGCAAGTCTATTTACTCATTCTGTAATGCTTCATCTCAAAACTAACTCATTAGTCACATTGCTTGCAAGTCTTATAGTGATGAGCATTACCGAGAGGGCCCAGAGATACCTCTCCGAAACACGGAGTGACAAATCCTAATCTTGATCTATGCCAACCCAACAAACTGTTGGGGAACGTAGTAATTTCAAAAAAATTCCTACGCACACGCAAGACCATGGTGATGGCATAGCAACGAGAGGGGAGAGTGTCTGTCCACGTACCCTCGTAGACCGTAAGCGGAAGCGTTATAACAACGCGGTTGATGTAGTCGACGCGTCTTCACAATCCGACCGATCCAAGTACCGAACGTCACGGCACCTCCGTGTTCAAAGACACGCTCAGCTCGATGACGATCCCCGGCTCCGATCCAGCAAAGCGTCGGGGATGAGTTCCACAAGACGACGGCATGGTGACGATGATGATGCTCCACCGACGCGAGGCTTTCGCTTAAGCTCCGCGACGATATGACTTCACCGGCGCAGGCTTCGCTTAAGCTCATGACGATATGACCGAAGTGGAATATGGTGGAGGGGGCACCGACACGGCTAAGGAACGATCCGTAGATCAACTTGTGTGTCATGGGTGCCCCCGCCTCGTATATAAAGGAGCAAGGGGTGCGGCCGGCCCTAGGGGAGGCGTGCTGGAGGAGTCCTACTCCCACCGAGTAGGACTTCCCTTCCTAGTTGGATTAGGATTGGGGAGGGAAGAGGGGGGCGCCGCCTCTCCTTGTCCTATTCGGACTAGAGGGGGGGCGCGCGCCTGCCCCGGCCGCCCTTCCTCTTCTCCCTTATGGCCCATCAAGGCCCATTGACCCCGGGGTTCCGTAACCCCGTGTTCCGGTAAAATCTGTTTTCATCCGAAACCTTTCCAAGTCCAAACATAGGCTTCCAATATATCAATCTTTACGTCTCGACCATTTCGAGACTCCTCGTCATGTCCGTGATCACATCCGGACTCGAACAACCTTCGTACATCAAAACTTATAAACTCATAATCAACTGTCATCGAACGTTAAGCGTGCGGACCCTACGGGTTCGAGAACTATGTAGACATGACCTAGAACCATTCTCGGTCAATAACCAATAGCGGAACCTGGATGCCCATATTGGTTCCTACATATTCTACGAAGATCTTTATCGGTCAAACCGCATAACAACATACGTTGTTCCCTTTGTCATCGGTGTGTTACTTACCCGAGATTTGATCGTCGGTATCCAATACCTAGTTCAATCTCGTTACCGGCAAGTCTCTTTACTCGTTCCGTAATACATCATCTCACAACTAACTTATTAGTTGCAATGCTTGCAAGGCTTATGTGATGTGTATTACCGAGATGGCCCAGAGACACCTCTCCGACAATCGGAGTGACAAAACCTAATCTCGAAATACGCCAACCCAACATGTACCTTTGGAGACATCTGTAGTACTCCTTTATAATCACCCAGTTACGTTGTGATGTTTGGTAGTACCCAAAGTGTTCCTCCGGTAAACGGGAGTTGCATAATCTCATAGTTACAGGAACATGTATAGGTCATGAAGAAAGCAATAGCAATATAAAACGATCAAGTGCTAAGCTAACGGAATGGGTCATGTCAATCACATCATTCTCCTAATGATGTGATCCCATTAATCAAATGACAACACATGTCTATGGTTAGGAAACATAACCATCTTTGATTAATGAGCTAGTCTAGTAGAGGCATACTAGTGACTATCTGTTTGTCTATGTATTCACACATGTATTATGTTTCCGGTTAATACAATTCTAGCATGAATAATAAACATTTATCATGATATAAGGAAATAAATAATAACTTTATTATTGCCTCTAGGGCATATTTCCTTCATCTCCCACTTGCACTAGAGTCAATAATCTAGATTACACAAGAATGATTCTAACACCCATGGAGTCTTGGTGCTGATCATGTTTTGCTCGTGGAAGAGGCTTAGTCAACGGTCTGCAACATTCAGATCCGTATGTATCTTGCAAATCTCTATGTCTCCCACTTGGACTTGGTCCCGAATGGAATTGAAGCGCCTCTTGATATGCTTGGTCCTCTTGTGAAATATGGATTCCTTTGCCAAGGCAATTGCACCAAGATTGTCACGAAGATCTTCATTGGTCCCGATGCACTAGGTATGACACCTAGATCGAAATGAACTCTTTCATCCGCACTCCTTCATTTGCTGCTTCCAAGCAGCTATGTACTCCGCTTCACATGTAGATCCCGCCACGACGCTTTGTTTAGAACTGCACCAACCGACAGCTCCTCCGCTTAATAAAAACACGATCCGGTTTGCGATTTAGAATCGTCCGGATCGTGTGTCAAAGCTTGCATCGACGTAACCATTTACGACTAGCTCTTTGTCACCTCCATATACGAGAAACATATCCTTAGTCCTTTTCGTATATTCAGGATGTTCTTGACCGCTGTCCAGTGATCCACTCTGGATTACTTTGGTACCTTCCTGCCAAGCTTCTTTGCTAAGCATACGCCGTGTCTGGTACACATCATTGCATACATGATAGAGCCTATGGCTGAAGCATAGGAACATCTTTCATTTTCTCTCTATCTTCTGCTTGTGGTCGGGCATTGAGTCCGACTCAATCTTACACCTTGTAATACAGGTAAAAACCTTTCTTTGCTCGATCCATTTTGAACCTTTTCAAAACTTTATCAAGGTATGTGCTTTGTGAAAGTCCAATTAAGCGCCTTGATCTATCTCTATAGATCTTGATGCCCAATATGTAAGCAGCTTCACCGAGGTCTTTCATTGAAAACTTTTATTCAAGTATCCTTTTATGCTATCCAGAAATTCTATATCATTTCCAATCAATAATATGTCGTCCACATATAATATCGAAATGCTCTGAGCTCCCACTCACTTTCTTGTAAATACAAAGCTTCTCCAAAAGTCTCAGATAAAACCATATGCTTTGATCACACTATCAAAGCGCTTATTCCAACTCCGAGAGGCTTGCACTGACCATAAATTGATCGTTGGAGCTTGCATACTTTGTTAGCACCCTCTGGATCAACAAAACCTTCTGTTGCATCATATACAACTCTTCTTCTAGAAATCCATTCAAGAATGCAGTTTTCACATCCATTTGGCAAATTTCATAATCATAAAATGCGCAATTGCTAACATGATTCGGACAGACTTAAGCATCGCTTCGGTGAGAAAGTCTCATCGTAGTCAACCCCTTGAACTTGTCGAAAACCTTTCGCAACAAGTCGAGCTTTATAGACAGTTACATTACCATCGCCGCCTCTTCTTCTTAAAGATCCATTTATTCTCAATGGCTTGCCGATCATCGGGCAAGTCAACCAAAGTCCATACTTTGTTTTCATACATGGATCCCATCTCAGATTTCATGGCTTCCAGCCATTTTTATGAATCTGGGCTCACCATCGCTTCTTCATAGTTTGTAGGTTCGCCATGGTCAAGTAACATGACTTCCGAAATAGGATTGCCGTACATCTCTGTGCGTATTTTACTCTAGTTGACCTCACGAGTTCAAGAGTAACTTGATCTGAAGTTTCATGATCAACATCATTAGTTTCCTCACTAATTGGTGTAGTTGTCACAGAACCGCTTTCTTGTGATGAACTACCTTCCAATAAGGGAGCAAATACAGATTATCTCATCAAGTTCTACTTTCCTCCCACTCACTTCTTTCGAGAGAAACTTTTTCTAGAAAGGATCCGAATTTAGCAACGAAAATCTTGCCTTCAGATCTGTGATAGAAGGTGTACCCAACAGTCTCCTTTGGGTATCCTATGAAGACACATTTCTCGATTTGGGTTCGAGCTTATCGGTTGAAGTTTCTTCACATAAGCATCGCAGCCCCAAACTTTAAGAAACGACAACTTTGGTTTCTTGCCAAACCACAGTTCATAAGGTGTCGTCTCAACGGACTTTGATGGTGTCCTATTCAACGTGAATGCGGCCGTCTCTAAAGCATAACCCCAAAACGATAGCGGTAAATCAGTAAGAGACATCATAGATCGCACCATATCGAGTAAAGTACGATTACGACGTTCGGACACACCATTTCTCTATGGTGTTCCGGGTGGCGTGAGTTGCGAAACTATTCCGCATTGTTTCAAATGTAAACCAAACTCGTAACTCAAATATTCTCCTCCACGATCAGATCGTAGAAATTTTATTTTCTTGTTACGATGATTTTCCACTTCACTCTGAAATTCTTTGAACTTTTCAAATGTTTCAGACTTGTGTTTCATTAAGTAGATATACCCATATCTGCTCAAATCATCTGTGAAGGTGAGAAAATAACGATACCGCCACGTGCCTCAACATTCATTGGACCACAAACATCAAGATGTATGATTTCCAACAAATCAGTTGCTCGCTCCATAGTTCCGAGAACGGCGTTTTGGTCATCTTGCCCATGAGGCACGGTTCAAAGTACCAAGTGATTCATAATCAAGTGATTCCAAAAGTCCATCAAGATGGAGTTTCTTCATGCGTTTACACGATATGACCCAAACGGCAAGTACCACAAATAAGTTGCATTATCATTATCAACTCTGCATCTTTTGGTTTCAATACTATGAATATGTGTATTACTACTATCGAGATTCAATAAAAATAGGCCACTCTTCAAGGGTGCATAACCATAAAAGATATTATTCATATAAATAGAACAACCATTATTCTCTGTCTTAAATGAATAACCGTCTCGCATCAAACAAGATCCAGATATAATGTTCATGCTTAACGCTGGCACCAAATAACAATTATTTAGGTCTAAAACTAATCCCGATGGTAGATGTAGAGGTAGCGTGTCGACCGCGATCACATCGACTTTGGAACCATTTCCCACGCCGCATCGTCACCTCGCCCTTAGCCAATCTTCGCTTAATCCGTAGTTCTGCTTTGAGTTGCAAATATTAGCAATGTAACCAAGATCAAATACCAGTACTCTGCGAGTATTAGTAAGGTACACAATGAATAACATGTATATCACATATACCTTTGATCACCTTGCCATCCTTCTTATCCGCCAAATACTTGGGGCAGTTCCGCTTCCAAAGGTCCAGCTTGCTTGCAAGAAAAACACTCGGTTTAGTGCTTAGGTCCAGACTTGGGTTTCTTCTCTTGAGCAGCAACTTTCTTGCTGTTCTTTTGAAGTTCCTTCTTCTTTCCTTTGCCCTTTTCTTGAAACTAGTGGTCTTGTTGACCATCAACACTTGATGCTCTTTCTTGATTTCTACCTCCGCTGCTTTTAGCATTGCGAAGAGCTCGGGAATTGTCTTGGTCATCCCTTGCATATTATAGTTCATCACGAAGCTCTTGTAGCTTGGTGGCGTGATTGGAGAATTCATCAATGACACTATCATCCGGAAGAGTAACTCCCGGTTGAATCAAGTGATTATTATACCCGGACATTTTGAGTATATGTTCACCGATGAACTATTCTCCTCCATCTTGCAGCTATAGAACTTATTGGAGACTTCATATCTCTCAATCCGGGCATTTGCTTGAAATATTAACTTCAACTCTGGAACATCTCATATGCTCCATGACGTCCAAAACGTCGTTGAAGACCCGTTCTAAGTCGTAAAGCATGGCACATCGAACTATAGAGTAGTCATCAGCTTTGCTCGCCAGACGTTCACAACTTCGGCGTTGCTCTGCAGCAGGTTCGCACCCAATGGTGCTTCCAGGCGTAATTCTTCCATGCAGCAATGAGGATAATCCTCGTTACGGACCCAGTCCGTAATTGCTACCATCATCTTTCAACTTTGCTTTCTCAAGGAACGCATTAAAATTCAACGGAACAACAACACGAGCCATCTATCTACAAAGAAACATAGACAAGCAAAATACTATCGGTACTAAGTTCATGATAAGTTTAAGTTTAATTAATCATATTAAAAACTCCCACTTAGACAGACATCTCTCTAGTCATCTAAGTGATTACGTGATCCAAATCAACTAAACCATGTCCGATCATCACGTGAGATGGAGTAGTTTCAATGGTGAACATCACTATGTTGATCATATCTACTATATGATTCACGCTCGACCTTTCGGTCTCCGTGTTCCGAGGCCATATCTGTTATATGCTAGGCTCGCCAAGTTTAACTCGAGTATTCTGCGTGTGCAACTGTTTTGCACCCGCTGTATTTAAACGTAGAGCCTATCACACCCGATCATCACGTGGTGTCTCAAAGACGAAGAACTTTCGCAACGGTGCATACTCGTGGAGAACACTTCTTGATAATTTTAGTGAGAGATCATCTTATAATGCTACCGTCAATCAAAGCAAGATAAGATGCATAAAGGATAAACATCACATGCAATCAATATAAGTGATATGATATGGTCATCATTATCTTGTGCTTGTGATCTCCATCGCCGAAGCACCGTCATGATCACCATCGTCACCGGCGCGACACCTTGATATCCATCGTAGCATCGTTGTCGTCTCGCCAACTATTGCTTCTACGACTATCGCTATCGCTTAGTGATAAAGTAAAGCAATTACATGGCGCTTGCATTTCATACAATAAAGCGACAACCATATGGCTCCGCCATTGTCGATAACTCGGTTACAAAACATGATCATCTCATACAATAAAATATAGCATCACGCCTTGACCACATCACATCACAACATGCCCTGCAAAAACAAGTTAGACGTCCTCTACTTTGTTGTTGCAAGTTTTACGTGGCTGCTACGGGCTGAGCAAGAACCGTTCTTACCACGCATCAAAACCACAACGATAGTTTGTCAAGTTGGTGCTGTTTTAACCTTTGCAAGGACCGGCGTAGCCACACTCGGTTCAACTAAAGTGAGAGAGACAGACACCCGCCGGTCACCTTTAAGCAACAAGTGCTCGAGCGGTGAAACCAGTCTCGCGTAAGCGTCTGCGTAATGTCGGTCCGGCCGCTTCATCTCACAATACCGCTGAACCAAAGTATGACATGCTGGTAAGCAAGATGACTTATATCGCCCACAACTCACTTGTGTTCTACTCGTGCATATGACATCAACGCATAAAACCAGGCTAGGATGCCATCGTTGGGGAACGAGTAATTTCAAAAATTTCCTACGCACACGCAAGACCATGGTGATGGCATAGCAACGAGAGGAGAGTGTCCGTCCACGCACCCTCGTGAGACCGTGGCGGAAGCGTTATAACAACGCTGTTGATGTAGTCGTGCGCCTTCACGATCCGACCGATCCAAGTACCGAACGACGGCACCTCCGTGTTCAAGACACGCTCACTCGATGACGATCCCCGGCTTCGATCCAGCAAAGCGTCGGGGATGAGTACCGTCGACGACGGCGCAGTGACGATGATGATGCTCCACCGACGCAGGGCTTCGCCTAAGCTCCGCGATGATATGACTTCACGGCGCAGGGCTTCGCTTAAGCTCATGACGATATGACCGGGTGGAATATGGTGGAGGGGGCACCGCACACGGCTAAGGAACGATCCGTAGATCAACTTGTGTGTCATGGGTGCCCCCGCCCCGTATATAAAGGAGCAAGGGGGTGCGGCCGGCCCTAGGGGAGGCGTGCTGGAGGAGTCCTACTCACCGGAGTAGGACTTCCCCTTCCTAGTTGGATTAGGATTGGGGAGGGAAGAGGGAAGGGCGCCCCCTCTCCTTGTCCTATTTGGACTAGAGGGGGGGGCGCGCCTGCCCTGGCCGGCCCTTCCTCTTCTCCCTTATGGCCCATCAAGGCCCATTGACCCCGGGGTTCCGTAACCCCGGTGTTCCCAGTAAAATCTGTTTTCATCCGGAACCTTCCAAGTCCAAACATAGGCTTCCAATATATCAATCTTTATGTCTCGACCATTTCGAGACTCCTCGTCATGTCCGTGATCACATCCGGACTCAACAACCTTCGGTACATCAAAACTTATAAACTCATAATCAACTGTCATCGAAACGTTAAGCGTGCGGACCCTACGGGTTCGAGAACTATGTAGACATGACCTAGAACCATTCTCGGTCAATAACCAATAGCGGAACCTGGATGCCCATATTGGTTCCTACATATTCTACGAAGATCTTTATCGGTCAAACCGCATAACGACATACGTTGTTCCCTTTGTCATCGGTGTGTTACTTACCCGAGATTTGATCGTCGGTATCCAATACCTAGTTCAATCTCGCTATCGCAAGTCTCTTTACTCGCTCCGTAATACATCATCTCACAACTAACTTATTAGTTGCAATGCTTGCAAGGCTTATGTGATGTGTATTACCGAGATGGCCAGAGACACCTCTCCGATAATCGGAGTGACAAAACCTAATCTCGAAATACGCCAACCCAACATGTACCTTTGGAGACACCTGTAGTACTCCTTTATAATCACCCAGTTACATTGTGACGTTTGGTAGTACCCAAAGTGTTCCTCCCGTAAACGGGAGTTGCATAATCTCATAGTTACAGGAACATGTATAGGTCATGAAGAAAGCAATAGCAATATACTAAACGATCAAGTGCTAAGCTAACGGAATGGGTCATGTCAATCACATCATTCTCCTAATGATGTGATCCCATTAATCAAATGACAACACATGTCTATGGTTAGGAAACATAACCATCTTTGATTAATGAGCTAGTCTAGTAGAGGCATACTAGTGACTATCTGTTTGTCTATGTATTCACACATGTATTATGTTTCCGGTTAATACAATTCTAGCATGAATAATAAACATTTATCATGATATAAGGAAATAAATAATAACTTTATTATTGCCTCTAGGGCATATTTCCTTCACAAACACCTTCGGAGACACCTATAGAGCATCTTTATAATCACCCATTTACATTGTGACTGATAGCACACAAGGTGTTCCTCCGGTATTCGGGAGTTGCATAATCTCATAGTCTGACGAACATGTATAAGTCATGAAGAAAGCAATAGCAATGAAACTGTAACGATCATAATGCTAAGCTAACGGATGGGTCATGTCCATCACATAATTCTCCTAATGATGTGATCCCGTTTATCAAATGACAACACATGTCTATGGTTAGGAAACATAACCATCTTTGATTAACAAGCTAGTCTATTAGAGGCATAATAGGGACACTATGTTTTGTCTATGTATTCACACATGTACTTAGTTTCCGGTTAATACAATTTTAGCATGAATAATAAACATTTATCATGAAATAAGGAAATAAATAATAAATTTATTATTGCCTCTAGGGCATATTTCCTTCACTTATTCCATAGTCCATCAAATCCTTACCCAAAACTTGAAAACTTCACAGCACAGAACTCAACAGAAAATCTCAAGAGCTCCGTTAGTATAAGAAAATAAACCACCACTTTAAGGTACTGTTGCAAACTCATTATTTATTTATATTGGTGTAATACCTAATATATTCCAACTTTTCCATGGTTCATACCCCCCTGATACTATCCACAGATTCATCAAAATAAGCAAACAACACGCAAAAAACAGAATATGTGAAAAACAAAACAGTCAGTAGTAATCTCTAACTCTCGAATACTTCTGTAACTCCAAAAAATACTAGTAAATCAGGAAAACCTGAGCAATTTGTGTACCAATCCATAGCAAAAAGAATCATATCAAAAACACGTTTCTGTGAATTATGAAAACTAATTTACTGGGCGCAAAAGTTTCTGATTTTCATCAGGATCAACACAATTATCACCATAAGCTATCCTAAAGGTTTAACTTGGCACCAACACTAATTAAAACATAAAACCACATCTAACCAAAGGCTAGATGAATTATTTATTACTAAACAGGAACAAAATGCAAAGAACAAAAATAAAATCGGGTTGCCTCCCAACAAGTGTTTTTCTTTAAAGCCTTTTAGCTAGGCATTGAGATTTCAATGATGCTAACATGAAAGACAAGAATTGAAGCGAAAGAGAGCATCATAAAACACATGACAAACACATCTAAGTCAAACATACTTTTTTTGCATAGGCATTTTATAAGCAAACAAATCATCAAGGCAAGCAAAAACTAGCATATGCAAAGAAGAAGAAAGAGACGATAGCAAACTTAACATGAAGAGAGGTAATTTAGTAACATGAAAATTTCTACAACCATATTTTTCTCTCTCATAATAGTTACATGTAGGATCGTAAGCAAATTCAACAATATAGCTATCACAAAACATATTCTCAACATGATCCACATGCATGCGAAGTTGATACTCTTCCAAAATAGTGGGATTAACATTAACTAAAGTCATGACCTCTCCAAACCCACTTTTATAAAAAAATCATAAGATTGAACATTCTCCAAATATGTGGGATCTAAAGTTGACACTCTTCCAAAAACCCACTTTCAATATTATTGCAAACATTATTATCAATCTCGTATTCATCATGGGGCTTAAATAAATTTTCAAGATCATATCATGATCATTTCAACAAGTAGTGGACATAGCAAAACCAGCATCCCCAAGATTATGATTTTGCATATTATTAGCACAATTGACATTAATAGAATTTATAATAACATCATTGCAATCATGCTTTTCATTCAAAGATCTATCGTTAATCACTTCATAAAGCACTTCATCACAATTTTCAGATTCACGAATTTCAAGCAAAACCTCATAAAGATAATCTAGTGCACTCAAATCACTAGAAATTGGTTCATCATAATTGGATCTCTTAAAAAGATTAGCAAGTGGATGAGGATCCATAAACTTTTATCAAGCAAAGATGCAAGCAAAACGAAGGCACATGGTAACACAAGCAAACAAAAGATCGAAAGGAGAAAGGGCGAAGAAAAGGGCAAATATTTTCGAAAATCATTTTAGAGGTGGGGAGAGGAAAACGAGAGGCGAATGGCGAATAATGTAATGCAACAGATGAGAGTTTATGATGGGTACTTGGTATGGCTTGACTTGACGTAGATCTCCACGGCACCGGCGCCAGAAATTCTTCCTGCTACCTCTTGAGCTTGCGTTGTTTTTTCCCTTGAAAAGGAAAGGATGATGCAGCAAAGTAGAGTAAGTATTTCCCTCAGTTTGAGAACCAAGGTATCAATCCAGTAGGAGACAACGCACAAGTCACCGAATACCTACACAAACAATCAACAACTTGCACCCAACGCGATAAAGGGGTTGTTAATCCCTTCACGGTTACTTGCAAAAGTGAAATCTGATAGAGATAGATAAACGGTAAAGTAAACATTTTTGGTATTTCTGGTTTATAGATCGAAAAGTAAAGATTGCAAATTAAAGGAACGGCGAATGAAATTGGCAAGTTGACAGAAAACTAATATGATGTAAAATAGATTCAATAATGGAAAAGACACCCGGGGGCCATAGGTTTCACTAGTGGCTTCTCTAAAGATAGCAAATATTACGGTGGGTGAACAAATTGCTGCCGAGCAATTGATAGAAGAGCGCATAATTATGACGATATCTAAGGCAATAATCATGAACATAGGCATCACGTTCGTGTCAAGTAGACCGAATGATTCTGCATCTACTACTACTACTCCACACATCGACCGCTATCCAACATGCATCTAGAGTATTAAGTTCATAAAGAACAGAGTAACGTATTAAGTAAGATGACATGATGTAGAGGAATTAACTCAGGCAATATGATGAAAACCCCATCTTTTTATCCTCGATGGCAACAATACAATACGTGCCTTGCTGCCCCTACTGTCATTGGGAAAGGACACCGCAAGATTGAACCCAAAGCTAAGCACTTCTCCCATTGCAAGAAAAACCAATCTAGTAGGCCAAACTAAACCGATAATTCAAAGAGACTTCCAAAGATATCAAATCACACATATAAGAATTCAGAGAAGACTCAAATAATATTCATAGATAATCTGATCATAAATCCACAATTCATCGGATCTCGGCAAACCCACTGCAAAAGAATATTACATCGAATAGATCTCCAAGAACATCGAGGAGAACATGCTATTGATAATCAAAGAGAGAGAAGAAGCCATCTAGCTACTAGCTATGGACTCGTAGGTCTGTGGTAAACTACTCACGCTTCATCGGGAGGGTAATGGTGTTGATGTAGAAGCCCTCCGTGATCGAATCCCCCTCTGGCAGGACGCCGAAAAAGGCCCCTGGATGGGATCTCACGGGTACAGAAGGTTGCGGCGGTGGAAAAGTGGTTTCGTGGCTCCCCTGGTTGTTTTGGGGGTATAAGAGTATAAATAGGCAGAGGAACTAGGTCAGGAGACCCACGAGGGGCCCACAAGGCAGGGGGCGCACCCTCCACTCTCGTGGCTGCCTCGTTGCGTTTCCGACTTCATCTCCAAGTCGCTTCTGGTCCAAGAAAGATCATCGTGGAAGTTTCATTCCGTTTGGACTTCGTTTGGTATTCCTTTTCTGCGAACTCTAAAACGGGCAAAAAAACAGAAACTGGCACTAGGCTCTTGGTTAATAGGTTAGTCCCAAAAATAATATAAAATAGCATATTAATGCCTATTAAACATCCAAAACAGACAATATAATAGCATGGAACAATCAAAAAATATAGATACGTTGGAGATGTATCAGAGGTCAGACAATATCACAAACGGTGCAAGCAAACTAAATGTTTGTGATAGTCGCCTTATCATACACGGTTTACAATCATGAACTATCTCGGATGTCGTAGGCATCGTAAACGTTGGACCACATAATAGTGTGTGCGATAGTTATCCTATACGACACTAGTACGACGGTCTGACGTTTCGTAATCCTATCCGACACTTGTACGATGATTAGGTAATCTTCTTAATTACAGATCACATATGGTCCGGGGGAAGTGAATATGTGTGATAGTCTCCTGATCGCACACACTTGGCAATCATGAACTGTTTGTGATGGAGTGCACATCGTAAATGTTGCACCACATAATAACGTGTGCAATGGTAATGCCAGCACACATGAGTAGCAAAGATGAAGCGTTTGGGATATTCGATATATCACAAACAGTTGTGTGAAGAATCACGTTTGGGATAGATGCCCGCATCACATACGCTTAGTTATACAAAACATATGCATTATGGCTCCCTATCCCCGACGATTTCTGGGTCGTGTGGGAAGGACCCCCTATCGCCCACACTCACTTGGCGACGGTTTAAAATGCCGCGCGGAAAGGGGTTAAAAACTGTTTGTATAACAGCTTGTTGTACCAGTGGTATGAGGCGCGCCCCTGAGCTCGTGACTCCCACGCAACTCCATTTGACCTAATTCCACCTCTATAAATTCCCAAATATTTCCAAACCAACAAAAAGCCACCCAAAACACTTTTTCCGCCGCCGCAAAATGCTGTTCTTCCGCGATCTCATCTGGAGGCCATTTCCGGTACTCTGTCGGAGGGGGAGTCGATCACTGAGGGCTTCTACATCAACTTTGCTGGCTTCCGATGATGAATGAGTTGTTTACCACAGACCTACGGGCCCATAGCTAGTACCTAGATGGTTTCTTCTCTCTCTTCGATCTTTAATACAATGTTCTCCTTGATCTTTTGGAGTTCTATCCCATGTATCATGTAATCTTTTTTTGTGGTGTGTTTGTTGGGATCTGATGAATTGTGGGTTTATGATCAGATTATTCATTGAAAGTAATCGAGCCTTTTCTGAATTTTATTATGCATGATTGTTATATCTTTGTAATTTTTCTCCGATCTATCTATTTGGTTTGGCAAACTAGCTTGATTTATCTTCAGTGGGAGAAGTGCTTTGTGATGGGTTTAATCTTGCAGTGTCCTCACCTCATGACAGAAGGGGTAGCGAGACACGTATTGTATTGTTTCCATCAAGGATAAAACGACGGGGTTTACTCATATTAATCGGGTTAACTTTGTGTAACACCCCTCGTGTCATGCTACAGTAATCTCCCCCTAATGGTGGCCATGTCATCATGACTACTATGCAAGTTTTCCCTTGATAAAAATCCAAGTGAAATTCAAATTCAAATTGCAAGTAAAAAAATACAGTTCACAAACATGGTGGCAAAATAGCTCACCATCTGGCAAATATTCGATAACAATTAATGGTTAAGGAAAACATATCACTTATTTGCTTATTTGGGCTCTAGCAATTAAATTAGTGCCAAAACATCATTTTTAAACACTTTTCTATTTATGAAAAATCCAAACTGTTTTAAATATCTCCCAAACTTTTTGTGGCAGCACCTAATATTGCAATACTAATATTGGGCTTCCATAATTCATATAACTCATTTACTATTGAAAATAAATGCAAATCAGAATTAAAAAGAAAACAGAAAAAGAAAAGGTAAAAGAAAATGGCCTACTGTGCACTTGGGCCACAAGTACACAGTGCAGTCCCGGTCCACCCCCAGCTCCTTCTCTTTCCTCCTATTCACGGAGGGCTCGGTGGCCGCGTGCGCTGCGTCCATGCCGCGGATGAGCCACGCGGCGGCCATCCGCCGTGCCCCAAGCCGAATAAAGTCGTCGTCGACCGCCCCCCGGGCGGAACCCTAGACCTCGTTTGCCCCTCGCTCCCTCCCTCATCGAATTCGCCCACACCCGTCGCACCCGTCGCCATGCCCGACCGAACCCGCGCGCTCTCCATCATCCTCGTCTCATGAGATCGCGCCAGAAGCTCTGTCCTCCTCCGCCGTCTGAGATCCTCACCATATTTGAGATGGATATGAGGGTTCGCGGACAGCCCGGACGTATAGAGATGATATGAGGGGTCCGGTTGGGTCACATTTTTTCCTTCTCTTTCTTGTCCGGTCATTGACCGAGCGTGTCCGCGGGCGTATGAGGAATGGTTTGAGGTGTCCGGCTAAAGATGCTCTTATATCTTAGAAGTGCTACCGCGAAAGGCTATGGCGGTAGCCACTTGTCACATCATTGTTTTGCAGAAAACTTCTGATCTATTGATCTTTAATCATGATAGTACAACAAACATCAGAAAAAAATACATCCAGATCCGTAGACCACCTAGCGACGACTACAAGCATTGAAGCAAAGCCGAAGACGCGCCGTTGTCATCCCTTTCCGGAGCCGGGCAAAACTTGTTGTACTAGACAGTCGAGAAGTCATCATGCTAAGACCCCATAGGACAAGCTCAACAGAACAACAATAGTCGTCGATAAAGAGTAGCGTAGATCAGAAGGACCCAACCTGAAGACACACAAGCGTAGATGAATTATGACCATATCCGAACAAATCCATCAAGAACATATCCGTTGGAGACACACCTCCACACGCACACTCTTGATGCTAGACACACCACCGAGACGAGGGGAAGAACCTGATTCCAGGGAGCCGTCACCGTCTTGTCTTTCTGAGCAGGGCACAAACCCTCACAAAACTCGAAGGAGCATATGAAAAGAAATCCCTTGCACCGGCAAGGCCCGGGATCTGCCATGCCTCTATGGTCCTAAGGCCACCGGAGACGAGGCGGGCCGACGCCGGCGGGAGGTAAAGGAACCCTATGGTTTTCTTAGAGGAGGAGGCAGATGTGTACAAGAGCCTTTGTCACATTAAATTTTTGCGACAATTTGCCAAATCATTTTTGTCAGCTAGGATTGACCAAAAGTCTATCGCCGTTGACCATCGCGGTAGACTGTACCGCCAACGTCTATGACAATAGGAAAAGGGTCAGATCCAAATTTTTGTACAAACCGAGATCAAATCATGCTGACTTTCATTAAAGGGTGAACCACACGACACCTGTCAGCGTCACCGCACTTATAGTAGCCTATGCTACGAAGCAACAGCTTGTGCCACACGACACCCATTCGCAGAAAAAACCGTATAAAAAAGCTTCCAAAGGCACACGCCGGGCCATACCCCGCTTTCCCACGGGTGGGCCCCCACCCGAGCATAAAGAAAGAAGCCGTCCGCGCCCACTGACGGCACGGCCCGCCGTATCCGCGCCCGGGCCGTCAGCGAGAACCCAAGTGGCTTCGAGCGAGAGACGTACTGTATATCAAAACCGTTTCCTATACGAGGTGTCTGACACGTGGGCCCTCCCTAGCTAGATTGACCGCCACGGCCCGCAAATATCCTTTTCCCCATCCGAGGAGGCCACCACCAGCACGCGGGCCCCGTACCGTAATCCAAACCACCACCGGCACGGCAGCAGTACACGCTCTCGTCTCCCTCTCGCTCGCCCCCGATACGAACTCGCCGCACCGGCGACCGCGACTAGGCCCGGCCGCGGCGGCGGAGGCGACATGGAGGAGGAGCCGGCGCCGGCCCCGCGGGTGGTGGGGGAGTACGAGCTCGGGGAGATGGTGGGGAAGGGGACGTTCGCGGAGGTGTTCCGCGCGGTGCACGCCCCCACCGGCGCGCGCGTCGCCGTCAAGGAGATCGACCGCCGCCGCGTCGACGACCACGTCCGCCACGGCATCCTCCAGGAGATGAGCATCCTCGGCAGCCTCTCCCACCCCAACATCCTCCGCCTCATCAACACCATCGAGGTAGGCGTCCCCACCTCCTCTTCACCAAATCTCCAGCCCCCGCTGTCCGCGCTGCTACTGTAGTCGCGATCGAACTCAGTGTGGTAAAAGTGCCTCGCGGTTTCGCCGCAGACGGGGGAGAAGCTGTTCCTGGTGCTGGAGTACTGCGACGGGGGCGACCTCGAGGCCTACAGGCAGACGCACGGCGGGCCGCGCAACCGGCTGCCGGAGGCCACCGCCAGGGACTTCGCCCGGCAGCTCGGTGAGTTCCCAATCGAGCCGAGTGTTCCCTTTCCCCTTTTTATTACTGTATATGCACTGGGACTGTACATGTTTTGATGCGCCACTGCTGTTTGTTGTTTTGGATCATCAGCCGAGGGGCTCAAGGTGCTGAGGGGCGAGAGGATCGTGCACCGGGACCTCAAACCCCAGGTTAGATCTTACGCCCTTTTCTATTGGATTTCTTAGGGTTTACGGTTGGTCTGGGCGTGAACTTTTTAGGCATTTTTGGCTGGAATCTGTCGCTATTTGGGCCTGACCGGTGATTTGCGATGTTTATTTTTGGGTACAAAGCGCCAAAACTAAGAGTAAGGGTCCCATTAAAAGGGTTTCCATATTTATCAACTTAATGAACTTAATACATGATTGGTCAGAAGCTAAACTAACATTTATAGCCGCAATCAATGTCAGTTTACCATCAAATGCCAAACTTCGTAGAGAATTGTGCTGTTCACTCATGCTTCAATAACAAATTACATGTGGAAAATTTGTCTAGTTATTTATCTGGCCTGGTTACTTGTTCCATCGAATATCTTCAGAGACGCATTATTTTCTCCGTACTGATTGAGCTGTGAATCACGCAGAACCTTCTGCTATCAGCTGATGGGGGCACCATTACATTGAAAATTGGCGATTTTGGGTTTGCCAGGTGAGAGGTTTATTCTCAGTGTCGCAGTTATAGGACTATCTTCCTTTCTCTAAAGATTGAAATTACTGGGGAGATGCAGACCAATACCAAAATATTAGAACTGTTATCTGCTGTCAAGTGTTTTTATTTCCACAACGGCATGGTTTATTGGTCTTATTAATACTCACATTTGCTCCGAGCATGTTGGTTCTGAATTCTGTACTCATTGTGAGTTCTCTTTTTGTTTCATTGAGTTTTTTTTTGTGCAAGTATACAACTGAAAACTATCTTCTCACTTCAGATCTCTGATGCATGAAAATTTGGCTGCCACTTTTTGTGGCTCTCCATATTATATGGCCCCAGAAATCTGGCGAGGGGATAAATATGACGCGAAGGTATGTTTATTAACTGCTTTAAATTTACGGATCTTAAAATTAAACAAGGCTATAATCTCTACCTGAAAAACTTTGCAGGCAGATTTATGGAGTGTTGGAGTCATTCTTTTCCAGCTAGTAACAGGGGAGCTACCATTTCTTGGGGAGAATAGAGTGGAGGTTTGTTCATGACATTGTACAATTAGTTGTACTCGCATAATCGCAATACACATATATAGCCTAACACTGCTGCTTGCGCTTTGTCGACGGATTACAGCTGCGCGAAAAAGTATTGTCATCTAGTGGCCTCAGTTTCCCTCCAGATATGGAGGCTGATTTACATCCTGAGTTTATTGACCTGTGCAGAAGACTCATATGCCTTGATCCAGGTGGGTCTGCCATTTTCACTTCATTTTGTGTCTGGAAATAAGGCGTATGATAATTAATTTACTCACTGCATTAATCTTTGTTCAACTTCCTTTTAGGCAATTTAATCTAGCCATTCATCGCAGAATCAGATTGAAAATTGCTTTCAATTTTGCAGCGGAGAGAATGCCTTTTGAGGAATTCTTTAATCACAACTTTTTGGCAACAGCAAGGTATTCCTGTTACTCTGGTGGTAGTGTTTAAAAATCACAAGTCCATGGGGTAGCTTTGAGTAATCTACTTTGCTTTTAGAATTTTTCCTGTACCAAGTCCTGTAAGTTTAACTCAGACGCCTGCTGCCCAAGTGCCCGTATGAGAAGCTGCATGTACCCCAAAAAGAAATGTACAAAAACCACGGGGAATGGTCAAATTCTGTACGAGTGAGCTCATATATGCAAGCTCTGCTCGTCTTTTTTTTGTCCTTGCAACTGCATATAGACTGGATTTTGAATTGTTCTGGTGCGCATCACAATTTAATGCGTCACTGACTTCATCATGCGCTTTTCATAAATGGGGATAACTATTTATGCAGCAATCCTACAATCTTTTCTTGATTTCCTGAACGTTTTTGGAATAGTTAAAAGCATGCCATTTTGTACTTGGCTTGGTTGTGTCGGTCATATTTATCTCGATCGTTGAATCTTGCTGATCATGCCTTCTCAGGAACAGTGAAATCGTGGATGAGTCCCATCATGCTCTTGATTTAAGGGATACATGCCAGACTGTCTCTTCTGCTGTCGTCAAAGTAAAGTCTGAAAGTGTAGATTCAAAAGGTACGCTGGACCCTGACTAGAAGTATAAATTGTATTTTATATCCTCTGCTTGGGCACTAATTTTGTATATTTTGCAGTATTTGATTCATGGGAGTGGATTGAACGAGAATACGTACTAGTTCATGCGAACACTACTTCCATGGAGTTGCTGTCTTCACTCGAGAAACCAATGAAGGATGTCACAGGTGCAAGACCCCGCTGTGATGATATATCCACTATCAGTGGGCCTATTCAGAGTCAAAACAGAGACTCACTCTATAGAGTGAAATCCCATGGATGTACTCCACTGTCCGCTTCCCGTGAGTCAACTACTATGGAAAATCTGCGAGGGAGGCCACTTGATTGTTATACAAGGCTTCACCTACTGAATCAGTATATTGTCATTCTCACAGAACTTGCTCAGGAGAAGGTACTACTGCTGCAGTGGCAATTAGTATCATGTCTATTGAATACTGAACAGCATGTTCATATTCATTCTGTCCAGTATTCAAACTGGAACTCCTTAGCTTTTTAGATTTTCTTCATGATCAGTCAGTGTTTTTTACTTTTGCGAGTAATTTGAGCTAGCAGTGTAGATTTTTGAGAACATGTAACAGTGTAGATTTCAATGTGTCTTTAATAAGGATATTTAGTGTTAGTACAACTGGTTTGCCTCTAATTGGACCACCATGCTTTCTCTACTCTGTATATCCCTGTTAGGCATGTTTTCATTTTGTCTAGACTTACTGCGTTTTGATATCTTTTTGATGATCTTCGCTATGATATTTATTTGATAATTTGGAAACAGTAATCCCAAATTCATCTCAACCTCACTTATGTTTGCTTTTCTGTGGTATACACAGCTTTTTAAAGGGCTGGACCTGGAGGCACTATCACTTGAACTTGTGATACTTGCTATCTGGAAAGAGGCGCTTAATGCATGTAGCTTATTGCCGGATGCTTTAGATGATGGAAGTTTTTCGACATTTGCACACGAGAATTACTTTCCTAAGAGTGATCAGCGTCTATCCCCGAATGTAGCGCAAGGATTGGATTTCACTAGGCCGGCTTCTGTTCGTTACTGGGTTGAAAGTGGGTTCATCAAGGCATATGACCGTGCTGAGAAGATATCACATAGGTTGCGGGAGAACAATGGTTAGAACATCCATCCACTTATCTTCTTGTACAAGTATACTATTCGCTCTTATCGTAACCTTTTTCTGTTTCTAGATAACACTGAGATGCCAGACGCAATGGAGATCATATTCCAAACTGCTTTAGTATATGGGAAAAGTGGTGCTGTAAGTATAACTATCTAAGTCCCGTAGATGGCTGATTTAGATTTGATTTCTTTATGCACGGCATGGATGTTACACCTGATTTCATTCACATTCACATGCATAATTCAGTTAATGTTCACCAGGAAATTGTTCAAATGAAGTAATACACCGATGCTCAGCATTAATCACTGGTTGTCCAGGCAGTTGGTTCTCTTGTTATAAGCCTATTAGTAGAAAACTACTGTACAAAACAAGGTCGAGAACGGAGTATTTTTTTATTTAAAAAAGAAAGCAAGGAAAGATTTATTTATGAACAATGATACAAGCAGAAGTGATCATGCGTGGCAGTCCGGGCTATCTACCTTTTTTTCTGAGAAAACCCTACTATATAGTTTTATGAAATGTGGAATAGGCTCTCCTTCACACAGTTCTTAGATGCCATTTACTGAAACACTTGCCTCTAGGACGTGAGATTTTGGTCACTCACTGAAACACATGGTCGCCAGTAAATAATGGTGTATTGAAGAGTATTTCATGGAGTGTACTTGGATATCATTTGCTGAAACACTTTGCTCTAGGCCAAGGTTATATTGTGATGACTTGCCAGAACACAAGGTTGCCACTAAGCAATAACATATTGAACATTACGAGGTGTATTTGTGGGGGTTAAGATGGTTCTATGACCCTTGGAGCTGAACTGGGCATGGCTGCGCACTACACAGGCAGACAAACTGGTGGGCTCAGTTTAGTTCCAGGAGCTAAAGAGACCTTTCACACCTTTCTCTCTTCAATCTCGGAATATTATGATTTTAATTGTTCAGCAAAAACCACAGTTTCCTAGTTTTCTTTAGGTGTTTGGTGACTTCAGCAAAGGCCGTCCAAATAGTACAATTCTGCATTTATGAAAATATACGAGACATAAATTATAGCCCCTGCTACAAGAGAACTGTTTTCTCCATTTTTCAACTTATACATGATAATCTTACCCGAGTAAATGGACCAGTGGGGTTGCCTTATTTCTCATCTTGTCTGAACTCTACTCTTGATCTGTTGTTAATTATTCACGTATTGATTATAGTTGATGTTTTCTTTTGACTTTACCTACATTATTTTGCAGACAAAGGAACTTTTGGGATGCCAAAGCAGATCAATGGCGCTATACTCAAAAGCAATCATCCTACTCACATTTATATTGCAGGAAGCAACTGCGTTGCCACTGAATCCACTCTTCTCCCTTTCACCATTCAACCAGCAGCGTATCCATAGGTACATAGCTAATTTGAGGAGTCATCTCTGCAGCGCTCAGTTGACCGGGCAACAGCAGAGGTCCATCAAGAACTAACTTTTCTCATGGGAATCATCATTTCACGAGATTCGAATGATAAGATTATTTTGCATGGAAGTCGGAGCATTAGTCCTTCCCTCCAACCTTTTTGCCCAGGAGGTGTCAAATGCACTGAAGAACTTTCGCTGCCCTGAAATTATGTTGTTATATTTGCAGAACACATTGGTCCACGTGCTCTTTCTCTGTATATATACGGTTCTAGGCTGTACAGTTATTTTCTGTCACGTTGGAAGGACCTTTCGGATTTGTATATAAATGTAACATGTGAAACTTGTAGATTGAAAATGGACTCCAAATCCTGCCTTTCTGCTAGCTGAGTACTTTTTTTTTCTGCCCTTCTGCTAGCTGAGTACTTTTTTTCCTGCCTTTCTGCTAGCTGAGTACATGTGACATGGGTGAATTTTGTTTTTACTGTGATGTGTGAAAAAACATTTGTGAAAATGGGAGCTGTTATTTCTTCGCCTCTTGCAGTGTATTGCACGTAATTCTTCATGTTATTTTCTTTTGGATGACGAAACTTTAGCTTACGTGCGTGTTGTGCCAGAGAAAAAGAAACATTTTAAGTTCCAAATTTGAAGGTATATGATCTTATTTTCTTATTTTGATTATAAAGGGTGTTGTTGATGGGTTCTAAATTTGGAAATAAATCGTTACAATCTTTTCATCCCTTAACAAAGGGGATGAAAAACCATAGCCTGAACTTAAGGAACAGGTGAGCAAACATGTCAATGACTGACAAGCAGGTGAATGGTGCTGGGGATCGAAGCTTTCCCTGCCCTAGCCGCCGCCAACAGCCAGGCGACTAGGGAGGCGATCTCCTTCCACCGATCTCCATCGGCCGGTGCGCTGGCCCCCTCTCCCTCCAGCCACTGCTTCGGCGGCAGGAGGGAGGGGTGACCCCGTTCCTCCGCTCTGTAGTTAGGTTTTGGATTTGTAGGTCGTGGTGCGTCGTTGGGGTGGTGGGAGCGGCACACAGACGAATAAATCTGCCTCAGCTTCACTCCCATACCGGCGGTGCCCTTCACGGCGGCCTCTCGGAGTTGATGGCATCGTGTCTCTGCCGATCCTTCAGATCGACAGCGTTAGGGTTCATGGATGGTGTTGGCGAGGCGGCGGCGGCGACTCCATCGGTGTGTCTCCTTACGCTCTATCCCGTTGCTATGGCGTTGTCTCCGGCGTCATGGTGGAGCAGGAGGTTTTGTCGTTCGAGTATGCAGCAGCGGTTGTCTCGCAAGTGACAAATTAGGAAGATGGAGAATCTTGTGTTGGAGTCCGTGGTTGAGGTTGACGATTCGGTTTCCTCCTCCGACGTCATCGTCATGCGGGGTGTCGATTACGAAGTTCGATGGCGTGTCCGGGGACATGTTGCCCCGGTTTGATTCTTTCAACGGCTATGGTTTTGCTTCTGGCAAACTACTTTGGAGGTCCGCAAAGCTGCTGATCAGCGATAGAGCCGCGTCGAGCTTGGGTGAAGAGGTGATCTGTCTTTTTACCCTTTGGTGGCCGCTTCGGTGGTGTCGAAGGAGAGGGACAGACGTTGGTATTTTGCATAGGATTTCCTATTTTTTTCAGTCTTGTATGATCGGTGCTTACGTGCCTTGTAACTTGATCTTTATTCTATATAAATAAGACACGTATTACCATGAAAAAAAGATGAATGGTGCTGGAGCGTGACATAAAATATAGGAGGGGCTGACGTTTAAAATGCAAAGCAAAGATAATCAAGCACAAATAAAATGCACGGTCTTTCAGACTTCATTTGTAGAGTGGAAAGAATTTGAGACCTGGGAGGGATCTATTTTTTAGAGTCAAAAGAATTCTAAAGCTAGATGGGTTTTTTCCCCTGAGGATTGGAGTAATTTGAAGGCTTTTTTTTTTCGAAATTTGGAGGTAGCTTGCTAGTGCATGGTCTGCACCGTCACTGGGCATTGCCCAGCGCCAACATCCGGCCCAGAAAGTAGCGAGGAGAGAGTTGATGACAGCTGCTATCTGGCCCAGATAAAAAATTCGGATGGAATGGATCAAATGGGCACATGCACTGCTAATTATTTCTTGCACTTTTGACAGACCGGGCCATGGTCCAGTATGGTCCCCAAGAGGATCCGCCAGTGGTGCTGCACAGTCCATTCGACTACTGGATAGAAGTGATGATAATTAAAAACAAAAAAAAAAAACTAGATGAACGTGATGTGCCCGTTCTGTTTGACATGCATAGAAGTAGTTTTATCTGCTATAGTACACTGTCGACAATGACGAGCGAGCCAGTTTAACCTGTTATTACTACCACGGAACTTTTTCTTTTTGCGGTTTAATCTCGAGAAACAAGGAGATGATACTTGATCCGCTGACAACCAATGTACTAGTTGCCAGCAGTCCCTGAGGTCTAGGTAGTATATGCTATCGTTGTACTACTACCGTGTGGCCGAGAAACTACTGTAGATGGTATTTCTGAAGGTCTGGTAGACAGACACATCACAGACCCAGGCAGGGACAGGGATAGGGAGCCATGCATGTGGCTTAAAACAGAGAAATCTGGGTCACCGTTGGCGTCCAGCGCTTGGGCCGTAGCGGAGGGCGCGGCCATTGCCAATCTACTGAGTGAGTACTGGCTCGGCTCGGCCGCGCGCGGCCTGATGGATGACGGTCGCGTTTTGGCGCGAGAATGGATACGAAACCCGCCATGGGTCGGGTTGGGCAAGCTCAGGCTGGCAGCCAGTGGAGTGGTACCACATTCCGTCGGCGGTCGGCGTCGGGTGTAAAAGATGAGGATTTAAGCCTTTTCTCCCGTGTACCCATCTAGTTGGAACGAAGGGCCCCGCGGGCTAATTGGCTTTGGCCCTCGCGTTCATCCCGCGCCCGTACGGAGTAGATACAGAGGGAAAGGAAAGGCGCCTCTTGATTCGCCTTGTGTTTTAGCCGCGGGTGCTATGTGCAGGCTGTGGTGTGGGGTCGCACCATGATGCTGAGAGGACGTGACGAACGGGAGGAGATCCTTGGCAGCACGTACGGTTCGCATGTGCATGGGCATGTGCCAGGACAACAAGAGAGATATTTCACCGGCCGGACCAGCACGATTGAAAATCGGGCAGGCGTTAGGGAAACTTCAACCGGCTGATGCAAATCTGTCTCAAAACATCCGGACTGACCGACACTCCTTACATTCAGTTTAAAATCTATGAAGATATGAAATGGCCCGGATGCGTCCGCCACGTCGGACTGACGACAGGATCCCGCACAAAATCGTCCAGAAACCCAATGGTCTGACGGGCGTCTCCTTCGGTAAGGACATGAACGCCGCGTGGCGCCGCTCTTGCTCGCCGCCTGAGGGCCAAAGTCCGGCTATTTAACCCAGACGGGTCCCCAACCCTAGCCACATCCGCTTTCTCCCTCTCCACACCGCCAGCCCTCTCTGCTTCCCTTTTTCCTCGTCGTCCGCCTCCGTCATGTACCGTCGTGGCTTTTGTTCCACGTTGGTGGTCAGGTTGGCCGGTGGTACCCATGTCATGTGGGTTGTATTGCATCGGTTTTAGCCCGGTTTTCTGTCAATTAACCGGGCAATTCTCTTCTTCTTAATCAATAAAAATGACAAGTCTTTTGCCTCGTTTTAAAAAAAAAATGCCGAAGCAACGCTTCCAGATGCTGGAGGAGATCCGAACAAGGCGCGTCGCCCGGACAGCATACTAGTGCAGAACAGGGCGATAGCACCGGCTCGTAAGGCCTTTTAGTGTCGGTTCGGTAACCGGCACTAAAGTGTGGGCACTAAAGCCCCCCCCCCCCCTTTAGTACCGGTTCAACACGAACCGGTGCTAAAGGGCAACCACGTGGCACGAGCCAGCTCCGGGGGCAGGGAGCCCTTTAGTACCGGTTGGTGACACCAACCGGTATTAAAAGGTTGGGGGGTTTGGGATTTATGATTTCTTATTCATTTAATTTTATGTTTTCCATTTAATTCTTTTTCGTTTGCTGATATTTTATGATACTACATATTGTACACGTTATGCATATATATAAATAGAATTTCTAGTAGAACGGATCATATTATATATATATCATCGAATGTCTCACAACCACCATTAATTAACAAATATATACACACATGTATATATATATATATATATATATATATATATATATATATATATATATATATATATATATATATATATATATATATATATATAGACACACACACACACACACAATTAGCTAGCTATATACAATTTCTCCTAATTGGTGCCTTGAGCCAGTGGCATTAGCCTAATTGGTGCCTTCGGAGCACGATGACAATTGGAAGTGGTTCATGGAGGCGGTAGCGGGTAATAGTATTCTCCTTTGGGATCTATGACCTGGTCGAGCAAAAATCCCGCTATTTCCTCTTGAATTGCTTCTATGCGCTCCTCTGCTAGGAGCTGCTCCCGCACCTCTCTGAACTGTTAAGAAGGAGATCAATATGCATGTGTGTTAGTTGTGTGACTAGATATCGATAATGGTGTAAAAATTGTGAATAGTGTTCTGACAAACGTACCCAGTCCTGTCTTTGAGATCCGCTCCTTTCAGACGCCATCATGCGAATGTTCTCGCAAACGTAGTATGCACACAGATTATTCCCCGGCGCCTGCTTCAGGGCCTTTACGAGAATGGAATTTGATTAGATAATAAATAATCAAGCATGATAATTGAAGAGATGGCAGCTAGCTAGCTAGTACTACTTAATTACTTACCTTGGGTCGATACCATTTCAGCTTACGTTTCCATTGGCCTGTAGTGACGCTGATGAACTTTGCCCAAGCCCTGTCCGCCGACAAAGAAAATGAATAAAGGGGTTATTAAATAGTTCATATCAGGAAATGACGAACTAAATAGGCCGAGATATAGTTAATAATGATTGAAATTACCTGTTGACTATCCCAAACAAGATGGTGTAGTCACTTTCTTTTTTAAGTAGTGAGTCCAGTACTTCAACTGTTCCTTCATCAACTTTAATGATTAACAAGATCCAGTGAAATCTGCATGCACACACGTTTGCATGTCTTAATTAAGCGGGCATATGTAAGCAAAAACATGTAGCTAGCTAGTAGGCAAAAACAGAATTTGTAGTACAAGACAGTGTGACTCACTCGAAGTTGTAAGGAAGTAGTATATCTTCATTGGTATTGAGGCGCTTGAAGAACTCTAGCATGCTTTCCTCTACACATTTTCATAATATGCATCTAATTTCCATGTGTATTCTTCACTAATGGTATTTGGGTCAATGAACCCAATGCCATAGCGTCCACCTTTTTTCATTTTATGCATCTTCATCCTGCATAATACCACAGAAAAGAATATAGTGAGGATAATTACAGGTAATGATTGATCAAAATGATCACTACAGCTAGCTTGAGACTTAAATTACAGAAAGAAATCACTTACAGACAATAGCAACTGACGATAGATTTGTCGAGTGCGTCTTGATTGTATAACTGAAATAGTTGTGAATACTCAACGAACACAGCTTTCTCATGGAAGTAATTATCCTTCTTGACATTCACCATGAGGGACTCTCGATTGGAAATCTTGGTAATGTTCATGTACCATTTATGCAATTCATACATTCTCGTTGGAAGCTTCTTGACCTCGTCTGGCTCGACCAAAGGTTGGCCCTGGACATATTTCCGTTTTATTTCCTCCTCTCTAAGCGGAGACATGGACTCGATCTCGAGGAGTTGTCCAACAGTGATCTTGAGGATTTCAGCCTGCCTTATATGCTCCTCGGTTATTACCACATCGCCCAGCTGGGGAACGTTAACGGTTTGCCCACAATAACATTGGGCGCGCGTACTCTCATGTGTTGTTGGCACAACAAGCGGGGGGATTGATTGCGCCGCCTGTTCTCCCAGCTGGGGAACGGTTTTACCTCATTTTTTGCCAGCTGATTTGCTCGAGCTCGAGCTCGCCTCTTTCTGTAGACGTGCTCGATTTAACTTCCAGAGGTGGCGCTCATAGTCTGTGTCAACAGGCTTGGGAGCTGGTGATCTAGCCATACGAATGAAGTGGTCAATCTTTTCCTCAGGCACTTTCTCCCTCGGCGGCGGTCGCGGTTTCGGTGCAAAATGGGCGTCCACTTGGGCCTGCACTATAGCTGTGTTTTGCTCCTCGGTCATGTCGTAAGGCCTCTAAGGAAGAGGAGCGAGGCTTGGACCATATTTATATCGCTTGTCTCCGCCTGTACTTCCTGAACTACCTCGACTCGTACCGCTACGCACCATAGCTGCGGCGTGTCTCTTCTGCGATTGCTGAGACGGCAGAGACGGCTGACGTGGCTGAGTTGGAGCAGGAGAAGTGGCCTAACGCTGTGCCGGACTTGAAGCAGGAGGTGTGGCCTGACACGGTGCCGGACTTGAAACCGGAGAAGTGGCCTGACGCTGTGCCGGACTTGAAACCGGAGGAGTCAGCTCATGCGTTCGGGGACTTGGAGGAGGTGGCGGACTTCGAGGAGGAGTCGGCTCATGCGTTCGTGGACTTGGAGGAGCGGGAGTCTGCTGACTCGGTGGCGGACTTCGAGGAGGAGTCCGCAGACGACGCGGTGTCGGTGGACTTTGAAAGATGATGCAATCCTTTCTCCATAGGATGATACGATGTATGGCCTCTCCCAGTGTGCGCTCGTCTTCATCTCCAGTAATGTCAAGCTGTAGCCCCGAATATGGGTCCACCACTTCATCAACCAAGACACGAGCATAGCCCTCTAGAATCGGGGTGCAATGGAAGGTTGCTTCGGGGGTAATTGTAAAAGCAACGCCGTCCGCCACCTTCATGGATATGTTCTTCATTTTAGAGTGTAGCTCATAGTTAGTGTTCTCTATGATGTCATCCACGGGGTATTTATCCAGCATTGCGTCGCCCGGGGCGGAACCCACGCTGCTTCTCGGCATGGATGGGACGGTGCTACCTAATGCTGGATCATCCGCTAGCAGCTGCAGTTCTTTGAGACATACTTTTTGCTGGCTAAGTGAGTCGATCTGCTCCTGCTGCCGCTGGAATTTGATCGCCAAGTCCGCGTCGCGCTGATTCTAGGCCTTGAACGCGTTCATAGTCCAGCTTCTCTGCTCCTCCTCCATCTTCCTCTTCTTCTCCTCCACAATCTTCTTTCTCGCACGGGTTCTATAGTCGGTGTTCCATCAAAACCCTCATACCACGGAATAGCGCCTTTGCCTCGTGTTCTTCCCGGTGTTCGAGGATTTCCCAGAGCACGCGTAAGCTCGTCATTCTCTCTGTTGGGCTGGAACACCCCGATCGAGCCTCTTCTATTGCAACAAGTAGCTTATCTTCGGCTCCGTCAGACATGCCTTCTTGAAACTTTGCTCGCTTGGGTCCAACTCCCCCATGCGCATAGAACCAAGTCCTCGCACTGGGGCCAGCTCCTAGTAACCGGAGTGACACCTGCATCCTCCATCTCTTTCTCAGACTTATCCCACTTAGGCATTGCCACCGCGTAGCCACCTGGGCCCAGCTAATTCCGAATCCTTGAATTTCACGAAATCGTCCCAATGAGCACTTTGCTTCTCTAGTGTTCCCTCGAATACTGGAGTCTTCCTTCCTCTCTTGACGTACTTGTCCCATACACGATTCTTGTGGTTGTTGAATGCAACCGCCATCTTCCTAAGAGCAGCGTCCTTGACTTTCTCCACATCTGCATCTGTGAAATGATCTGGTAGGGTGAAATGTTCCATGAGAGTTTCCCAAAGCAGAACTTTTTGTCTGTCGTCGACAAAAGTAAGATCTGGACATGGCTTTGCTGGCTCTCTCCATTCTTGAAGGGAGATCGGGAGTTGGTCCTTCACAAGAACTCCACACTGACGGATGAACTTGTCCGCAATCTTCTTAGGCGCTAATGGTTCGCCATTAGGTTTGATGGCCTCGACATTGTACTTTACGTCCTCCTTCAACTTTTTGTTCGGGCCTCGTTTCCTGCTGCCTGAAGATTTGCTCGATCCGGATGGCTGAAAGAAGAAAGATCGATTCGTTAATATATCTTTAAGTCATTTAAAACATGTGATGATCACCAGATGCTTGCTTATATAAATATACCTCGCCGGTCTTTGTTGTTTCAAGATCAACATTTCCTTCGTCATCATCATAATCATAGTTCATGACTTCATCAATTCGGTCGTTGCGATCGAATATCATATCACCCTCCCCGGTGTTGTTTAGATATTCGGAGCCGTTACAATCTTCTTCATTCTGATCATCATCTGGCCCGCGAGGATGGCGTACGATATCAAACAGGGTCTCTTCTCCCTCTCTGCATGTATTGTCCGCCATAGCTTTTATTTAACTAATCCAAAAGAAATATAAAACAATTTAGTATTCAAATTTCAATGCATGGATGCAATCAATTAATAAGGAAAAACTGAATCAATCATAGTACATAATAAGCATCATCAAATAAATCTCGAATACATCGTCTCGAATAATAGATATAATCTCGAATACATCGTCTCGAATAATATATATAATCTCGAATAAATCATCTTGAATATTATATATCGAATACATCACTAGCTAGCTAGCTAGCTAGCTAATAAAGATCGAATACTAAAGAGTAATCTAGGCCAGTCGCGGTTCCTGAGGCGTGGACGGTGGACAACCAAAGTGAAGGAACCATCACTGGATCATAGCTCGGGTGATCTCCCCAAAGAACCTGCCAGGTATTGGAGAACCTGACGTCCATAATAGCCATGTAGCGATGGACGTGCTCGTCCTCCTCCCTGACACGACGACGTACCACCTCCGGCGGGGCCGGCTCCCTCCGCACCGAAAGTGGCCCACGCGAACGTCACCAAATGAGATCAGGGTCGACAACGGGACCCGGGGCCGGGTTCCTCACCAAGCGTCGCGCCCCTGAAGGTAGCACCTCCCAGTGACAGCCCGGCGGAGCCCAGTCCCGGACATGGGTCCTCTGAAGCAGGACGTCGTGGCGAACGGGTCGACGACGAGGATGCGGGCCGGGCGTCGTCGACAACAAATACTATATGCCCGCAAAAAGTAACATTTTTTAAATGTGATTGGATTGTGATAACTAAAATTCTATATGCAAATTCTAACAATTTGACATTAATCTAATTCATATAGCTAAAACTAACTCTAAAATTTCTAACATTTCTATATATATAACTAACATTTCTAATCTTTCTATAACTAAATAACAGAAATATTGCTAACATTTCTATAACTAAAAACAGAAAATTTTGTAACATTTCTATATAACTAACATTTCTAATATTTCTATAACTAAAAAACATTTCTAATATTTCTATAACTAAAAACCTTTCTATTATTTCTATAACTAAAAACAGAAAAATTGCTAACATTTCTATAAATATGTCTATAACTAAAAAACAAAAAAATTTGTAACATTTCTATATAACTAACATTTCTAATATTTCTATAACTAAAAAACATTTCTAATATTTGTATAACTAAAAAACATTTCTAATATTTCTATAACTAAAAAACAGAAAAATTGCTAACATTTCTATAACAATGTGTGTGTGTGTGTGTGTGTGTGTGTGTGTGTGTTTGTGTGTGTGTGGACATGGAGGCCGGGGCACAGGAGCTTACCGGCGAGGCGCGACGACGGGGGGCGGCGACGTGGACGGAGACGGGCGGTGACGACGGTGATGGGTGTTGGGGAACGTAGTAATTTCAAAAAATTTCCTACGATCACGCAAGACCATGGTGATGGCATAGCAACGAGAGGGAGAGTGTCCGTCCCACGCACCCTCGTGAGACCGAAAGCGAAGCGTTATAACAACGCTGTTGATGTAGTCGTCGCCTTCACGATCCGACCGATCCAAGCACCGAACGTCGGCACCTCCGAGTTCTGCACACGTTCAGCTCGATGACGATCCCGGACTCCGATCCAGCAAAGTGTCGGGATGAGTTCCGTCAACCTGACGGCGTGGTGACGATGTTGATGCTCCACCGACGCAGGGCTTCGCCTAAGCTCATGACGATATGACTTCTCCGGCGCAGGCTTCGCCTAAGCTCATGCGACGATATGACCAAGTGGAATATGGTGGAAGGGGCACCGCTGCGGCTAAGGAAAGATCCGTAGATCAACTTGTGTCTCATGGGGTGCCCCTTGCCCCCGTATATAAAGGAGCCAAGGGGGGGGGGTGCGGCCAGCCTTGGGGAGGCGCGCCTGGAGGAGTCCTACTCCCACCGGGAGTAGGACTCCCCCTGTCCTAGTTGGAGTAGGATTGGGAGGGGAAGAGGAAGGCGCCCCCTCTCCTTGTCCTATTCGGACTAGAGGGGGGAGGGGGGCGCGCAGCCCACCTGGCCGACCCTTCCTCTTCTCCCTTGTGGCCCATGAAGGCCCATATACCCCCCGGGGGGTTCCGGTAACTTCCTGTTTTCACTCGGAACCCTTCCGAAGTCCAAACATAGGCTTCCAATATATCAATCTTTATGTCTCGACCATTTCGAGACTCCTCGTCATGTCCGTGATCACATCCGGACTCGAACAAACTTCGCATCAATACTTATAAACTCATAATGAACTGTCATCGAAGCGTTAAGCGTGCGGACCCTACGGGTTCGAGAACTATGTAGACATGACCTAGAACCATTCTCGGTCAATAACCAATAGCGGAACCTGGATGCCCATATTGGTTCCTACATATTCTACGAAGATCTTTATCGGTCAAACCGCATAACGACACACGTTGTTCCCTTTGTCATCGGTATGTTACTTACCCGAGATTCGATCGTCGGTATCCAATACCTAGTTCAATCTCGTTACCGGTAAGTCTCTTTACTCGTTCCGTAATACATCATCTCACAACTAACTCATTAGTTGTAATGCTTGCAAGGCTTAAGTGATGTGTATTACCGAGAAGGCCTAGAGATACCTCTCCGACAATCGGAGTGACAAAACCTAATCTCAAATACGCCAACCCAACAAGTACCTTTGGAGACACCTGTAGTACTCCTTTATAATCACCCAGTTACGTTGTGACGTTTGGTAGTACCCAAAGTGTTCCTCCGGTAAACGGGAGTTGCATAATCTCATAGTTATAGGAACATGTATGGGTCATGAAGAAAGCATTAACATACTAAACGATCAAGTGTTAAGCTAACGGAATGGGTCATGTCAATCAGATCATTCAACTAATGATGTGACCTTGTTAATCAAATAACAACTCCTTGTTCATGGTTAGGAAACATAACCATCTTTGATTAACAAGCTAGTCAAGTAGAGGCATACTAGTGACATACTGTTTGTTTATATATTCACACATGTATTATGTTTCCGGTTAATACAATTCTAGCATGAATAATAAACATTTATCATGATATAAGGAAATAAATAATAACTTTATTATTGCCTCTAGGGCATATTTCCTTCAGTCTCCCACTTGCACTAGAGTCAATAATCTAGATTACAAAGTAATGATCCTCACACCCATGGAGTCTTGGTGCTGATCATGTTTTGCTCGTGGAAGAGGCTTAGTCAACGGTCTGCAACATTCAGATCCGTATGTATTTTGCAAATCTCTATGTCTCCCACTTGGACTTGGTCCCAATGGAATTGAAGCGTCTCTTGATATGCTTGGTCCTCTTGTGAAATCTGGATTCCTTTGCCAAGGCAATTGCACCAAGATTGTCACGAAGATCTTCATCGGTCCCGATGCACTAGGTATGACACCTAGATCGGAAATGAACTCTTTCATCCAGACTCCTTCATTTGCTGCTTCAAGCAGCTATGTACTCCGCTTCACATGTAGATCCCGCCACGACGCTTTGTTTAGAGCTGCACCAACCGACAGCTCCACCGTTTAATAAAAACACGATCCGGTTTGCGATTTAGAATCGTCCGGATCGGTGTCAAAGCTTGCATCGACGTAACCATTTACGACTAGCTCTTTGTCACCTCCATATCGAGAAACATATCCTTAGTCCTTTTCGTATTTCAGATGTTCTTGACCGTTGTCCATGATCCACTCTGGATTACTTTGGTACCTTCCTGCCAAGCTTACAGCTAAGCATACGTCAGTCTGGTACACAGCATTGCATACATGATAGAGCCTATGGCTGAAGCATAGGAACATCTTTCATTTTCTCTATCTTCTGCTGTGGTCGGGCATTGAGTCGACTCAATCTTACACCTTGTAATACAGGTAAAAACCTTTCTTTGCTGATCCATTTTGAACTTTTCAAAACTTTATCAAGGTATGTGCTTTGTGAAAGTCCAATTAAGCGTCTTGATCTATCTCTATAGATCTTGATGCCCAATATGTAAGCAGCTTCACCGAGGTCTTTCATTGAAAAACTTTTATTCAAGTATCCTTTTATGCTATCCAGAAATTCTATATCATTTCCAATCAATAATATGTCGTCCACATATAATATTAGAAATGCTCTGAGCTCCCACTCACTTTCTTGTAAATACAGGCTTCTCCAAAAGTCTGTACAAACCCATATGCTTTGATCACACTATCAAAGCGTTTATTCCAACTCCGAGAGGCTTGCACCGACCATAAATTGATCGTTGGAGCTTGCACACTTTGTTAGCACCCTTTGGATCGACAAAACCTTCTGGTTGCATCATATACAACTCTTCTTCTAGAAATCCATTCAAGAATGCAGTTTTACATCCATTTGCCAAATTTCATAATCATAAAATGCGGCAATTGCTAACATGATTCGGACAGACTTAAGCATCGCTTCGGGTGAGAAAGTCTCATCGTAGTCAACCCCTTGAACTTGTCGAAAACCTTTCGCAACAAGTCGAGCTTTGTAGACAGTTATATTACCATCAGCGTCGGTCTTCTTCTTAAAGATCCATTTATTTTCAATGGCTTGCCGATCATCGGGCAAGTCAACCAAAGTCCATACTTTGTTCTCATACATGGATCCCATCTCAGATTTCATGGCTTCCAGCCATTTTGCGAATCTGGGCTCACCATCGCTTCTTCATAGTTCGTAGGTTCGCCATGGTCAAGTAACATGACTTCCGAATAAGATTACCGTACCACTCAGTGCGTATTTCACTCTGGTTGACCTCGACGGTTCAGTAGTAACTTGATTTGAAGCTTCATGATCATCATCATTAGTTTCCTCACTAATTGGTGTAGTTGTCACAGAACCATTTCTTGTGATGAACTACTTTCCAATAAGGGAGTAGATACAGATTATCTCATCAAGTTCTACTTTCCTCCCACTCACTTCTTTCGAGAGAAACTCCTTCTCTAGAAAGGATCCGAATTTAGCAACGAAAATCTTGCCTTCAGATCTGTGATAGAAGGTGTACCCAACAGTCTCCTTTGGGTATCCTATGAAGACACATTTTCCGATTTGGGTTCGAGCTTATCTGGTTGAAGTTTCTTTACATAAGCATCGCAGCCCCAAACTTTAAGAAACGACAACTTTGGTTTCTTGCCAAACCACAGTTCATAAGGCGTCGTCTCAACGGATTTTGACGGTGTCCTATTCAACGTGAATGCGGCCGTCTCTAAAGCATAACCCCAAGACGATAGCGGTAAATCGAAATAGACATCATAGATCGCACCATATCTAGTAAAGTACGATTACGACGTTCGGACACACCATTTCTCCGTGGTGTTCCGGGTGGCGTGAGTTGCGAAACTATTCCACATTGTTTCAAATGTAAACCAAACTCGTAACTCAAATATTCTCCTCCACGATCAGATCGTAGAAACTTTATTTTCTTGTTACGATGATTTTCCACTTCACTCTGAAATTCTTTGAACTTTTCAAATGTTTCAGATTTGTGTTTCATTAAGTAGATATACCCATATCTGCTCAAATCATCTGTGAAGGTGAGAAAATAACGATACCCGCGTGCCTCAACATTCATTGGACCACAAACATCGGTATGTATGATTTCCAACAAATCAGTTGCTCGCTCCATAGTTCCGAGAACGGCGTTTTGGTCATCTTGCCCATGAGGCACGGTTCGCAAGTACCAAGTGATTCATAATCAAGTGATTCCGAAGCCCATCGGTATGGAGTTTCTTCATGCGTTTTACACCGATATGACCTAAACGGCGATTGCCACAAATAAGTTGCACTATCATTATCAACTCTGCATCTTTTGTCTTCAACATTATGAATATGTGTATTACTACTTGTCGAGATTCAACAAGAATAGACCATTCTTCAAGGGTGCATGACCATAAAAGATATTACTCATATAAATAGAACAACCATTATTCTCTGATTTAAATGAATAACCGTCTCGCATTAAACAAGATCCAGATATAATGTTCATGCTCAACGCCGCACCAAATAACAATTATTTAGGTCTAAAACTAATCCCGAAGGTAGATGTAGAGGTAGCGTGCCGACCGCGATCACATCGACTTTGGAACCATTTCCAACGCGCATCGTCACCTCGTCCTTAGCCAATCTTCGCAATCCGTAGTTCCTGTTTCAAGTTGCAAATATTAGCAATGAACCCAGTATCAAATACCAGTACTATGCGAGTATTAGTAAGGTACACATCAATAACATGTATATCACATATACCTTTGATCACCTTGCTATCCTTCTTATCCGCCAAATACTTGGGGCAGTTCCGCTTCAAAGTCGGTTTGCTTGCAGGTAAAAACACTCGATTTCAGGCTTAGGTCCAGACTTGGGTTTCTTCTCTGAGCAGAACTTGCTTGCTGTTCTTTTGAAGTTTCCTTCTTCTTCCCTTTGCCCTTTTCTTGAAACTAGTGGTCTTGTTGACCATCAACACTTGATGCTCTTTCTTGATTTCTACCTCCATGCTTTTAGCATCGCGAAGAGCTCGAGAATTGTCTTAGTCATACCTTGCATATTATAGTTCATCACGAAGCTCTTGTAGCTTGGTGGCGATGATTGGAGAATTCATCAATGACACTATCATCCGGAAGATTAACTCCCAGCTGAATTAAGTGATTGTTATACCCGGACATTTTGAGTATGTGCTCACTTGATGTAACTATTCTCCTCCATCTTGCAGCTATAGAACTTATTGGAGACTTCATATCTCTCAATCCGGGCATTTGCTTGAAATATTAACTTCAACTCCTGGAACATCTCATATGCTCCATGACGTTCAAAACGTCGTTGAAGACCCGGTTCTAAGCCGTAAAGCATGGCACACTGAACTATAGAGTAGTCATCACTCTGCTTTGCCGACGTTCACAACTTCGGCTCGGATCTGCGCAGAGGCTGTCACCCAGCGGTGCTTCCAGGCGTAATTTTTCGTGCAGCAATGAGGATAATCCTCAAATTACGGACCCAGTCCGTGTAATTGCTACCATCATCTTTCAACTTTGCTTTCTCAAGGAACGCATTAAAATTCAACGGAACAACAGACGAGCCATCTATCTACAATAAACATAGACAAGCAAAATACTATCGGTACTAAGTTCATGATAAATTTAAGTTTAATTAATCATATTAAAACCTCCCACTTAGACAGACATCTCTCTAGTCATCTAAGTGATTACGTGATCCAAATCAACTAAACCATGTCCGATCATCACGTGAGATGGAGTAGTTTCAATGGTGAACATCACTATGTTGATCATATCTACTATATGATTCACGCTCGACCTTTCGGTCTCGTGTTCCGAGGCCATATCTGTTATATGCTAGGCTCGTCAAGTTTAACCTGAGTATTCGCGTGCAACTGTTTTGCACCCGTTGTATTTGAGCGTAGAGCCTATCACACCGATCATCACGTGGTGTCTCAAAGACGAAGAACTTTCGCAACGGTGCATACTCGGGAGAACACTTGTTGATAATTTTGGTGAGAGATCATCTTATAATGCTACCGTCAATCAAAGCAAGATAAGATGCATAAAGGATAAACATCACATGCAATCAATATAAGTGATATGATATGGTCATCATCATCTTGTGCTTGTGATCTCCATCGCCAAGCAACGTCATGATCACCATCGTCACCGGCGCGACACCTTGATCTCCATCGTAGCATCGTTGTCGCCTCGCCAACTATTGCTTCTACGACTATCGCTACTCCTTAGTGATAAAGTAAAGCAATTACATGGCGTTGCATTTCATACAATAAGCGACAACCATATGGCTCCTGCCATTGCCGATAACTCGTTACAAAACATGATCATCTCATACAATAAAATATAGCATCACGTCTTGACCATATCACATCACAACATGCCCTGCAAAAACAAGTTAGACGTCCTCTACTTTGTTGTTGCAAGTTTTACGTGGCTGCTACGGGCTGAGCAAGAACCGTTCTTACCTCGCATCAAAACCACAATGATACTTCGTCAAATAGACTCCGTTTAACCTTCTCAAGGACGGGCGTAGCCACACTCGATTCAACTAAAGTGAGAGAGACACACACCGCCGGTCACCTTTAAGCAACGAGTGCTCGAGCGGTGAAACCAGACTCGCGTAAGCGTCTGCGTAATGTCGGTCCGGGCCGCTTCATCTCACAATACCGCTGAACCAAAGTATGACATGCTGGTAGGCAGTATGACTTGTATCGTCCACAACTCACTTGTGTTCTACTCGTGCACATGACATCAACGCATAAAACCAGGCTCGGATGCCATCATTGGGGAACGTAGTAATTTCAAAAATTTCCTACGATCACGCAAGACCATGGTGATGGCATAGCAACGAGAGGGAGAGTGTCCGTCCACGCACCCTCGTGAGACCGAAAGCGAAGCGCTTATAACAACGCTGTTGATGTAGTCGTGCGTCTTCACGATCCGACCGATCCAAGCACCGAGCGTCGGCACCTCCGAGTTCGCACACGTTCAGCTCGATGGCGATCCCGGACTCGATCCAGCAAAGTGTCGGGATGAGTTCCACAAGACGACGGCGGCGTGGTACGATGTTGATGCTCCACCGACGCAGGGCTTCGCCTAAGCTCCGCGACGATATGACTTCTCCGCGCAGGCTTCGCCTAAGCTCCGTGACGATATGACCAAGTGGAATATGGTGGAAGGGGCACCGCTGCACGGCTAAGGAAAGATCCGTAGATCAACTTGTGTCTCATGGGGTGCCCTGCCCCAGATATAAAGGAGCCAAGGGGTGCGGCCAGCCTTGGGAGGCGCGCTGAGGAGTCCTACTCCCACCGAGTAGGACCCCCCTTGTCCTAGTTGGAGTAGGATTGGGGAGGGGAAGAGGAAGGGCACCGCCTCTCCTTGTCCTATTCGGACTAGAGGGGAGGGGCGCGCAGCCCACCTGGCGGCCCTTCCTCTTTTCCCTTGTGGCCCATGAAGGCCCATATACCCCGGGGTTCCGGTAACTTCTGTTTTCACTCGGAACCCTTCCAAGTCAAACATAGGCTTCCAATATATCAATCTTTATGTCTCGACCATTTCGAGACTCCTCGTCATGTCCGTGATCACATCCGGGACTCGAACAAACTTCGTGCATCAATACTTATAAACTCATAATGAACTGTCATCGAACGTTAAGCGTGCGGACCCTACGGGTTCGAGAACTATGTAGACATGACCTAGAACCATTCTCGGTCAATAACCAATAGCGGAACCTGGATGCCCATATTGGTTCCTACATATTCTCGAAGATCTTTATCGGTCAAACCGCATAACGACACACGTTGTTCCCTTTGTCATCGGTATGTTACTTACCCGAGATTCGATCGTCGGTATCCAATACCTAGTTCAATCTCGTTACGTAAGTCTCTTTACTCGTTCCGTAATACATCATCTCACAACTAACTCATTAGTTGTAATGCTTGCAAGGCTTAAGTGATGTGTATTACCGAGAAGGCCTAGAGATACCTCTCCGACAATCGGAGTGACAAAACCTAATCTCGAAATCGCCAACCCAACAAGTACCTTTGGAGACACCTGTAGTACTCCTTTATAATCACCCGATTCGTTGTGACGTTTGGTAGTACCAAAGTGTTCCTCCGTAAACAGGAGTTGCATAATCTCATAGTTATAGGAACATGTATGGGTCATGAAGAAAGCATTAACATACTAAGCGATCAAGTGTTAAGCTAAGGGAATGGGTCATGTCAATCAGATCATTCAACTAATGATGTGACCTTGTTAATCAAATAACAACTCCTTGTTCATGGTTAGGAAACATAACCATCTTTGATTAACAAGCTAGTCAAGTAGAGGCATACTAGTGACATCTTGTTTGTCTATATATTCACACATGTATTATGTTTCCGGTTAATACAATTCTAGCATGAATAATAAACATTTATCATGATATAAGAAATAAATAATAACTTTATTATTGCCTCTAGGGCATATTTCCTTCAATGGGGACGGGCTGCGGCGACGGGACGGGGGCGGGCCGGCAGGGGCGACGGGAGGCAAGGGGGAGTGCGGCGACGGGGATGACGGGGACGGGGACAAGGACGGCGACGGCGACGGCGAGGCGACGGGACGGCGACGGCGACGGACGGTGACGAGGGGCGGCGGTGACGGGGCAGAGGAGAAGAAGCAGAGGGAGAACGAAACTGACGAATTTTTTTGAAGGGTTTTCTTATATAGAACAACCCTTTAGTACCGGTTGGAGCCACCAACCGGTACTAAAGGTCTGTTTTGGCCAGGCGAAGCGGCGGGAAGCGCCCACCTTATTACCGGGTGGTAGCACAAACCGGTACTAAAGACCCCCCTTTAGTACCGGTTGGAGCCACGACCCGGTACTAAAGGGTGTGCGCTGCCAGGCGAGGGGCGCAGAAGTTTAGTCCCACCTCGCTAGTTTAGGAGCGTCCAGACCAGTTTATAAGCCCCGGCGCTGGCACCGCATTGAGCTCCTCTCAATAGCAGGCCTTACAGGCCTACCTCTCCTACTCACTGCGGGCCCTCATCGGGCTTATGGGCCTGCATCTGGCCCAACTACAGGTTGGGTTTCTAGTCGTATGCAGAGTCATTGTGGCGCGATAAGCGGGCTTTTTTATTTTCTTATTTTTTGCTTTATTTATTTTTGTTTTACTTATTTTTGAGTTGTTTTTTGCTGTATTTAGAGTTTCTTTGTGAATATTTGTGCTTTAGGTATAAAAAATTACAAACTTTCTATTAGTGCCGGTAGTTTACAAATTTGAATAGTTTACATTTTGAATTATTTGAAATTTCTGTGAATCACTAGTTTATGAATAACTTAACTTTGGAAATAGATTTTTCAGTGATTCTTTTTTCTTATGTTTAATATTAGTGTGTTTTATCATTATATTCAATTTGGTAATGCTTAGGTTATTTAAAAAATGAAATGCCTTTGTAATGGATGAGTTTTCGTCCGAAACCCTGATACTTCGAAAGAGATTGTCCATTTTGTACACGAAGTGCATCCAGTTTTTGCAGTAACCCTCTCTACTTTTTTGCACATGCTATGTGGGTGAAATTATGATACCATGCCAACTTTCAACCTTTTTTGAGTTCATTTGAAATGCTTTTCAGTTTCAGGGTCATTTAGCTGAAAAAATCAGTAAATGCATGAAAGAATTTGTTTGCACATAAAATTTCTTCGTGTTTCAAATGCCAAAGCACATAACTAGCTACCCTAACTATTACAGAGATTCCCTCCTGGGTGTGAAACACAGAAGAAAGTGATGATAGTGAAGCCGATCACATCTCAGACCTTTGGGTGTGAAACTTTTTATTCGCGTGTGTTCCTTTGCGCCGTAACCATGGAAAATCTTCATCATTTAACGGGATGCTCGGGTCAATATTCACTGTGAATGGAGCAATTTTGTCAAACTTTTCATAATCTCCTGACATGTCTGTCTTGTCATCCACTCCCATGATGTTTCTCTTCCCAGAAAGAACTATGTGCCGCTTTGGCTCATCGTATGATGCATTCGCTTCCTTATCTTTTCTTTTTCTCGGATTGGTAGACATGTCCTTCACATAGAAAACCTGTGCCACATCATTGGCTAGGACGAATGGTTCGTCTGCATACGCAAGATTGTTGAGATCCACTGTTGTCATTCCGTACTACGGGTCTTCCGTTACCCCGCGTCGTGTCATATTGACCCATTTGCACCGAAACAAAGGGACCTTCAAACCACGTCTATAGTCAAGTTCCCATATGTCCTGTATATAACCATAATATGTTTCCTTTCCCATCTTGGTTTCTGCATCAAAGCGGACACCACTGTTTTGGTTGGTGCTCTTCTTATCTTGCACGATCGTGTAAAATGTATTACCATTTATCTCGTACCCTTTGAAAGTCATTATATTCGAAGATGGTAACTGTGACAGCAAGTACAGGTCATCTTCAATAGAGGCGTCATGCATGGTACGTGTCTGCAACCAGCTGGCGAAACTCCTGGTTTGTTCACGTGTAGTCCAGTCATAGACCGCTCCGGGTGTTTGGAGCGTAGCAAATTCTTGTGTTTGTCCATATACGGAGCCACCAAGGTGGAATTCTGTAGAACTGTGTAGCGTGCTTCAGTGAGAGAATGTTCGTCCATACATATTGTAAGGGCATATTTATCCCTTAGGTGTTTTGGTGATTGATGACAATGCTTTTGCGGACTAATCGTGTGCCTTGAGTTTCTCAGACGCTTCATCACTAGGCACGAGACGATTCGGTGCCCCTCGAAGACTATTGAAGACGGCGTTGTTCTATGTTTCTCTTTGGTTGATTTGAGTCGTAGGAGAGCCGTACTATTAAGAGGGGGTCCGCGTCGGAAAGGTTCGGGTGGAATCAACACGTACACATGTCCTTCCTTTCCTTTGCACTTCGGAGCGTCTCTCCGTTATCCTAGTTGTGCTTAATCTGACGGTTACTGTTGTACTTGCGGTAGTACTGCTCTATGGAGCGGTAGTACCGCAAGCACCTGCGGTAGTACCGCTGGGGGTCACGGTAGTACCGCTCCTCTGGAGCCTTAGTACCGTAGCTCCCAGGCCTAGTGCTGCTCCGGTACGGTAGTAGGGGCGGATGTAATTTTTTACATCCGCGCCCACACGGTAGTACCGCACGTCATGCGCGGTAGTATCGCGGATGGCCACGGTAGTACCGCTCCCCTGGATTCACAGTACCGTGGCCCTCATACCTAGTATCGCTGCGTCGCGGTAGTAGGAGCGGATGTAATTCTTACATCCGCGCCTCAACGGTAGTACCGAGCCTCGCGCGCGGTAGTACCGCGTCGGATTTTTTGCACTGTTTCATTTTCAGCGGAAGTAGGCACGGATGTATTTTATTTCATCCGCGCTCTTCGTAGGATTTGACTTTCCTGCCTTGCGGTAGTACCGCAAGGGGGAGCGGTAGTACCGCGCAAGCGGTAGTACTGCACTCAGTCAGGCTAGTCCCGGCGTCTGCTGCTGCCGCGGAAGTACCGTGGTCCTCCATGGTAGTACCGCGTGGCCTTGCGGTAGTACCGCGCTCCTGGAGCGGTAGTACCGCATGTCGCAGGCTGAACATGTGGATAACGGTTGGATCTCTTCCATGACTATAAAAGGGGTGTCTCCTACCTTTAGTTGACTACCTCTTCCATCTCTAAGCTCCATTGTTGCTCCAAGCTCCATTTTGGCCCGATCTCTCTCCCTAGCCAATCAAACTTGTTGATTTGCTCGGGATTGGGTGACAAGGGCCCGATCTACACTTCCACCAAGAGATATTCGATTCCCCCCACTTATCCCTAGCGGATCTTGTTACTCTTGGGTGTTTGAGCACCCTAGACGGTTGAGGTCACCTCGAAGCCATACTCCATAGTGGTGAAGCTTCGTGGTGGTGTTGGGAGCCTCCAAGTGTTGTGGAGATTGCCCCAACCTTTTTTGTAAAGGTTCGGTCGCCGCCTTAAAGGGCACCAATAGTGGAATCACGACATCTCGCATTGTGTGAGGGCGTGAGGAGATTACGGTGGCCCTAGTGGCTTCTTGGGGAGCATTGTGCCTCCACACCGCTCTAACGGAGACGTACTTCCCCTTAAAAGGAAGGAACTTTGGTAACACATCCTCGTCTTCACCGGCTCCACTCTTGGTTATTTCGTGCCTTTACTTTTGCAAGCTTACTTGTGTTGTATCTATTGCTTGCTTGTGTGCTAGTTGTCATTGCATCATATAGGTTGTCCACTTAGTTGCATATCTAGACAACCTATTTTGTCGCAAGGTTTAAATTGTTAAAGAAAAGCTTAAAATTTGTTAGTTGCCTATTCACCCCCCCTCTAGTCAACCATATCGATCCTTTCAATTGGTATCAGAGCCTCGTCTCTTCATTAAGGACTTTACCGTCCGAAGAGTATGGTTGACACCACAGACGGTGCGGAGGAGCACTCCGGTGTGAATCCTATCTCGTCTACGGCCGATGGGGGAGCCTCGGTCTCTCGTGAGGAATTCAATGTGGCTCTAGACACATTGAAAGACTCCATGACGACCAAGGTTAAAAGCATGCTTACTAAATTCCTTGAAGGGCTTAAACTGTCCACCTCGCCGATGAAAGTGGGTGATCCCACTAACAAGGTGACGGATGCTACCTCCGACAAGTGGGAAGCTAACAGTGAAAAGAGTCCTTCTACTAGTGGTAGAAATGGCACCGACATCTTTGCCCATGTGGAACCTCCAATTTATGGAGGACCGATTCCCTCTACTCATTTAAATCATGCCGGTCCTCCTCCTAAGATTGTGAAAAATGAGGATTTTGATTCTTGGGTGTATCGTTTCAAGCGCCATTTAAAACATGTGAATACTAACCTTTGGAGAATCATTGAAGAAGGTTTCTATCCACATGACCCAAACAACTTCACCCCTCGAGTAGCCGTGGATAATCAATTCAATGAGAGTGCTCTCTTCATCATCCAAGATGCAATCCTTCCCGAAGATCTCCCTCACCTTCGACCTCATGCCATGGCCAAAGACGCGTGGCAATGCATTGTGTCTCTCTATCGAGGAAGTGCTAGCATTCAACGCTCCAACTATGAAGTGGTACAAGATGAAGCCGATGAGTTTGCAATGAAAGAAGATGAAGAACCCCGTGAGCTCTTTCGAAGAGTGACCAAAATCGTGGTCTCACTATGAGATCATGGGAGCAAGGACACGGATGACAATTGGATCAAGCGCAAGTTCCTCAAGGCCATGATGCCCTACAACAAGGCCATGTCCTCCGTCATTCGTCAAAGACCGGACTTTCACTCCATGACCTCGAGTGAAGTGTTGGATGAGTTCGTTGCAATGAGCATTTTGGACAAGACCGCCGACAATGCGGTGCTCCGTTCCCAAAGGGTAAAGAAGCCCAACCTTGATTTTAAGGCCAAGGTTAGTGTGGAAGAAGAGGAAGAATACGAAGATGAGGAGAGCAACCCCAAAGACACCAAATATGATTATCATGAGCACATGGCCCTTGCTTCAAGACAATTTTGGAGCAAGAAGAATACAAGACCCAACTTCAACAAGAACAACTCAAGTGGCGTCAAGGGAAAGCAACGAGTTAGAACTTGCTTCAACTGTGGCAATGTGAGCCATTTCGTTGCGGATTGTCCTTACGAGAAGCGGGAAGACAATGGTGGCAAGTTCATCCGAAAAGACAAAGCCAAGTCCTTCCCCAACAAGAACAACTTCACCAAGAAGACTCCTACTCGTGGGTTGGTGGTTCAAGAAGAATACCATGAGGATGACGATGATGATGAAAACAGAGAAGCGATGGCCATGGCGTCCGTTGCCATTGCTACTACTCCCCGGGTGTCTCTCTTTGATTCACCCAACGAGAACATCACCGCCAAGTGCCTCATGGCTAAAGCTTCCAACAAGGTAACCTCCAACATCAAAACCACCATCATTACTAATCCCTCCTTGGAGGATTGCATTGATGAACATGATGGGTCTAATGAGGAAGTGAAAGAATTTGAGCCTTTTATGAGTAAGCTCAAGGGCAAATCCAAGAAGCATTTTGTTGCTCTCCTGGAACAACTTGGTGAGGCCAATGACATGATCGAGGCTCACGAAGGAACCATCTCTAAGATGGAAGGTCATAGTCGTGACTATGCCGATGAGATATCGGATCTCTCTAATGCTCTTGAGGAAGAGCGTGTGCATCGTTTGACTTTTGAGGAGTCATACAATGATGACCATGCTAAGTTAAAGAAAGATCTTGATCATGCTCTTGTCGTGTCTCGTGTGCTAACTTCCGAGAAGGCTAAACTTGGGGTTGATCATGCTAGACTCAAAGAGGAGTTTGAGATACTTGACAAGGCCCATAAGGTCTTGAAAGGTGCTCATGCAAACCTCAAGGAGTCTCATGCTCAACTCCAAGTTAAGTTAACCAAGGAAAAGGCCACATTTCCTCACATGGTCTTAATTGATAATGCAAATGCTACTAACCCATGTTGTGAGCATGTGCATCTTGTGGAGGAGAATGCCAAGTTGAAGGAACAACTCGAGAAAGGTCTTGTGTCATGCATACAAGGTGAGAAGAACCTAAATGACCTTTTGAGCAATCAAAAGGAAGTTGGGGCAAGGAGGGAGTTGGGTTCTCACCCAAGTCCAAGAACATGAAGAAGAACGAGAAGAAGAACAACAAGACCAAACGACCTCCCCCGCTTAAGCAAACTTTTGTGAAAGAGGGAGAGGGTGCTCTTAAGGAGAAGAAGAACAATGCGAAGAGTGGTGATGCCAAAAGGGGCAAAGCCATCTCTCCCAATAAAGCCGGCGACTTTAACCCCTCTTATGTGTTGTGCCGTGCTAGCGATGGGCATGTTTATGCTAAATTTGTTGGTTCTTCTTATGAGTACATTGAATGGTCTATTTGGGTTCCTAAGACCCTTGTTACTAACATCAAAGGACCCATTACTAAATGGGTACCTAAAACCAAGCATTGATCTCTTGTAGGTGTTTGCTTCCGGTGGGGGATCATGGTTGCTCGATAGTGGAGCAACAAATCATATGACTGGGAGCAAGGACTTGGTGGTGGACGTGCAAAAGATTCCATCTATGCCCACCAATGTCGAGTGGGGTGATGCCTCACATTCTAAGGTATTGGGTCTTGGCAAGGTTGTCATTTCTCATGATCTAACGATCGAGAAAGTCATGCTTGTTGAGTCCCTTGCATACAATTTACTTTCCGTTCATCAACTTGCACTCATGGGCTTTGCCACTTTCTTTGACATTGATACCGTGGCCCTCTTGTGGAGCAAGACTCTTAAAGTAGCCTTTGTTGGGCATGTCGAGAACGGTCTCTATGTGATAAACTTTTCGGAGCGACCCACTAAGACCGCGACATGCCTAATGGCTAAAGTTGACGTGGGATGGCTTTGGCATCGCCATTTAGCCCACGTCAATATGAGATCTTTGCAAAGTCTTCTCAAGGGGGACCATGTCCGTGGACTAACAAATGTTAGTTTTGCCAAAGATCGTGCTTGCAGTGCTTGTATCGAAGGAAAGCTTCATGAGACGGCTCACCCTCCCACTACTATCATCTACTCGAAGAGACCCTTGGAGCTCCTGCACATGGACCTCTTTGGGCCTCCATCCTTTGATAGTCTTGGGGGTAGAAAGTATTGCTTGGTGATTGTGGATGATTATTCAAGATACACTTGGGTATACTTATTCAAGAGGAAGAGTGAGACTCAACAAACCGTCATCGACTTTGCAAATGAAGCTCAACGTCAACATAATGCAAAGATCTTGACAATAAGAAGTGGCAACAGCACCGAGTTCAAGAACTACACCTTGGATGAGTTTCTTAGTGATGAGGGGATCAAGCATCAATATTCTACACCATATACCCCTCAACAAAATGGTGTTGCGGAGAGGAAGAACCGGACGTTGATGGATGCGGCAAGGACCATGATGGCGGAGTTCAAGTCTCCATACAACTTTTGGGCCGAAGCCATCAACACCGCATGTCATGCATCCAATCGGCTCTATCTCCGCAAAGGCTTGAACAAGACTCCTTATGAGATACTCACCGAAAACAAGCCTAATCTCAAGCACTTCCGGGTGTTCGGGTGTAAGTGTTTCATTCTCAAGAAAGGTGTTCGTTTGTCTAAATTTGAGGCTAGAGCTTATGAGGGCATATTTGTTGGTTATGCTACAAACTCTCATGCTTACCGTGTTCTCAACAAGTCCACCGGACTCATTGAGGAGACGTAACGTGGAGTTTGATTTAAAATAATGGCTCCCAAGTGGAGCAAAGTGGTACTTGTGATGTAGGTGATGAAATTCCTTCCCAAGCCATAAGAAGAATGGGTATTGGTCATATTCTACCCATTGAGGAACCCCTTGTGGCCGAAGGATAAGGACAATGCTCCACTCAAGTGGAGCCATCACCTACTCAAGACCCACACGCTTCCGAAGAACAAAGTGAAGGCCCTCAACCTCGTGAACAAGATCAAGGGCAAGATCAATCTCAAGATGGCGGTGAACCTCCAAATGATGCCCAATGTCAAGTTCTTCCCCTCAAGCAAGTTCAAGTTCATGAGCAAGCTCAAGATCAAGAACTAGCTCAAGGCGGCGCTCAAGATAATCAAGTCAACCCTCCTCCTTCCACATCCGAGGAGGAATTAGAGCGTCGTGCCGCGAAGATTGCTTCCAAACTCACCACCAAAGGCCATCTCATGGAGAATGTGGTTGGAAGCCTAATAAAGGGGGTAAGCACTCGTAGACAATTAGCAAAATATTGTGAACATCACGCGTTTGTCTCTTGTGTTGAACCCCAAAAGATCTATGAGGCGCTCGAAGACTCGGATTGGCTCAATGCCATGCATGAAGAACTCAACAACTTCGAGTACAACAAGGTGTGGAGATTGGTGCCAAGGCCATCGGGGAACCACAACGTCATTGGAACCAAGTGGATTTTCAAGAACAAGCAAGATGCTCATGGGAACATCATTCGCAACAAGGCAAGATTGGTAGCACAAGGCTACTCCCAAGTCGAGGGTATCGGCTACGGTGAAATCTTTGCTCCCGTTGCTCGCCTTGAATCCATTCGTTTGTTGATTGCTTATGCTTCCTATCACAACTTTAAGTTGCAACAAATGGATGTGAAAAGTGCTTTTCTTAATGGTCCTATTAATGAGTTGGTCTATGTCAAGCAACACCCCGGGTTCGAGGACCCCTACTTCACGGATCATGTGTATCAACTCGATAAGGCACTCTATGGCCTTAAACAAGCCCCACGTGCGTGGTATGACCACCTTACCGAGTTGTTACAAGATCATGGATTTGAGGTGGGGCAAATCGATCCCACTCTTTTTACTAAGAAGGTCAAAGGGGAGTTGTTTGTATGCCAACTATATGTTGATGATATTATCTTTGGTTCTCCTAACAAAGCTTTCAATGAGGAATTTGCCGCTCTCATGACCTCCAAGTTCAAGATGTCTTCGATGGGTGAGTTGAAGTTCTTCCTTGGTTTTGATATCAAACAAAGAAGAGAAGGAACCTTCATCAACCAAGCCAAATATACTCAAGACATGCTAAAAAGATTCAAGCTAAGTGATGTCAAGCCGGCTTCTACTCCAATGCCTACCAAGTGCCAACTTGACATTGATCCCAATGGTAAAGCGGTGGATCAAAAGGTATATCGCTCCATGATGGGCTCCTTGATTTACCTTTGTGCATCTAGACCGGATATCATGTTGAGTGTGGGGATGTGTGCACAGTTTCAAGCCGCACCGAAGGAAAGTCACTATGTGGCGGTCAAGCGAATCTTTCGATATTTGGCTCATACCCCAAACTTTGGCTTATGGTATCCAAGAGGGGAAAACTTCAAGCTTGAAGGATATACGGATTCCGATTGGGCGGGAGACAAAGTGGATAGGAAGTCCACCTCCGGAGGTGCCAATTTCTTGGTTGCTCTTTGGTGAGTTGGTCTTCTAAGAAGCAAAGTTGTGTGTCTCTCTCGTCCACTGAAGCGAAATATGTGGCGGCCCGTAGTAGTTGTGCACAACTCTTATGGATGAGGCAAACTTTAAAGGAGTACGGTGTCACTTGTGACAAAGTGCCTCTTTGGTGTGATAATGAAAGTGCCATCAAGATTTCTCTCAACCCGGTGCAACACTTCAAGACGAAGCATATTGAGATTCGGTATCATTTCATCCGGGATCACATTAGGCGAGGGGAGATCGAGCTCAAGTATGTCAACACTCATGATAACCTTGCAGATATTTTCACGAAGCCCTTGGATGAAGCAAGATTTCGCGAGTTAAGGCATGAGCTAAATATCATTGATTCGAGCAATGTGACTTGAACCCTTGCACCCCTCACCACACTCAACTTGTTGTCTAGTTTAGGTGTAGGCATGGACATAGGGGGAGTGTTGTTCTCTCAATGAACTTTCCCTCCCCCCATTATGCATAAAGATCAACTCTTTCACATTAGCCATTTTTGATGGTACTTGCGCTTCAAAGACGAGTTTTGGTCATGGGCCCAAGGATAATTCTTCGCGGTGCCATACCATCTAACTCAAACATAGGTGGCTCCGGCCACCGCCCTCTCCTTTTGAGAGGTTGTGTCGCATGGTGGTTTCTTGTTGTCTTTTTGCCTTTGGGTTGTGCGTGTTCCTATGGTATCCTTTGTGTGAAAATTTTCCTTGCAAAGACCCTCTTCTCGTGTTGAAACCTGCTGTGTCTTGAGCTCACGGTACTACCGCGGCCAGCTACGGTACTACCGCAGCCAGCCACGATACTACCGCGTGTGGGGAGCACGGTACTACCGCCCCACGCCGCAGTAATTTTTATCGCCGCTGGGTGAGCGGTACTACCGCCACTGATCGGTATTTCCGCCTAAGCGGTACTACCGCTGATGATATATCTACGGTACTACCGCGCCCGGCATGGGCGCGTGGGGATAAGGACGGGCAGGGGGGTTCTAACTCCCCCATACCCATTCACAGTCCCCCCCCCCCCCACGTCGTCTCTCTCTCTCTCCCTCACTCAAGAACGGAGCCGGCGTTCGTCGCCGGATCTCCTCCTCTGGCTGCCCTCCCGTGATTCCGTCCGGTGGGATCTTTCCCCACCACGTGCTCTTGCTATGGACCAAGGTTTTTCCCCAACCTATTCTCGTTTTGTTGAGTTCTTTGCCTCTAGGTTTTTTGGGGAGACTTGTGTGTTCTAGAAATTCTTAGACTATTTCTATGCAAGAATAGGATGAAGGAGAGTAGCTTTGCAAAGGAATTATACTTGTATTTTTGTCCTGTGCTAGATTTGATCACCGTAGCGCCGCCGTGGTTTCGCGGTTCTTTTCAGATTCAACTGACGTTTGGATCTGACGCGACGCGGTACTACCGCCCGTCTGGCGCGGAACTACCGCTTGTCCGGTACTACCGCCCGTCTGGCGCGGTACTACCGCGCTCACTGCGGCACTAAAACTTTACTACCACTCCAACAACGGTATTATCAGGATTCGCACGCAGTACTACATGACCTGAGCGGTACTAATATTTTAGTACCGCATGCTCGCAAGACTACCGTGGCTCACATCTATCTCATGGCAACTTTTACGTATACTTTCTATGTGTTTCTTGTGCTTTGCCGTGGTCTTCGCATTGATCCTCTTTGCGTTTCGTTGGTGTTTTGCATTTGTGTCTCAGGTGGTGGCTCTCGCCGTTCCAATCCCAGTCGTGACACGGGCTCCAAGCGTCTGCGCAACCCAGGTGAAGCACCAGAGGACTCCTCTGCCCCCAAGCGCCATGTCAAGACATCAGCTAGCAAGAACAAGGAGCCCGCTAAGGGCATGGACGAGATACCCCAATCTGAGTACGTCCGTCTCAGGCAACTCCACCCGTATGTGAACCCTCATTCTTCTGTCAAAGGTCGTGAGCTGTTTTGGAACAAGCAACAGACTAACATCTATCTGGATGTCATCAAAAACAAGCAGAATACCTACGTGGATGTGAAATGGATTGAGGTGCATCACATGAGGAAGGACAAGTTCCGTGATTACTTTGGAGAGGCTCTGGACTTGGTAGAGCAGTTTGGTATTGAGCATGTGGTATCTTTTCACCTTGACTATGACCCTGAGCTTATCTGTCAGTTCTTTGCCTCAGTATACTTTCACTCTGATGAGGAGCGGAGGATGACCTGGATGACCAATGGCCGTAAGTCGATCGCTACTGGAAGGAGTTCATGGATTTGCTCCAGTTCTCGATGACGGGCTCAACACTCCGTGGGTGTTCGCCCCATGCAAATTCTGAGTTTGCCAACAAGGACAAGCTTGCGCCATACTATGTTGAGAAGGCGCTCGCCAATGGCAAGACGGGGTTGGTGCTCAACTCTTTTCTGGATATCATGTATCGCATCTTCCGCAACTCCTTGTTCCCTCGCATTGGTGACAAGGACAAGGTTCATGCCTATATGTTGGATATGATGCTCATTTGCGAGGAGGCTCGTTTGTCTCAGACTCAGCCACTTGATGTCTCACACATCATGTGATGTGAGCTTCGGTTTGTGGTGTTCAACTGCAAGGTGCCTATCTATGGGCCCTATCTGTTTCGCGATCTCAAGACTTGGGAGAAGATGTTCCTGGTGAGGAGTTCCTTGCTCCGCATCGATTCGCCATGAACCCATCTCGTTCGAGTGTCAAGCCCAACTGGGCCAACACTAATAATCGTGCTGAGGCGTCTGCTGCTAGGGCTGCTGTTGATGAGGAGGATGCTGGCGCCGAGGATGTTGCTGAGGGCCGTGCTGCTAGGCCTTCCCAGAGTTCCTCTATGCCTTCGTGGGCCAAGAAGGTGAAGGACATGATGAAGACTCTTTTCTGCATGCAAGCCAAGGGGCAGTACAGGACTCTCGTGGCATCTAAGGAGAGTCGCCGCCGGGACAAGAAGATCTTGCAGCTGTATAACGAGGACGTGTCTGGTGGTTCTGAGGATCACATCACTCCAGAGGCCGAGTGGATGGAGAAGCAAGGCTACAGGTGGACTGATTCTGAGGAGGACGTCGAGGAGACCATCCCTGCTGCCGAGAATATAATGACTTCGAATATAATGGCTTTGACTTTCCTGCCTTGCGGTAGTACCGCAAGGGGGAGCGGTAGTACCACGCAAGCGGTAGTACTGCATTCAGTCAGGCTAGTCCCGGCCTCTGTTGCTGCCGCGGAAGTACCGTGGTCCTCCATGGTAGTACCGCGTGGCCTTGCGGTAGTACCGCGCTCCTGGAGCGGTAGTACCGCATGTCGCAGGCTGAACATGTGGATAACGGTTGGATCTCTTCCATGACTATAAAAGGGGCATCTCCTACCTCTAGTTGACTACCTCTTCCATCTCTAAGCTCCATTGTTGCTCCAAGCTCCATTTTGGCCCGATCTCTCTCCCTAGCCAATCAAACTTGTTGATTTGCTCGGGATTGGGTGACAAGGGCCCGATCTACACTTCCACCAAGAGATATTCGATTCCCCCCACTTATCCCTAGTGGATCTTGTTACTCTTGGGTGTTTGAGCACCCTAGATGGTTGAGGTCACCTCGAAGCCATACTCCATTGTGGTGAAGCTTCGTGGTGGTGTTGGGAGCCTCCAAGTGTTGTGGAGATTGCCCCAACCTTGTTTGTAAAGGTTCGATCGCCGCGTTCAAGGGCACCAATAGTGGAATCACGGCATCTCGCATTGTGTGAGGGCGTGAGGAGATTACGGTGGCCCTAGTGGCTTCTTGGGGAGCATTGTGCCCCACACCGCTCTAACGGAGACGTACTTCCCCTTAAAAGGAAGGAACTTCGGTAACACATCCTCGTCTTCACCGGCTCCACTCTTGGTTATTTCGTGCCTTTACTTTTGCAGGCTTACTTGTGTTGTATCTATTGCTTGCTTGTGTGCTAGTTGTCATTGCATCATATAGGTTGTCCACTTAGTTGCATATCTAGACAACCTATTTTGTCGCAAGGTTTAAATTGTTAAAGAAAAGCTTAAAATTTGTTAGTTGCCTATTCACCCCCCTCTAGTCAACCATATCGATCCTTTCACATATTATTTGATCCCCTCCTAGCGTGCCTTTTCCATCCAGTCTGCTCTTATGCCGTGATTCAGGAACACCAATCGGCTTAAGGTCAGGAATAAAGTCAATACAAAACTCAATGACCTCCTCATTTTCATGGCCCTTGGAGATGCTTCCTTATGGCCTAGCACGATTATGAACATATTTCTTTAAGACTCCCATGAACCTCTCAAAGGGGAACATATCATGTAGAAATACAGGACCCAAAACGTTAATCTCTTCGCATAGGTGAACTAGGACGTGCGTCATGATGTTGAAGAAGGATGGTGGGAACACTAACTCGAAACTGACAAGACATTGCACCAAATCATTCTCTAACCTTGGTACGATTTGTGGATCGATTACCTTCTGAGAGATTGCATTGAGGAATGCACATAGCTTCACAATGGCTAATCGAACGCTTTTCTCGATAGAAGCCCATTCAATGCAACCGGAAGCGCTTAAGTCATAATCACGAGGCGTCATGAGACTTTAGGTTCGGAATTTTTCTCTCGCCATGTTTATTATTCCCTTTATATTCGACGAAGCCGACGGTACCTTAATATTGAGCAGGCATTCAAAGAAGATTTCCTTCTCTTCTTTGGTAAGAGCGTAGCTTGCATGACCCCGATGTATGCTGTCTTTTCCGTGCATACGTTGTTGGTCCTCCGTGCCTCAAGTGTATCTTTTGTCTTCCCATACACGCCCAAGAAGCCAAGCAGGTCACACAAAGATTCTTCAATCACGTGCATCACGTCGATTGCAGAGCGGACCTCTAGGTCTTTCCAATAGGGAAGGTCCCAAAATATAGATTTCTTCTTCCACATGGGTGCTTGCGTCATCGGCGTCATTCGAACAGGTTGTCCACCAGACCCTTTCCAAAGACCACCTTCAAATCCTTGACCATATCATGTACATCAGCACCAAGATGGTGGCGAGGCTTCGTCCGGTGATCCGCCTCACCTTTGAAATGCTTGCCTTTCTTTCTTACGGGATGTCTGCCGTAAGAAATCGACGATGTCCTGTGTACACATTCTTCTTACAATTAGCCAAATATATACTGTCGGTATCGTCCAATCAGTGCGTGCATGCACGATATCCCTTGTTTGTCTGTCCTGAAAGGTTACTGAGAGCAGGCCAATCATTGATGGTCACGAACAGCAACGCCTTTAGGTCAAATTCTACCCCATGTGCTCATTCCACGCACGTACACCTGTTCCATTCCACAGTTGTAAGAGTTCTTCAACTAATGGCCTTAGGTACACATCAATGTCGTTGCCGTTTTGCTTAGGGCCTTGGATGAGCACTGGCATCATAATGAACTTCTGCTTCATGCACAACCAAGGAGGAAGGTTATACAAACATAGAGTCACAGGCCAGGTGCTATGGTTGCTGCTCTGCTCCCCAAAAGGATTAATGCCATATGCGCTTAGACCAAACCATACGCCTTTGCGCCATCCGCAAACTCCTTCCCGTACTTCCTTTCGATTTTTCTCCACTGCGACCCGTCGGTGGGTACTCTCAACTTTCCGTCTTTCTTACGGTCTTCTTCGTGCCATCGCGCCGCCTTGGCATGCTCTTTGTTTTGGAACAACGTTTCAACCGTGGTATTATAGGAGCATACCACATCACCTTGGCAGGAATCTTCTTCTTGGGGCGCCGCCCTAAACATCACCAGGGTCATCGTGTTTGATCTTATAGCGCAATGCACCGCATACCGGGCAAGCGTTCAAATCCTCGTACTCACCGCGGTAGAGGATGCAATCATTAGGGCATGCATGTATCTTCTGCACCTCTAACCCTAGAGGGCAGACAACCTTCTTTGCTTTGTACGTGCTCTCAGGCAATTCGTTATCCTTTAGAAGCATATTCTTTATCATTACCATCAACTTTTCAGATCCCTTGTCAGATACACCATTCTTTGCCTTCCATTGCAGCAATTCCAGTGTGGTGCCCAACTTTTTCTTGTCACCTACGCACTTCGAGTACAACAATTTCTTGTGATCCTCTAACATGCGCTGCAACTTCTTCTTCTCCAAATCACTTGCGCAGTTTCTCTTTGCATCAGCAATGGCCTGACCTAGATCATCAACGGGCTCATCTGATGCCTCTTCTTCAGCTTCTTCCCGCATTGCCGGCTCAACTTCTTCCCGCATTACCGCTCAACTTCTTCCCCATTGTTGTATCATCGTATTCAGGGAACCCATGGCCGGATAGTCGTCGTCGTCCTCTTCTTCTTCATTGTCTTCCATCATAACCCCTCTTTCTCTGTGCTTGGTCCAAACATTATAGTGGGGCACGAAACCGGACTTAAACAGGTGGACATGAATGGTTCTTGACTTAGAGTAATTTAATTCATTCTTACAGCCAGCACATGGACAAGGCATAAAATCATCTGCCCGCTTGTTTGCCTCACCAAGAGCGTAAAAGTTTGCACGCCATTAATGAACTTGGGAGAGCATCGGTCATCGTACATCCATTGCCGGCTCATCTTCAATACACAGCACCGAAAACACCAAATTAATACAAAACATAAAGTTCATACAACACTTAAATGCAACAAACAAATAACTCTCTAGCTAAAGCATTTAAATGCAACAACAAATGCGATCAAGATCACAACTAAGGTAACAATTGATCCAACAGCATAATGATACCAAGCCTCACTATCAATGGCATATTTTCTAATCTTTCTAATCTTCAAGCGCATTTTCTCCATCTTGATTTGTGATCATCGACGACATCGGCAACATGCAACTCAAATTCCATCTTCTCCCCCTCAATTATTTTCAATTTTTCTTTCAAATACTCGTTTTCTCTTTCAACTAAATTTAACCTCTCGACAATAGGGTCGGTTGGAATTTCCGGTTCACATACCTCCTAGATAAAAATATCTATGTCAACTTGATGGGCATAATTTGTCATAAACAAGAAATGCAACAAATAGTTTTAAAAGAGAATATACCACATCCGAATCATAACAAGGACGAGGGCCGACGGGGACGGATATCAAAACCATGACACTATGTATAACAAACAATGTACGGGTAAGATAATTACACGAGTAACTATATATCCAAATCACACAAAGATGAATTTATATATAAAATTTCATGAACAAGAGGCTCACCACAAGGTGGTGCCGGCGACGGGACGGTGCGGGCGATCGACGATGGTTACGACGGAGATTTAGAAGGCACTAAGTAAACCACACCTACATATGCAAACTAAGTGTTATTTTGACCTCAAATTGCATATAAATCAAATACTACCACATATAATTCCTCCCAAATTACTAAAACCCACAATTAATCACTATATAAACCAATGCAAGAGCTAATCTAGCAATGAGAGATGAAAGGACAAAGTTGCTAACCTTTGTGATCATTTGAATGGATGGGGCCTCAGAATCTTGACAAATTTTGGGCAAAATTTGTGATGAACTCGAGAGGAAGAAGGGAAGAACAGAGGAGAGGGAGAGGGAAAGGGGAAGAACAGAGTGCGGGTGGACGAAGGGTTTATATGGGGCGACCATTAGTACGGTTCGTGCCACGAACCGTACTAAAAGTCTTGAAGGGCCCCACTCGACAACATCCTGCCACCACTTTCTTTAGTACCGGTTCGTGGCACGAACCGGTGCTAAAGGTTCGCCACGAACCGGTACTAAAGAGCTCCTCCCGCCTAGCCGTTGGAACCGGCACTAATGGACACATTAGTGCCGGTTCGGTTACAAACCGGGACTAATCTGTCGCACATTTGACCCTTTTTCTACTAGTGGCAGCCGGTCTACCTCTGGACTCACCAAAGCCGGAGGAGGAGGAGGAAGAGGAGGGGGGCAGCAGCCGAAGCCCATGGAGGTGGTAGATCCGTAGGAGGAGGAGGAAGAGGAGGGGGAGCAGTAGCCGGAGCCCATGAAGGTGGCAGATCCGGAGGAGGAGGACTCGACGAAGCCGGGAGGAGCCGATACCGGTTGCGGGCTTCGCCATGGCGGAGTTCGAGGTTGCCAAGCGACGTAGATGGCGGAGCAAACTGCCATCCTGGAGTCCATCCAGGATGAGGGGTACGTGAAGGCCAACCGGTGCTTCATCTGGTAAGAACGGGCGGAGATCGACACGCTTTTTGCCGAGATGGATGCGGAGGAGGAGGCGTAGGAGGAGGCGTAAGAGCCGGAGTTGCGTCTGCCACCCATGTACCCGCAGCCCGACATTGAGATCGTGGACGTCCTCGACGACAACGAGTAGTGTAGTGTAGGGTTGATTGGTCTACAATATGTAGATGTTTCTTTTATATGCTTGGTATGGCTTTACGACTTCAACTATTAGATGTTCGGATGCAAAGAAGGAAATTCGAGGGCTGTCAGGTCAGTGACCACGAAAGCGTGGCCAGATATGCTGTCCGTACATGTAGATGCTCTTTACGTACCCTTCTTCGGCTCGGAGTAGCATGCATGGCACTCGGGCCGGGCCGTCCACGAATCCCCAGACAAACAAATCTCTCCAACTATTCTCGGCCGTTGCATCGTTCCCAGCCCTGCGGCGTCTCCAGCCTTTTGACGCCGTGTCGCCTGCCTGCCGTGGCAACATCGCAGCTCTATGTGTCTGTGACATGGTAAAATATGGAATGGACGAAAACCATGTGAAGCGTAGACGTACGTGAATCCCTGTACACGTAGCATCTAGCATGCCATGCATGGCGAGCCGTCCGCGACAGCGGCGCAGGAGCAGCAACGGCTGCCAAACTTTTCATCGCTTCCTTTAGCTCGGCGTCGATTCAGGCCTTGCTCACAGGATTCATGTAGCCATATAGGCTAGGAAAATACACTTCTGAGAACTGTCGTCTTGTTTCTTCTTCTATTAGTAAGATGCCTCTGCATTGCACGGAACATTAAGATATATTTATTTTATAAATAATTATTGTGATTGATCCATGCGTGAGTAATATCATGTGTAAAAACTAACGGCGCCGGTAGCGACCACCACTCTAGATTATTTCAGAGACTTTCTTTTTTAATTGCTCAACAATGTGGTTGTGTAAGATAAGGATGAACAAGAGAAGGCTTTATTGCAAATGTGAAGAGAGGAGCGAGTATCTTTTTGAAAAATTACCATAGTTTACTTTTCATCTGTCAGATATAGATCAAACGGTCCATATTGCAGGATGACAGGCACACCATCATCATCAGCTCTTTTTTTAACGGAAATGTTAACGCCCACACGTGTGGGCGTTTGCACATCGCACACACGCCTCCACCATCACTCATTTTGCCACGTATGAATAGATGACATCAGCAGAATTTTTTTTGGTTTTCGACTTAAAAATGTTGTATCTCCTAAATAAAAAAAGCGAACTAAAAATCCGTTTTCACCATTAAATCCGTCTCGACGAGATCTCCAAAACTAGACCCCATGTTGATATGTTTCGACGAAATTTTTTTTTGCCAGAAGTTGCCATGATGTTTACACTGCAGTTGCCATAGGACTTAAACTAAAGTTGCCACGTGGCAATTTTAGTTTGTAGATCATGGCAATTTTAGTATTTTGATGATGGCAACTCCAGTACTTTGACCATGAAAATTATTTTTTGTATGAACCAGGGCAATTTTACGTGCATGTATCATGATAGTTTATGGTTCATGGCAAGTCTAGTTTCTTAATTCCCCATTTTTATAAATGTCAAAATTTACTTTTAAATGTAGAAGAAAATAGCTGAAACATATCATGGCAACTGCAGTGTAAACATCATGACAATTCATATGCAATAGACATGACAACTTTTAATCCAATATTTTTTTCATCAAAACATATCAACATGGGATCTAGTTTCGAAGATCTCATCACGAGGTTAATGGTGAAAACGGATTTTCAATCGGATTTTTGTTTAAGAGATAAAACATTTTAAAAACTGAAAATCCAAAAAGATTCCTACATACATGCATGCGATGACGTGACAATCCGTTTAAATTAGAGACGTGTGGTGCGTCTTCCTTCCTGCCACACGTGTGGCAGTTAGTGCGACCCTTTCTTAAAGAAAAATACCTACGATACCCGTGTCACCGTGTGTATGTAATACATATATACGTGGTAGTAGTATAGTATGTATGTACATGCATGGGTGGTCATCGCCTTCTGTATTTATTTTTGTTTCGTACCCTGACCTGACTCCCGAAGGCTTGCAGTAGAGGTGGTGGTAGCCTGGTAGGCCTGCTGGTGGCACGACATTGACTGGACCTTGGGAATTTTATTTTTGAGGGAACCTTGGGAAATTTGGATCCGTCGAGGGCGTCGCCGTTGACTGGCGACGACAGTAACGGCGACGGCATCATCCGTACGTACACGGCCGTTGACTGTTTTGTTTTTCCGTTCTTGTAAATGAGTTGTTGCTGTATTCTGATCGGTTAATGGCTTTGTTAATTCAAAACCGGGCTTAATTTGAGCCTACGTTCAAAAAAAGAAATCGTCCGTACATACACGGCCAAGCTGTCCGGACTCTGGAATTCATGCCATTTATTACTTGGTTTGTTTTTAATCCTTCTAGCATGGATATACGTATGCAGGAACAGAACTGTACCGAGTACAGTATCTACTCTCTCACGGCCTTAGAGCATGTTACGAGTTGTTGAAGTGTCTCCATTTCTCGTATCATTGTAGTTTCACGAACAATACCTCAACATGTTTGGAGCAGTTCGAATTTCATCTCCACATCCTTCCTAGCACCTTCTCGTGCTTGTGCGGAGAGACGGTTTTCTCCCATGAGGATCCGGTATAGTCTTCACAACGCCACCCATTAAAGATAGATACCATCAGCATTCGACAAAGGTAGTACCTCATGTTGTAGATGTGCCCGTTGACGGTGTAGTTGCACAGCAAAGCTTCCTCATCACAAAGTCTCTTAAACAAAAGAGATTGTTGGAGCACATTGATGTCATTGTTAGAACGTAGCGTGCCAAAGAAAGCATGTCAAATTCACAAGTCCTCCGATGTCACTGCTTCAAATATGATGGTGGCTTCTTTGATGTGACCTTGGTATTGTCCACGCAAATTTTTTGTGAAGTTCTTTCATTGTCAGTGCACGCAATCAACTAAACCGAGCATACCCGAGAAATCCTCTTGATGCTCCAATTGCCAATAATTTTTTGTGTCCTTCATAGTTGGCTCACTCAGATACTCTGGTTCAAACACCTTCACCACAGTGCGTGCAAATTACACCATGATGTTCAAGCATGTGGTCTCCCCCACCCCTATTTATGTATCAATTTCATTTGTGGCCTTACCATAACAAGCATCCTAAGAGCCGTCGTGCATTTTTGCAGCGGAGTGAAGGAAAGATGGATGCAACAATCCTTCCTCAGCTTGAAGTTGTCATCAACTTTCTTCATAGGAGTCACTATGCGCAAAAACAAAGCTCTGCTCATCTGGAAGCGACGTCGAAAGAAACCTTCATGGTATGTTAGGTCCACTATGAAGTAATCCGTGTACAGAAGCCGTGCACCGGCGATCCTATCTCGCGGAATAAATCTTTGGCACTTTATCGAACCCTTGAAGTTCAGTAGATGCTCCTCTTTCTTCTCCATTTCTTCTTGGATGCTCATCATCATCATTTCAACATCTTCGTCGCCCAACCTCGATGAACCCTTTGTATATGAATTCATCAAGGTCCGTGTTTCCATATCCATCATTCCATGACAAATCCATTGGTGACCTATAAATGAACAAAGGAATAAAAAAAACTGCTCAGAAATCTCATCGAACACATAGAGCGTGAGGAGTATATCCGGAGGAGTTGGACGTATTGGGGGCGGCGTCCGATGGTGGCGCGGTCGGCAGCGTTGTGGGTTGAGGCCTCCGGTGGCGGCACTATGGGGACGGCGGTGTAGCAATGATGGCGGCCGAGCTACTACAGTGGCGGCTGAGCGAATCAGGTAGAAAAGAGGAGAGGAACAGGGCAGGTCAAGCACGGATCGAGACGTCTTCAAGCGATTTGGCGGGCGGTCAGTCCTACGTTGCGAACGCGTCCGTACGTTTCCATATTCGTTCCACATATGTGCTGAGTATGGGGGTTGTCGGTAGGCCCGGACGTTTGGCCTAGATTTGTCCGGTCCGGTTGGGTGGTGTTTTCTGTCCGGACAGTGACCTGGCAGGCCGTTCGGACGTTTGGGCGCATATGAGACGTCCGATTGTAGATGCTCTTACGACTTTCCACATCCAATTTACAGTTTACCCAGACATCCTTTTGTACGGTGGTTTTACCATATGCGAGTTAAGCCAAGCGAGACCTCTGTTACGGTGTCCAGAGTTTTGGAAAATGTTTGTGGTCCGTACATGCCCGACACGGAGCACGCATCGTTTTGGATGGTTAGCCAACCCGCCAAAAAAACTGGTGCACACGTACTGCTGGGGCTGGGGGTATTCGGTAAAGCCAAATCGCAGAATTGACCAGGCTCCAGATTTATTACCACACGGCAAAAAAACTTTGGAGGCTACTTGCTGGTAATAAAACGTGAGCTATCCTGGTGCGCATCGCACACGCCTGGCCGGCCGGCCGGCCAATGGTCAAAACCCCACGCCGTGGCGAAAGAAATGTACGGCGCCGCAGTGAAAGGACGTTGCTGCTGGAGTATTACGACGACTGAAAGAGTGAAGTGAAGGATTGGGCTGTCAACCTCTGGATGGAAGAAGATCGCCCATGTACCATGCCAGGCGGGCTCATCTCGTAATCACCACAGCAGCGGCAGTACGTAGTAACGCATACTCTTGTCCGGAACCCGGGTGCCGACGAGATTGCCCAGCTGCATCGGGTCATGTCGCCGCGCCCGCCGTATCGCCGCCTGCATGACCTCGGGGCCCCTGGGATCTTGGCCATTACTGCGTCTCGTGTCACGCTAAACGTACGTGCTACAGTGCCAACATCGTATGTACGTGCGTGTCCGTGCAATGTGGACGATCAGAGAGGATCGAAGAGGAGCGTCTTTCCTGTTTTCCTCTCGTCCCTAGCGACTGGAACCCTAGCCGCCGCCAGAGGAGGCCGATCTTCCAACGCCGTGCTTCGGAGGCTCCCCTCTGCCGGCGACCTCGGTCGTCTGTGATGAGGGGGATCGCCGGATCCATGCATGTGGATTGCTTTTACTCTCTCGTAGTCTAGTTTTTAAGATTGTTTATCGTCTTTGCTTCGGCGGCGACGATGACAATGCTGAATAAAGATTCTTTGAATACGAGGCCATCGGTTCTATGGTTGGGGATGGATTTGGAAACCGGTCTGTTCAAGCAAGGATGGCGTGGCGGCAGCGGCATCCTCGTGGTGGACCTGTGTCCTCGGGCTCCGCCATTGCGATGGCGTTTGCTCTAGCGTCGACGCGGAGCTTGGGAGGTAGTCCAGGAGCGGATGCAGATTGTTGTCTGCATCGACGACATCTGAAAGACGGAGCATGTGCTGGGCTCGTGGTTCGTGGATGGCAGATATGGCTTTCTCCTTCGACGTTTTAGTCTTGGTGGGGTGCCAGATCTGGAGTTTGATGGCGTGTCCGGGGTGTTGCCCCGGTCTGATTCGTTCAACGGTAAGGGCTTCACTTTTGGTGAGCCACCTTGAAGGTCCGCCAGAGGCGGAGCCAGGATTTTTCAAAGCATAGGGCTAAAAGTAAGTGAATATAAATAATGCCAAATAACACACATACCAATACATGTCAGAAGTAAATTACAAATTTACATTAAGAATAAAATTTGAATTCATTATTACCAAGAGAACAGATTCGATAAATATGTCATCAATTTAATGAAGAACGGCTTCATTTGAGGCCATTGTTTCTCCATCAACAATAGTAGAAGTTGTGAACATAAAATCAACTATTTAAAATCAAGAACTGTACATAGACCAAGTCAAATATTCATATGAAATTTTGTGAAACAAGAACATATTTTACATAGGTGATTCATTGGTGTTGGTAACTTGGTATTGTTGGATGTGGTCTTGCTGGGAAAAAAAACTGTCCGGGTTCTCTCCATCTTAAATTTATACCTTTTTAATTCCTTTTAACAAATAACAATGAAACAAATTTGACTAAAGCAATAAAATTCAACGCACCAACTCATTGGTTTTTTGGGTAATACGAAGGAATTAAGGAAAAATTAAATGATACAATAAACTAGATATTACCTGTCCTGCTGTGTCCAGCCGGTTGTGGAGATGAAGCTGAACAGGAGGGCTGGAGGGGCCGCTGTGACGTAGCGAGATTATCCGATGCTCCCACCGGCGAGCGGCAGCCGCCTGGGCGCAGATCCGAACGCCGGTCTGTCGTAGAAAATGCCTGGCGGCTGGGACGGCCTACAAACGTTGGGAGAGAGTTTTTCGCTAGGATGATACGAAACGCTGGAGATTGATTCTTTGGGAAATCGCCAATAACCAACCGTGGCGTGCTGGGCTAGTGTGAATGCACAGACTAGTTTTATTCTTCTCCAACCAAGCCCATCTGAAGGCTAGTGGACTCGCGTGCACACCTGGGGCTGGGCCTTGTAATCTGCGAGTACGAAATAAAAATCTACTAGACATTTACTTACGGGTTGGGCCAAGCCTGGGGCTATAGCCCCAGTTGCCCCAGACCCAATTCCGCCCCTGAGGTCCGCAAAGCTGCATATCAGCGATGAAGCCGCGTGGAGCTCAGATGAGAAGGGGATTTGTCATTCTTTTCTTCGGTGGCTGCAGTGGTGGTGCCGAAGGCAGGTGGTGGGTGTTGGTGTCATGCTCAGAGATGTTCTGCTATCTTTTCAGTTTTGTCATGTCGGTCTTTACGTGACTTGTACTTTGTTCTTTATGATATGAATGAGACACGTATTACCATGCAAAAAAAAGAGAGGATCGAAGAGGAAGAGTGCGGTGCAATGTGGATCCTGTTTAATAGGAGCGGCTAGTCAAAGGGACGGGAAGTCGGCTTCAATGCGGTGCAGTGGCTAGAGGCCTCGTCTGCTCATCCGGTCGCGTCGGTTTGACCGACATTCGAGTCATGTCCACTCTAGAGGAGCGCTGACCGGCATGAATACGCGGCAACCGTTTCCCGCAGAGAGGAATTTTTGACCGAAGAGGTTTTTGGGTGGGACCGTAGTGTCGGACATGTACGTGGCTACCGTCCGAACTCCCGCAAAGCCCCCTGATTTGCATCCGGTTTGGGGGGAATACGGACAACTAGACCTGTCCGCGGACCAATTGGGTACCGTGTTGGATGACAAACTTAGTCCCGACCACTTGGTCTGGGCGGCTGCGGGTCGTTGCGTGTCCGTGTTAGAGATGCCCCAAGGGCCTCTTTGATTTATAAGAAAAGTAGAGGAAATTCATAGGCATAGAAATTTTTTTCCTGCATTTGATTTAAAGGAATGGATGTTGGGAACAATGGAGGAATGGATCGCATTGTGTCCTCTGTCTCCTGTTACCATCGACCTTAGACACACAGTTCGGGACCCCCTACCCAAGATCCGCTGGTTTTGACACCGACATTGGTGCTTTCATTGAGAGTTCCGCTGCGTCGTCTCCAAAAGGTTTGATGGCTCCATCAATCATCTACAACAACGCTGCCTTGGGGAAGGTTTTCCTCCCCGGCATTGTGTTCGGGCGGTTTCACAAGGAATAACTCGCTGGCCATCTAGAGCAGATCGACAGCTACGCCCCAGGTCACCAGATTAGTTTTGGAAATCTGGATTATGTCGCTGATATCTGAGGAGACTTCATCTTCCAAGGAATCGCGCCTCTAACCTCCGCTCTGGCCTTAGATCCGGAGCGTATCGCCAGGTCCGAAGACGGGGCTCCCTGAGATCGCCGAACTATCTGCGACCATTAGGCCCATTGTGGAGGAGCCAGAGGAAGTAGTGTCGCTGGCAGCCATCTTGGAGCCGGACCCCTCCCCGGACACTGGTTCTGAATCCTCGAAACCAGCGTCGTGTGAGTTCGGCCAAGGAGTTTCCCTCTCGCCGTACTCCACGGGCTCTCTTCTCTCGGGCCAAACCTCGCCTTTAAGCGAGGCTCTGGACTTAATGCGATCCCTTGTCATTACAAAGGAGCAACGTCCGAACTATGCCCAACCCAGACTAGGGGCTGAGAGCAGGGAATTTTACGTCCCACCCACCATCCACTTTATAGCCACTGTCGAGGAATTAACTGACATGCTCGATTACGGCTCCGAAGACATCGACGGTATGGACGACGGTGCCGGAAAAGAACAGGCCCAAAACCTACCGTTTACCGGACGCTGGACGGCCACCTCTTCGTATGACATGTACATGGTGGATACAACCAAAGAGAATAGCGGCGATGACAAGGAAGATCCAGTCGAGGACAAGCCTCCTGAGATATAGCCAAAGCGCCGACGTCAGCGGCGCCGCTCTAAGCCACGCCGTGGAAAAGACAACAATACCGGCACTGGAGAAAACAATACTCTCGACGATGCCGAAGACAATGAAGACCCCATCAAGCCAACCTCCGAAAAAGACGAACGGGAAGATGGGCGAGTCAGCCCTGATGAACAGGCCATGAACGAAGACAAGGAGGACAGTAACTACCTTCCGCTCTCCAAAGATGAGGTGAGCCTCGGCAACAAGGATTTAATCATGCCTGAGGAACCTCTCAAGTAGGAGCGCTTTAAGCGCCAGCTAATAGCCACTGCAAGGAGCCCAAAAAAGAAGCAGCAGCAGCTTCAAGCTGATCAAGATTTGCTCAACGATAGATGGACTAATGTCTTGGCAGCCGAGGAATACGACCTCGAGCGCCCAACCAAAAGTTACCGAAGCGCAAATTGCTACCTCAATTCGACGACGAGGCACCTGAGCCCATACCATCAGCGCGTAATGCGGCTGACCGACCACCGCGTGACCGGGACAAAGCGACAACTCAAGCCGAACACCAGCCCGTACCACCTCGTTGTAAGGGCAGAGACATGACATCGCAGGGTCATACATAGGACCTGCGACAAGACCTAGACAACGGAGCAGGTCAGACCAGATCGATCTACGGATCACGGGGACATGCCCGGATGCGCAAAGACGGCCATCTAGCCGGACGTGACAAACACAGCCACGCCTGGGCCAAACACCGCAGACGAACTCCATCCGAGCTACCTCGTGACTTGGCCCGACATAGAGGCGCTGCATACCCCCTTTGCTTCACTGATGAAGTAATGGAACACGATTTCTCGGAAGGGTTTAAACCGATGAATATCGAATCATACGATGGAACAACTGATCCTGCAGTATGGATTGGAGATTTCCTTCTCCATATCCACATGGCCCGCGGTGATGACCTCCACGCCATCAAATACCTCCCACTAAAACTAAAGGGACCATCGAGGCACTGGCTAAACAGCCTCCTGAAGGAAATATGCCCTAGAGGCAATAATAAAGTTATTATTTATTTCCTTATATCATGATAAATGTTTATTATTCATGCTAGAATTGTATTAACCGGAAACATAATACATGTGTGAATATATAGACAAACAGTATGTCACTAGTATGCCTCTACTTGACTAGCTTGTTAATCAAAGATGGTTATGTTTCCTAACCATGAACAAGGAGTTTTTATTTGATTAACAAGGTCACATCATTAGTTGAATGATCTGATTGACATGACCCATTCCGTTAGCTTAACACTTGATCGTTTAGTATGTTAATGCTTTCTTCATGACCCATACATGTCCCTATAACTATGAGATTATGCAACTCCGTTTACGGAGGAACACTTTGGTACTACCAAACGTCCTGGCGTGCTGGGTGATTATAAAGGAGTACTACAGTGTCTCCAAAGGTACTTGTTGGGTTGGCGTATTTGAGATTAGGTTTTGTCACTCCGATTGTCGGAGAGGTATCTCTAGGCCTTCTCGGTAATACACATCACTTAAGCCTTGCAAGCATTACAACTAATGAGTTAGTTGTGAGATGATGTATTCTGGAACGAGTAAAGAGACTTACCGATAGCGAGATTGAACTAGGTATTGGATACCGACGATCGAATCTCGGGTAAGTAACATACCGATGACAAAGGGAACAACGATGTCGTTATGCGGTTTGACCGATAAAGATCTTCGAGAATATGTAGGAACCAATATGGGCATCCAGGTTCCGCTATTGGTTATTGACCGAGAATGGTTCTAGGTCATGTCTACATAGTTCTCGAACCCGTAGGGTCCGCTTGCTTAACGTTCGATGACAGTTCATTATGAGTTTATAAGTATTGATGCACGAAGTTTGTTGGAGTCCGGATGTGATCACGGACATGACGAGGAGTCTCGAAATGGTCGAGACATAAAGATTGATATATTGGAAGCCTATGTTTGGACTTGGAAGGGTTCCGTGAAAACAGAAGTTATGGAACACGGGGTTACTGGAACCCCGGGGGTATATGGGCCTTCATGGGCCACAAGGAGAAGAGGAAGGGCCGGCCAGGTGGGCTGCGCCCCCCTCCCCTCTAGTCCGAATAGGACAAGGAGAGGCGGCGCGCCTTCCTCTTCCCTCCCAATCCTACTCCAACTAGGATGGGGAGTCCTACTCCGGTGGGAGTAGGACTCCTCGGCCGCCTCCCAAGGCTGGCCGCACCCCCCTTGGCTCCTTTATATCACGGGGGCAAGGGCACCCCATGACACACAAGTTGATCTACTGGATCTTTCCTTAGCCGTGTCGGTGCCCCTTCCACCATATTCCACTTGGTCATATCGTCGTAGAGCTTAGGCGAAGCCTGCGCCGGAGAAGTCATGTCGTCGCGAGCTTAGGCGAAGCCCTGCGTCGGTGGAGCATCAACATCGTCACCATGCCGTCGTGCTTACGGAACTCATCCCGACACTTTGCCGGATCGGATGGTCAGGGATCGTCATCGAGCTGAGCGTGTGCGTAACTTCGGAGGTGCCGTCGTTCGGTGCTTGGATCGGTCGGATCGTGAAGGCGCACGACTACATCAACAGCGTTGTCATAACGCTTCCGCTTTCGGTCTCACGAGTGCGTGGACGGACACTCTCCCCTCTCGTTGCTATGCCATCACCATGGTCTTGCGTGATCGTAGGAAATTTTTTGAAATTACTACGTTCCCCAACACCTCCCAGAGAACTCCATTGGCAGCTGGGAAGACTTGGAAGACGCCTTCCGCAATAACTTCCAAGGTACATATGTACGGCCTCCGTACGCCGATGACCTAAGTCACATCATCCAGCAGCCCGGGGAATCAGCGAGGAAGCTCTGGACTAGGTTCTTAATTAAAAAGAACCAAACTGTCGATTGTCCGGACGCCGAAGCCCTCATGGACTTTAAACATAGCGTCCGAGATGACTGGCTCGCCCGCCACCTCGGTCAAGAAAAACCAAAATCCATGGCTGCCCTTACCGCTCTGATGACCCGCTTTTGCGCGGGAGAGGACAGCTGGCTCGCTCGTAGAAGCAACATCACCGTTGATCCGGGCACTTCCAAAGTTCGAGACGGCAACGGCAAGCCACGATGCAATAAACACAAGCGTTGCAATAATAATGAAGGAACACAAGACACGGCGGTCAATGCCGGATTCAGTGGTTCCGAACCCGGTCAACGGAAAAAGCCATTCAAGGCAAACAGAGACGGACCATCCAATTTAGACAAGATACTGGATCGACCCTGCTAGATTCATTGCACCCCCGTTAAACCAGCCAATCACAACAACAGAAGCAGTTGGGTTTTTAAACAAGTCGGCAAGCTTAATGCCGAACACAAGGTGAAGGGGACGCCCAGTGACAACGATGACGAAGAGACTCGCCAACCGAACACCGGGGGTCAGAAGCAATTTCCCCCCAAAGTGAAAACAATGAACATGGTATACGCGATGCACACCCCTACAGGGGAGTGCAAGCGCGCGCTACGGGACGCCGACGCCATAGAGCCAGTCGCCCCAAAATTAAGCCAATGGGCGGCCTGCTCGATCACTTTGGATCGCAAGGACCACCCAGCCAGTATCTGTCATGAAGGTTTTGCAATTCTCATCCTCGATCCAATTATCGATGGGTTCCATCCCACGAAAGTCCTTATGGACAGCGGCAGTAGCCTTAATCTACTCTACCAAGACACTGTCTGCAAAATGGGCATTGATCCTTCAAGAATCAAGCCCATCACAACTACCTTCAAGGGAACAATATCCGGCGTAGAAGCTCACTGCACGGGCTCAATTACATTGGAAGTCGTTTTCGGCTCGCCGAACAACTTTCGAAGCGAAGGCTTGACCTTCAATATTGTCCCGCTCCGAAGTAGCTGCCATGCACTACTCGGGCGTACCGCTTTTGCTCGTTTTAATGCGGTCCCACATTACGCCTATCTCCAGCTTAAGATGCCCGGTCCACATGGCGTCATCACGATAAACGGAAATACAGAATGCTCCCTCCATACAGAGGAACATACTATGGCTACTGTGGCTGAAGTACAAAACGGCCTTATCAAGCTGCGCATCTCGTCGGCCATCAAGCCGCCGGTCTCTATTAAATAGGACCGACCAATCTCAGAGCTGGATTAGCAGTTCGGCCTCCATCGTCCGCCCCATATAGCCGCGAAGTTTGTACCGCGCATACATAATTATGCACTTAAAATACCCTGGTAATCGGTGGAGGCACAATACGGACAGACCTACAATGCGGTCCGCACTCTCATAGTCCTTTTTTCCTTTTTTTCTAACTATTTTTTATCTTTTACCAAAGGTGACTCAAAGCCTGGTCATCTTACGGACTCTTTCTGAGTTCGGCTTCGTATAAATAACCAAAGGCTATTCCTTCTAAGGAGTCCTTTCGCTGAGGCAAGGCAGCGCAGACGTGCAACAGGAGGTCCAAATGATTTTTGTAAGACTGCACTCTTTATTTCAAACCTGTAAAGTGCCTTTTTCCTCAGCCTTCGACCCCGGCATGTCAAATAGCCTGGGTAGCGGCGTTATAATCTGTAAGATTGCGTTTGACGTGTCAATCAGATTTCAGTTAACATAACCCGTATTCAGTATCCGCTTTTTCTACGAGCTGAATTTTGCTTCTTCGGTTGTTTCACGGACGCACCTCGGCACAAATTGCCAGGGGCTCGATACGACAACATATGAGTTGCCGACAAGTCCGAATAGCTTTTTAGCACACTTCGGCGTCACGAGTTTGGCCTTATATGCATCAGCTCAAAATCATGTCTTTTGTCAATAGTCGGGTTGCCCGGCTCCTGTGCTTACTACCTTACGTTCCGCCCTATCGGCTAAGGTAGTAAAGTGAGAACTACTGCGATTGTGTTTCCGGTTCATTTGGTCAAGCACCACAGTAGAGAAAGCTGAAAACTGACTGTCATGATGCGGCAAGAGCTGGTCAACCACTCGATGACTCATCGGAATCCTTCACGATTCCTTCCGTATTACATGAAGGACCATTTTTCTGGTCACCTATGTAATGCACTGTATTTGGATAATAGCGTATATACCAGGGGTTATATCATAGACCCACCATCAAACTCCTATGGCTATGTGAAAGTGTTAAAGCCCTATAGTCTGATTGCCTAGTTCGCCGCATTGTCACCTCCTTCATGGACCAAGACGTTGGGTCAAGAGTATCAAGTGCTTTTTCGAACACCCTCGTATTATATGCGAGGGGGCCGAAGCCGACGACTGGTAAACTTTCAGATTATACAAAAAACGGCCGCACAGGAGGAACCAAAACTTTCAGGGAAAAGTATAAAAAAACATAGCCTTAATATTGTTTTTACAATTTCGGCACATTCACTCGAACACCATATCCTTCGAGCACCGACCCTCTATCAAGCGGGCACCCTCTAGGACATCCTCAAATTAATGCTCTGGTGTGTGATGGTCCTTGCCCTTGGGTGGACTCTTCGCTGCAATATCGGTGGCCTTCATCTTCGCCCAGTACGTCTTGACGCGGGCAAAGGCCATGCACTACAAAAAAAGACACATCCGTGATATTTTGGGCCGAACGAATTTTTTTCCTGTCATACTTATGACACTTCTATGACAATAATTATGACAAAACACGGTATCATCATAGATGTGGTGGGGTCCTACTTCTATGACAAAAAATCATGACAGAAAATGGGCTTTTAAGTCACAGGCGGGCCGGAGACGCAGCCATGACATTCTTTGGGCCGTCCATGATGGAAAAAACCATGGTAGAAGTGAGGCGAGGAAAATATCGGGGTGTTCCGATTACGGTGGGTGGTCGGGGCGGCGATCGCATTTCTCTCAGACACGCACGCGTGGAGTGCGGCGTTGGGCTCTAATCAACCCGAAGCGGCGTTGGGCTCTAATCGAACGAGGCGATTACCTTTGCGAGCTACGCGTTCTTGAACCCGGCGATCAATCAATGGCTGCTAACGAACCTGATCGGCGATTCGCCGCTCTGCTGCTAAGCGAAGCCGATCGATGCTGCCTCGGGATGAGCGATGGCGTTCTTTGGGGGATTTGGATGAGCAGTTCTGGTGGGGTGGATGAGCAGGACCCGTGGTGTTGCCTCTGGATGAACAGAACCCCGATCGATCGAGCCGGTTGGGGCTGGATGAACAGGACCCGTGGAGGCAGGATGAACAGGACCACCCGTGGAGGGTAGGATGAGCATGAGCGGTGGATGGCTGGATGAGCGGTAGCCCGTGGAGGGTGGTTGAGCGAGAGCCCGTGGAGAGGGCTGGTTGAGCGATGGCGGTGGAGTAAGCGGCGGTGGAGGCTGGATGAACAGGAGCCCGTGGATGAATAGCCGCAGGTGGAGGCTGGAGGAGGTCGACGGTGGATGAACAGTAGCCCGTGGAGGCTGGAGGGGGTCGACGGTGGAGATGAACAGTATCCCGTGGAGTCCCGTTTTGCGGTATGCCACACCCCTCCTGTTGAACAGGACCCCCGTTTCGACCGTAGCACTCCAACACAATCCGTTTCCTCCGTTTTGCGATACGCCACACCCCTCCCGATCAACAGGACACCCGTTTCGACCGTAGGAGGTCCGTTTCCTCCGTTTTACGGTACGCCAGACCCCTCGCGATGAACAGGACACCCGTTTCGACCGTAGGAGGTCCGTTTCCTCCGTTTTATGGTACGCCAGACCCCTCGCGATGAACACGATCCCGTTTCGACCGTGGCCGGTCGAACACAAGGCCGTTTCCTCCATTCTGCGGTACGCCAGGCCTCGTTTCCATCGGCTGTTCCGTCCAAACCCTCCCGATGAACACGACGACGCATTCCGTTCCGACCCAGCCGGTTGGCTCCCCATGAACACGACGACGACGCTGTTTCTCCGTTCCGACCCAGCCATGTACATGAGCCCTGGCCGTACGTATGCATGAGTAGGCATTTGAGATCCTGCCCGTATGTACGTACGTGGTCGTATTTCCTTTCTTGCACACTGGCCGCTGTATGTACGTGTACATGCTACGTGCGCGCCTCTACTACCACATGTTCGCGCCTCTACATCGGCCAGTATGTACGTACACGTTCGCGACCAGAATGACAACGCTCCGTACGGTTCGACCAGGTGGGTCCCGACTGTCAGGCACTTCCTTGCGTGCGAAGATGTAGCTGGTGGGTCCCAACAGTCAGGTGGTGAATCATTTTTTTTTGCCCAGACGCACTTCCCTGCGTGCGAAGATGTAGCTGGTGGGTCCCAGCAGTCAGGGGAAACGTTTTTTTCGCAAAATAGGGTGGCCCGTCCGGTGGGTCCCCGCTATCAGGTGGAGGAATAATTATTTTACGCGTAATAAGGAGGCACTTCCTTGCTGCGGCCATGGACCCAGCTATCGGCCTCTCCACGTACAGTCCACGTCCGATGGAAGCCGTTCCTTGATCATGTTGACCACGCCGCGCCGAGAGCACCAGGGCGGTGGACGACGGCGAGGCCTAGGAAGGGGATGACGCGGAGCCGGGGAAGACGCGACAGTGGATGCCCACGCATAGAGGATACGAGGTTCAACGGTTGGCTGCGGTGTGAGGCTGCCGTCGTCGCAGAATAACAGGGGGTGTGGGTGAGTAGAGGGATGACCTGGCCATCGGTGGGAGTAGTAGGGGGCGATGATGCCTCCGCCGCATCGCAGCCGGCCACGGGAGGCAGGAGCACGAGGCACGACCTGCGCTGGTTTGGGCGGCTGGAGCAAGAAGACTAGAGGTTGAAGAAGCACTACAGCCTTTGGATTGACATCATACGATCACTGTAGCTAGAATCGTGCATATTGACTAAGTTGACAAAGCCCTCCGTTCTCATCAACTTAGTAGGCCCACAATTCAGCCTGCCACTATAATGGGTCCCAGCTAAGAGGGGGAGTATTCATTTTTTTGTGCGTAATAAGGAGGCACTTCCTTGCATGCAAAGATATAGCTGGTAGGTCCGAGCTGTCGGTGGCGATAGCGTTTTTTCATGAAATCTGAGGCCCTTCGGTGGGTCCCGGATGTCGGTGGAGGAATCATTATTTTGCGCTTAATAAGGAGGCATTTCCTTGCGTGCGGCCGTGGACCCAGCTGTCAGCCTCTCCACGTACAGTCCACTTCAGATGCATGTTGTTGACCACGTTGACCAGGCCGCGCCGAGAGCACTAGGGCGGTGGACGACGGCGAGGCCTAGGAAGGGAACGACACGGAGCCAGGGAAGACTCGGCAGTTGTTTCCCACGCGGAGCGGAGTATGACTGTACGAGGGTTTACTGATTCGTCTGCCGTCGCTGGAGAATAACAGCAGGTGTGGGTAAGTAGAAGGATGGATAGGCCAGCGATGGGAGTACGGTGGGGCGGTGAGGCTGCTGGCAGCAACACAGCCGGCCATGAGGGGAGGAGAACAAGCAGTCCCTTGGCGCTTGTTTGGCCAATTTGGAGCAGGAAGAGCAGAAATTGAAGAAGCACGACGGCCGTTGGATGGACATACCTTTTTTTTAGGAAAGCCGCAAATCTGTGGAAAACATCATACAACCCACCTGCCATTATTTCTAATAATTTACAGCTCATTTGCTAATTCTTAACGTTTTTTTGGAGCCCATACTCTTTTTGTTAGCATTACACCCCATATTGTGGCCACGGTTAAAAAATTATACGAAATTTTGCATATTTCGGTGCGGTCCGAACTGTTTTTAATCTCAAAATTTCGAGTCACATTCAAACTGATTTTAAAAATAAATGTATATCAATATAAAATCCAACAAATTGTCCACGCATAAAAATCAATGCAATTTAAAATCTCGAAATGAAAAAAAGAAATTTGAAACTAATTGCCGGTTTGATGTGTTTTAAAAATGTACAGCCCATTTCTCATTACTGATAGGCCATTTTCTCGGCCAGCCGAATGAAGCTCTCCTCGCCTTGAAAGATTTGCAGCCCAACAGGCCTGACAAAGCGACTTACTTGGCAAATCATGAAAAAACTGGGCTGTGGCCGTGGACCCAGCTGTCAGCCTCTCCACGTACAGTACTCTTCCGACGGAAGTCGGTCGTTGACCACATTGACCACGCCGCGCCGGGAGCACCAAGGCGGTGGACGACGGCGAGGCCTAGGAAGGGGCGACACGGAGCCGGGAAGACGCAGCGGCGGTGGATGCCCACGCCGAGAGAAGTCTGAGGTTCACTGGTTCGGCTGTGGTGTGAGGCTGCCATCGCCGTAGAATAACAGGCGGTGTGCGTGAGTGGAGGGATGGCCTGGCCAGCAGTGGGAGTAGTATGGGGGCGGTGAGGCAGGAGCACAACCGGCCATGGGAGGCAGGAGCAGGCACGACCGGTGCTGCTTTGGGCGGCTGGAGCAAGAAGACCAGAGGTTGAAGAAGCACAATGGCCATTGGATGGACATCGTACGGTCACTGGAGCTAGAGTCGCTCATATTGACTAAGTTGACAAAGCCCTCTGTCCCCGTCAACTTAGTAGGCCCACAAGTCAGCCACCCACTATGGTGGGTCCCAGCTCGTAGGGGGGTATTCATTTTTTTGTGTGTCATAAGGAGGCACTTCCTTGCGTGCGAAGATATAGCTGGTGGGTCCGACCTATCAGCGGGGGGAACATTTTTTTTGCGAAATACAGAAGCCCTTCCCGTGGGTCCTAGCTGTCAGGTGGAGGAATCATTATTTTGCGCGTAATAAGGAGGCATTTCCTTGCGTGCGGCCATGGACCCAGCTGTCAGCCTCTCCATGTACAATCCACTTCTGATGGATGTCGTTCATTGACCATGTTGACCAGGCAGCGCCGAGAGCACCAGGCGGTGGGCGGTGAGGCCTAGGAAGGGAGCGACGAAGCGGGAAGACTCATGATTGTTTCCCACGCGAGAATCGAGGTTTACTGGTTCGTTTGCCGTCCCCGGAGAATAACAACAGGTGTGGGTGAGTAGAGGGATGGCTAGGCCAGTGATGGGAGTACGGTGGGGCGGTGAGACCTACGCGGCAGCATAGCCGGCCGCAGGAGGAGGGAGTAGGCAGTCCCGCCAGTGCTTGTTTGAGCGGCTGGAGCAGGAAAAGCAGAGATTGAAGAAGCACGACAACCAATGGATGGACATCCAACAGTCACTGCTCTCGTGTGCATTATTTCTAATAATGTACAGCTCATTTGCTAATTCTTAAGAATTTTTTTGGAGCCCATCTTCTTTTTGTTAGAATTACACCCCATATTGTGGCCATAGTTAAAAAGTATACGAATTTTTTGCATATTCCGGTGCGGTCAACTGTTTTTAATCCCGAAATATCGATTCACATTCAAACTATTTTGAAAAATAATTTATATGAATATAAAATCCAAATAATTTTCCACGAATAAAAATCAATGGAATTTAAAATCTTGTAATGAAAAAAGTTGAAACTAATTCCCAGTTTGATGTGTTTTAAAAATGTACAGCCCATTTCTGGGCAAACCGAATGAAACTCTCCTCGTCTTGAAAGATTTGCACCCCAGCAGGGCTGATAAAGCAAGTAGGCCTCGTTTGGGTATTTCTTAAAAAAAAATAGAACTGGGCTAGCCATTTTCAGCAAGAAAAAAACACAATTGGGCTCATGATGTGGTAAACATAAATAAAACCCTGGCTAGACAGGCCACAACCCCTGCACAGCCCCGTTGTTACCCTGATCCGTCGCTAAAACTAATATAAATAACTGGTTGGGATTTGTTAGTTGTTACAACATTTCACTCTAAATTAAACGACTGGCAAGCCATTTGCCTTGCTTCAAAGAAAATATGACAGTCACAGCCGAGTTGAAAAGGGCAAGAACATCTAACTCCAGCTTACAAACTGTACAAAAGCACGAGGGTTAATTGTTCATCAGGTTTACAAAAAAAAACCAGGTTGAAAAGGGCAACACCATCTAACTCCAACACTGTTTTTGGCAGTCACAGTCAAATGGATCGGCCAGGTCCATAGAATGAATATCCTGGGTTGTAAAATTTACTGGATTATGACCACAATATGTTGTAAATAGAAGCCCGGCACGTTCAGAAGCTCTTTTGCCCACCTAAAACTCCTTTTTTTGCTCTTCCACATACCCATCCGTCAAAACCATGCTGCTGATAAACTTAAGCCTGATGGACAATAGTAACCTCGCATTTAGCAGGAAGAATGTGGCAAATCTAGTGTTTGCACGGTTGACTACATATCGTTCTAGTGTTATTGTCTTCAATCGAATCTCATGAGAAGTGAGAAAATCCCGATGCTTACGAATCCACCGGTTGGTTACAACTTTCTTACCCTGTCCTGTTGCCTAAATAGACATGAAGATTGAAAACAGTTAAGGTCTAAAAAAACTTAAAAAAAAGTGTCGAAAAAGCAACAGCTGAACGGTTAATTTTAGTACACTATATGCGGGCTTCCAATGTGTGTGAAATTATCACCTTTATATACAACTTCTCCAGACATGGAAAGCATTGCAGCAAGCCAATAATCTTGTTCAGATCAAAACTATTCATTTGGATATATAAGATCTTGACAGAATCTAGCACCATTGATAGGCCATCCATGGAGAAACTCTTCATTGAGCATAGAACATAATATTAGTACAAAATATGTACTCCAAGATACATATAACTTATGCGCAGAAATTTAAAATGCAGCTTATGGTTACAAGCGTAGATGATAATGTAAAGTACCTGAAGAACTGTGGAGCCAAACACCATATTGAAATGAGCATAGAGGTCATGTATTACACCCAAGGTCTCCAGTTTAGGCGCAGAGAGGACGGTTATTTGCAACGGTGAATAAGTAGAATCAAGGATCAACCATTGAAGTGAAGGGGCATCTTGGATGATGAGATGCCTTCCGTCAAACAAATTCCAATTCTTACAAGGTTAGGCGACTTTATTTGGAGACAACCGATTCTAACTGTGAAAACAAGCACCAAGCACTCGAGGCGAGGCAAGCTGGAGTGGATGATGCTTGTGCAATGAGGCCTCCGATATCTGAACCCGCACAAGTGAAAGTTTCTTGAGAATGGGAATTGAAGGTTTAGTACCAGATTATGCGGTAGGTCGCACATATCAAAGGTGGCAGTGTGGAGAGAGGAGGAAAACCGCGAGATGGACATTTGCTTGAGGGCACAGTAGATGGCGTTCGATTATCTGGTAGGTGATTTCGGGGGAATAGTAGAACTCAAGAAGCTGTAGTTCTGTGAATTCAGGGGATTTCAGCCAGGCGTCCATCGTGCAGGGCATAGTATGCTTGCTCAGGTAGCATGACGGGTTGCAGAGGCTTTGAACGGATCCCTGGTGGGAGGAGATATGGCTTTGGGGATTTCAAAATCATTGAAGAGAGACAGCTGACGACAGTCGAGATTAAGGGGCACGGCACGCCATAGAGGGCGCCACCGAACTGAGAGGACTTGGGTGCGGCAACAATCCTTGGTGGGGAGAAGCGAGATGATCTCCCCAAGGACGACGTCCGGGAGATCGCTGATGCGGTCCACCTGAGATTCTACGGGTTCCTGGGATCCGGTGGGGGCGGGGGCGCCGCTTCTCCCTGCGCTGCCGGGTGCGGGATCTACAACAGGCGTCACCGCTGGCGGGAGCCTAATCTTCTTGGCGCTGGGGTCAGCCGACTCCATTTTCCTCGGGGGCGTCGCGTCGCGCTCACGGATTTGAGCAGAGTAATGAATGACGAGCCTAGTTGTAGTGCCAGTGAAGAAGAAGGGGAGCTGGGGTTTTTCTGTAGTAGTGAGGAAGAAGGGGAGCTGTGGTTTTCTGTAGGAGTGAGGTGAGGATTTGGGGGTACGAGTGGAGCAAGCTGACCTGAGGTGGGTGGGAGTGAGGGGGAAGAAGAACACCCAGGTTTTTTTGGGGGGCGGTGTGCTGGGTGTGGGTAGCGCCTCTCATTCAGTAAATATATGGACTTTTGAATTGATTTTACTATTTACTAGGGTGGACGGGCTGTTTTGTCTTGGGCCCAGAGAAACAATTACTACTAGTATAGTGGAGACACTCTACAGCTACCTAGAAAAACAATTACTACTATTATAGTGGATACAATACCACTTCTGGCTCCTCCTAGGTCATCGAAACGTCTCCCTCTACCGAATGCCGTTATACTTTTGTTCACCGACATGAGGGCCATGAAGCGCGCGGGCCCAAATGCCATCCACCAAATTAGAAGGCAGTATGCAGCGGAGAGTCACCCCAGTCGTACCACGGCAATAACGAGCCGTCGTATCACAAAACCCCACCTCCCCGCAGTCTAAGTTTGACGAACGAAGCAACCATCATTTTACTCTTCGCTGAATCCCCTTCTCCCTCACCGTCTTCAAGAAAGGCAACACTCACATCTGCCACTGTTCTTCTCTCCCAACGAAGGGAAGGTAAGCGGATCCGTGATGTTGGTATATTTTCGTTCAGAGAAAAAAAGAAATTTTGCAAAGCAGTAACCGATCCTCACTCTCTTTTTGTTTCATTGTCATTGTGATTGTGTTTTCCTTTCAGTGGTCTCCTAGTATTCGTCAGTTCATGATGGACCAAGGAGAACCAGGCAAAGATCTGCCGATATTGGAGCAGACGCGGGAGGCTAATCCCCACGAGACAGAGAGCTCCAAGAAGATGGTGGCAGCCACCGAGCCGACCCCAGATATGCTCATGACCACTACTGAGATGGTCAATGCTCCGTTTGAGGTTATAGCCCCCGTGGCACTGCAGGAGCAGTTTTCCCCCTTCGAGGATGTGTCCCCCCCGCTGAGCTGCCCAAGGTGATTTTCTTCTTTGCCGATCTCGATTGTGGTTTTTCATCTAAGTATGTGGTGATGAATAATGCAAAATTTTATTAGCTTCGATGCCATGCTATACATAGTGGTTTAAATAACTTGTGTTTCTTATATTGGAAAGTAATTCAGAATTTGTTTCTGTTTCAATTAGAGCCCTGATGCAGACAAGGATTGTGTGGTTGTACATGTCACTCGCTATGAGGCGGATGACCTGAATATACGCACAGGGAAAACAGAGCTTTTAGGCTGTTGGATCCTGGAAGCCATTTGCGCTTATACCAATGAAGATTTGTATTCCAGCCTCACTATTGTCAGGCGTGTTGTCCAGGGTGTATTGAAGCACAAGAAGTTCAAAGCTACTACTTCGTTTGTGAGGCATACCGTTCTTGTCAAGCTTACGCAGGAAGATGACGTGACATGCCTCCACAAACAAGTTTATGAGTGGCAAGGCCACAAGGTTGTCTTCATGAAGGTTCACAGGATTGAGCTGCTGCCGGACGTCCTCGATGATGTTCATGGCAAGGTCCGTCTTGTGTCCAGCCCAAATTAGATCAAGGCATAAAATACTTGCCCCAGCTATTGTTTAATAGTAGTTTGGATTCTGTCTAATTATCCGAACCTTGCCTGTTATCGAGCCCTTTGGGGCTAGTACTCTGTTTGAATCCGTCTATGGGAACTGCTGCTACTTTTGTGTGCCCGTGAATCATCGTAATTGTTGCCGAAACAGATGCGTCCTCACTAGTTTTGTCATACGAGCAGTGTGTGTTTTGATGAAATAGAGTACTCGTTCGAGAACTGTGCGCCGACGTATACATAAGTACTTGTAAACACTGCAGGTGCTACCCCACTTGTAAGCAGTTGTGCAAAACACGACACATTGGCTCAGCTCGCTTCAACACTAGGCTATCGACCAGCTAACAATCAACAATCTGCTGTCTGACATATAAGCAACTATGTATCTTGTTACAGTGGTTCATGCAGTTAACTGAGGCCACAATGTAAATTCCAAACGTTCACACGCTAGTCCAGCGTTCATGTGGAACACTCACATCAAACTCGGCTTCATAAAAAACTTGAGAAGCATAAGTTAAGCAATTTTATACATCTCAATGATTCATAGAACATAACAAACATATACTAGTTAATAGCAAAAGACAAAGTTGTGAGAAGGTTTACAAATCAGGAAAAAACAAGCAAGGCTTCTCTGAGCAAAGGGCCTCCCGGCAGGCTTAAATTTCTTGGAGTTCACTCTGGTTTTTTCTTGTTGCCACCATCCAGGTTTATGTTCTCTCATTCCAGAATAACCAATTATAATTGTGTTCTCAGCTGGAATGCTGAACTGAACCATGCAGTGTATTAACCAGCTGAAAGTCTTGTGCATTCCACTAAATTTAAGCGCCGCTATTTGCAGAAATAAGCAGACCACAATGCCTCTTGTCCGCGCACCTGTCCCAAAAACCTCCGTGGAGCCGTGCCAGCTTGTCCTTGGTCCATGGATGAACTGGAGGAAAGTGCATTCCGGACTAGGATGCAAATGTTTTAGCTCGTCCCTGCACTGCAATCAGGAAGTAAAATGTATGAATCAGCTTCTTTTAGATTGCGTTGGTCATTCTACCTAGTAACTACCAATGTAGGAATACCTGGAAGACGGGTGGTTAGACGACGGCAACGAGGGATAGCCATCTCATTTTGTGCAGTTCTACTAAAACCGAGGTGTGTGCTTTTGATTGCGCGGATAGAAACGATACGGAGACAGACATCCCGAAACGATATGGAGACAAACATCCCTGTTTGCGCAAATATGAAATACAGTTATTTAAATAGTGATAGATATTTGTAGTGGCGTATGATTAACAGCAACATCTATTGTGTTATAATTGGTACTAGATTGACTGTATGAAAGTGTCCTTAAGTAAGTAGCATCACATCACATCACATCAACACTGCCACTAGATTAACATGCAGAACAATAGCATTAGTATTACTGTCATGAGAGTAGGACATGGTCAGTAAATGTGCAACCAAATTTGTGATGTTCCACTGGAATGAAGCAATGTTAGCGGTGTGAGATTTAAGTGTAACTGCAAAAACACAATTCATGGGAAATAAAGCAAGACGGAAGCACTTCATAAAATGGTGGTGGCATTGCTTCAATTTATCGACGGCACTAGACCATTACTTATAGTGACATAAGGTGGCATTGCTTAATGCTTCATGTGATTTTACATCAACGGTAGCGATATGGGCGTACGGACAGCAGAGGCATAAAGTGGTGAGCCAGATGTGGTTGCCGAGAGCGGCAAACACTCAGGCAGCATGTCTGCATTTATCTCATTTTTATCTCCTCGGCGACATTTTCCTATGTGAGCACAGGAAATCTAGACCTGCTCATTCTCATTTGCGTTGTCCCCCAACACCCGTCACTTTCTTTCCTTTTTCAACCAAGAGATAGGTCCACTTCCCCCCACCCTTCGCCATCCACCATGCTTTCTTCGTATTTTCAACCAAGAGACCGGTGGGTAGCCAGTATCTACTAATTTCCCCCGTTTCCTCATAGAACCAAGTCCTAGATTCATGCTACAACTTTCCCACTTTTTTCCCTATTTGAACCAACTCTTAGAGTCGACTGTATGAACTAGCTTTACCTCTAATAATAGTAAAAGTCTAGGTGGCTTTGGAACAGTGGACGGAAGTAGAAAAAGATCCACACGCCAAGTGGGGAGCTGGGGCGATGAAACAAGGCAGGTTTCAAGTAATATATACCTGAGGGTCGTCGGCATGTGGCAAAGACGGCGTTGGGAGGCCGCATCTTGGCCACAATACAACAGGGAGGAAGAAGGGGTCGGAGGCCCTTCGGAGCAGGCGCTCTCTCGGAGAGAACGGCACGACCACCGATCAGGACACGCAGGCAGCCGTTGGTCTCCTCCCTCGCCGCCGACGACAGTGTGAACGATGCACCTAGACCCCTGCCCCGGTCGAGGTTGTCCGGCCGGACTTGTGACCAGCCGTGAGCTAGAGAGAGTGTGGCCACCTATGTCTTGCTTAGATCTGGAGAGCATGAGAGAGTGAACGAGGGGAACCCTAGTAAAGCAAGAGCTAGGGCTCCTGCTTATATATGTAGTGGAGTGATTTGGTTGTACCAGCTTAAAAAAATGCGCTCCTACGTGTACCCGCGAGTGGGTGTGAGAGAACTAGTGTGTGCGTGCACCGCTTCTCTTCGCGAGAGTACAATATACTATGCCCAAAGAACGTTCGCCACAAGAGTAATAGTATAAGTGTGTGACGTGTGAGCTAAAATAAAATGTGCACGACGTCTTTTCTTTTTTAGAAGTTCTGAGGGTAGGGTGTGAAGAGCACATGTGTGTGTGACGTCTACCTGCAGATAGACGGTGGGTGTGAGAGGACTCGGGAGGGTGCGTGTGCGTGAGAAAGAGGGGGCACGTATCAATGCAATGCATGTGTCCGTAAATCATTATCTGACAAACGTTCGCCACAAGCCTTTTCCTGACGAACGCCGTAAGAACCGTTAGATCGGCATCCGACAGTGTCAGTTTTGCCATGTCATTTAACAGAACAGCCACTCCTCCTACACACAAATCTTCCACGTGAGTAATAGCAACTGCCGTATGCTCCCTCCGTTCCAAAATGCAGTGCATATAGCTTTATTGAAAATTCGAACCTCGTAAACTTTTAACGAGTTTTCGTGTACCAAATTGCACATGTAGATTACCCTGTATATATCATTTCATTCATCTTCGAGAGGTAACTATAAAGATGGGGGAGGAGTCTACAAAGAAAGACCATCGTATCACCTGCAGCAATTTCAACCATCCTTTGGTGTGGAGGAATATCATAGGAACTCTATATGATATGATTTTTATAGGATTTTTTTTCCTTTAGAGCCAATTGGTTCATAGTAATAGATTCATATACTCCACATTTCAAAGGAAATAAACATGATATCTTTTCTATAGCTTTAGAGCCACTTGGTTCATATGAATGGATTCCTATACTCCCATAATTTCAAAGGAAAATAAACATTAGCGTATATTCAATAGGAAAGTTCCTATGATATGAACCAAATTACATCTCTTTTCTAATCCCTCATAGGAATTGAGATACATGTCATCTCTAGATTCAATAGAAAAGTTCCTATCATGTCAACCAAATGACATCTCTTTTCCAATCCCTACTCATAGGAATTGAGATACTCTATGTCATCTCTTTCCCTACAACTTCCATGTATACGTCTTATATTCCTAAATAGCTAGTACAACCCACTAGTAGGTTTTCTCCAAGACATGCAACTATGGCACAAGAACTATATAGTGTGTGAATAACTTGAAAGATGGTCGCTGGATGAAGCTAATCCGACAATGCAGAGATGGCAAATCCGAGCATTACTGGCCGTTGGATATCATCAACATTCCACCAGATCTGCCACATGTACAATTTAGAAGACTCCATGGTTGAACTTAAGCATAATGCACAAACCTCAAAACACATGCACTTCTCCTTTGTTCTAGAATCTTCCGTATCATAATTGATTTTTTTTCTAAATGAAATGCCATTTTTTTACTTTATGCTTTACAATGCACAACCCCATGAATCTTAACATTTTTATAAAACTAATTGATTTTGAATGAGATGAACTATAAGAACTAAATGAACATCTAATCTGTAATCGTTCTTGAATTCGAAGATTTGAAATATACGAGATCACAAACGTAGATTGCTCGCGGCTAAATATGAATTGAGACATCATGCATATATGACTCAAAGATTTACATGCTATAGTGTGTATTTATTCATAATTTGGTTTCGAAATCTCATGCGTTCAATGCATGTTTACCTTACTAGTTTTGAGTAGAGTAGCAAATTTCACGCGGCCCCGGGTATATCAAAATGCAGGGCCCATGCATCATTGCCTTTCGGTCGAACCTACGTCCACAATTCTTTGTAGGTACTATATCTCCACTGGTCCCCGAACCCAAAATGCTGCCTCGTTCCCCTAAAGCCAAGCGGCCCACACATATTTAAGGCGTCGACTCGAACTCAATCCCTCTCCTGTTTACTACGACGTGGCCCCTCACGCCCTAGTAGTACTCCTACAAACCCTACCGCCACATGCATCATCGGTTTTCTTCAAGAGGACGAGGGAGAAGCCGATTTGTAGCGGAGGCGCTTTCAAAAAAAGATCTGTAGTGGAGACCCCTACCCTAGGGTGCCCTAGGTAGCTGCCGAATGCATCATTGGTTTTCTCTTTTCTTTATGCTCTTACGCCCTAGAGTGAAATGATGGTTGCTTCGTTCGTCCAGCTTAATGCGGGAAAGGTGGGGCTTTGTGATTTGACCCCTCATTGCTCATTTTCTACTACTGCGGCGCTACGACCGGGGAGCCTCCAATTCCAACCGCTACTCCGAACTGTAATTTGATGCATCGCACGTGGAACAAGACGGTGGATGAGCCACATGTCGGCCAAAGGGGTCCTGTTAAGTGTGTCGCCATTTAGGTGTGGATCGACCTGCTTGAGTCGCTACGCCAACACGACAGGTGCAGCCTACCACTTGGTTTTGCTCCTTGGTGAATCCCGACTATATTGATCTAAAAAGATACTTACTGAATTACCCTCTCCGTCTCGTTTTTTTAGACATCTCAGTTTATAGGGCGTGCACGTAGTTCTAGGTCATCCATTTGACTAACTAAATCTGAGTTACTATGTCACGAAAAGTATATCATTGGATTATTAAGCGGATGTAGTTTCTAAACATATACTGTTCATCACATATATAGCCGTTAAATTCTCAACCTAGAGCAGCGTGCATGCCATGTAAACCGATCTGAGGAAGTATAGTAGTAAAATGAGGTGATTTTACCGAGCGATCGGCGGGGGAGCATGGCATGTCATGCGGTCCCACGTGTCATGATGTACCAAGGCGATGCGCGTGTCCCTCTTGAGGCAGAAGCAATACTACGTGGTTTGAGATGGCGAACCGAAGTGTGAAATAATGGTTGCTTCGTCCATCTGGGAAGGTGCGGCATTGTGATTTGACGTCTCATTGCTCATTACTACTACTATTTGTGCGGTGCGGTAGGGTGCGCCCCCCTGCTGTTCTGCACTGTTATTTGGTGCTTGACACGTCGACCCGGTTGCTATATGTCCCACATGTCGGCGACAGGAAGTACAGAATTCATGAAAGCGAGCGTCAACGGAGGATTACAAGACACGGCTTGGGTTTTTGCTGCTTCGCATGATCCATCGATACAAACCCGGACTAAAAAAAGGCGAGGGCGGGTATTTTCCCACGCGGCAGGTAGGGGAGTTTGGCATAGTTTGTTCGAGGCAAGGAGGCAGGAAGGGAAACAAGAAAATAAAGGTTGAGCGACTTAGTTTTGGGAAAATCTAATTTTACGGAGTACGTACCCACTAGGGTTTATAGGGCTCATCTAAAAAACATTCGTTTTTCCGTTTTGTAAGTCTCAATTCTACTACTAGTAGTAGTACCATCACATGTTGGATTTCGATGTGCGTTAGATCACCCGATGCAAGCAGTGTCAAGAGAAAACTCACCAATGCATGTAGAAGTTCATGGAAATTTAGTGGTCATTCATGCATTCATTCTAATTAATGCCTCGATAAACATAACTTCTTGAGAAAAATGAGCGTACTAATTACTTGTGCAAACTAGGAGTACGAAATTAATTCGACCACTCACCGTCTACCTTAGTTGGAGAGATTTTGAAATTGAGCCATAAACTGGAAAGGAGGGAGTAGTAACTTTTGTCCCGATTACTATTTGTTGCCTTGTATAGATGCAAAATGTAATTTTTTATAGTGGCCTTGTATAAGTAAATGGAGGGAGTACTAAAGGACATATATATTCCAAACAATATGATAATCTCTCTAACCAAGGTAGTAGGGATGAGGAGTAAACGGAGGGAGTACTAGTAAAATTTTCTCCTCGTCCTGCGAGCCACCGCGCCCGTGGGCGGGGGAGACGACGTACTAAGCAAGCTTCTCCTCGTTTTGCGAGTTGATGGGACACATCAAAAGTACTCCAGTGGATAGAGCCTTGCCTCTAAGGTAGGACCCACATGGTTTGCCTCTTTTTTAACATAACGCGTCAAGTCACAATTTGTTTGTTCACCCGTGGTAGATGATCCTCCCTCCATCTAGTGGACAACCAGTACACGTGTCAAGTTACCACGTGGGCTGCCTTTTTGTACAGAAATGAGCTCCACCGTGTACCCGCGCGGGTGTGGTTGGGAAAGAGACGGGAGTACGTGCGCCATGCGTGCACCTCTTCTCTTCGTGCACGTCCCCCACCTACGCTAGACGCGGTACGAGGCGGCGGCATGGATGACAGCAACGACGCCCGTGCGCCGCTCCTCGTCGAGCTGGCCTGGAGCGGCGAGTTGCTGAACCGCGCGCCGGCTTGGGTGGGCAACTGGCTCTGTCGGGCGAGGGGAGGGAGGTGGATCAGCGAGCTGCATAGGTCGTATTCGGCAGGCTCGGCGGGCCACCCAGCCGGCTTGGATGCGGAATAACTACTCTTTGTAAGCCATTGTATGAGTGGACAAAATGGTGAAGGAGGAGATATGGGAGCGGCGGAGGTGTGCGATTCTTGGCCGGCGTTTGGCCTCGTTTAAATAGGAGATTAAATAGACGGCGGACGGGAGGAGCTCGGCCGGCGTTGCGTTTAATGCCGGCCCGGTCATGAACGGACATGTGTCAGAGTGGGTTTCTCAGCTTCCACACAGGCGGGTTTCATGGAGGCAATGCGACAAGGAGGCGTGTTCAGCCGGGCGTGCAGTGAGTGGCGCCCTCGACTCTGACGTAGGACAGCGCGCCGTTCTTCCACAGACGTGTGGGCTCTTTGGGTACATGGCCTGCATGTCAGTGACCCAACGCAGGCAGCGCATAGCAGAGGAACCTTTGGTGGGCCAGGGCGGTCAGAAGCGGGCATTTCATAAATCGATGATTGTTCATTGAGTATGACGTCATCCTTTTCATGTAGATAAGCCTACTATGTTGATAGCCCGTTCGATACGTTGTGATTCATAAAGACCGCTACAAACATCAATTTCTGCTTATCACAGATAAGATTGATTAATACACGTAACAATCCATGTCCTTAACAAAGGGTGCATGCACGTATAGGTTGAGCGTGTGTCTTGCGTCGTGTGCTGTGTGCATGCAGGCATGAGAGTGTTGCGTGCGTGCAAGGGTACGTTTCAGTGTTGCATGCATGTGTGCGTACGTGCGTGTGTTCATGAGTGCATGTGTATGCGTCAGTGTTGCATGCCTGCATGTGTGCGTGTGTTTGTTATGTGTACGTGTCAGTGTTGCATGCCTGCATGCATGCGTGTCTTGCGTGTATGCATGTGTACATGCGGGGTGAGGCTACACATCAGTCAACTGACTTTTTCATCTCTCGTCATTAGATTTTCCAGCCGTTGGATACGAAATGAAGGGCCTGCAGTTTATCATCAAACTCCACCCCCTAAGCCACCAGCCACCACCGGCCGAACCGCCAGCCCCCGCCGCCCGCGGCCGGCCCGCGCCGCCACGCCACTCCGCCCGCCCCAAAACCACTCCTCACCGCCGGTCCGCCGCCGCACCGTCCATCCGTCTAGCCCCCCCTGCGCCGAGCTTTTTCTCCGGCGATCCCCACTCCATCGCCCAATCAACGCGCACCCCCACCGCCGGCGACTGCCAACCAGAGGTCTCACGACTTCGAGTACCCACTGACCACTAATTTATTACCATTTCTATCCTTCATATACGCGCTGACGGGTGGGCCCTATGGCAATGTGCGCTACTGAATATGGACCGTTTGACTGGTCAATTGATCGTGTCATCAACAAATTACGGAGCTGTATGGTGAGCCAGTGACCGTATGATCACCCTAACATGTATTTTATTAACACAGTACAGACTCAAACTACCATTTCTTTCTTCTTATATGGGCTGACAGGTGGGCCCCACGGTTACGCGCCCCAATGGTGCAACACTAGTTGCGCCACGTGGAACGTTTGACTGGTCAATTGACTGTGTCATCAACAAAATACGGAGTTGTACGGGTGAGCCAGTGACCGTATAATCATGACATGTATTTTTTAACACGATACAGACGCAGGGGCTCATATATATGCGCAAGCACTCACCGCTATAAGCGCACACACGCAGACCCTACCCCTCTGAGCACCTTCGAGAGAGTGGGCCAGCATATGATCTTGAGATTTTACGAAGTCACCAAAGGTGCCTCGTAGTCGAGTGGAACGTCTCCTCCCACTGAATGCACATCACCGGAAAATATGAAATTAACCCAGGATAAATGCGAGCACCTGGACTTTAACCCTGGTGGGCTCGAGAAACCACTGTCCTCCTAACCATCCAACCACATGTTGGTTAGCACGACAAAATGTATGTGGTGACCATGATGAGCTTATTCTGAAGTCCAGTGACCATATCGTGCTTTCGCTTCAAATACAATGACCTTAAGTGTCGTCAACAAAATACGGAGCACGCATCAAATGCAAAGTTCGTCAGTGTCATCAAGAAAATACGAAGACATATCGTGAGCTAGATACCGTATGATCACCACGAGAATGTATACGGTGACCGTAATGAGCATATTTTGAACTCCAGTGACCGTATAGTGCTTTAGCTTGAAATACAGTGACCGTCATGCGTGAATATGTCGTGGGCATGCATACTTTTAGAGGGCCGAGTGATAGTTTGTGTGCATACGTGAAAATGGTGTAGAAAGAGGGGATGTCCGGTGGAGACAAGGAGAGATATGCCCTTCGTTTCTCTTTCCCGTGACTAATATTTTAGGAGAATATATAAGCATTCACAATGCAGAACAAATATTTTTGGATGCACCATGCAATTAACTTTCATGTATAACATTGTACTATCATATATGCTTATTTTCTTATTGGCCGATTGCGTGTGTGGTGTTGTGGGCACATCATTTCTAGTTGTGGTGGGTCAACATGAGGACTCATGGGTCGGTTCCATCCTACGCCACATAGGTTGGATCGAGACGCGTTATACGAAGACCCATGTGGAGGACTCGGCGTACAACACGAAGCTAGCTACCAGAGTCGCAGAGGACTCTATCCCCACTGGTGATAAGTCGACTATACATGATTTGTAACCCTAGGCCCCCAGTATGTGATAGAAGCTTGGGGGCTAGTTCATCGATAGTATACACACACGCACAATGCCTGGTATTCACGTGTACTTTGTACACACCCCTATCACTAATATACAGTACCAGGAGTAGGCTTTTTCCTCAACTGCAAGGTCCGAACTAGGGTAAAACTTTGCCTCGTATTACCATCCAGCCTAACAGTCAGGGATATCCTACCGAATGATCTGATGGAATCATACCTGCCAACTACTAAGAGAGAGGTGTGTCTGTGGGGGGGGGGGAGGTCTAGTAGAGACCGTGCGTGTGTATATATGCATGTGAGAGAAATAGTGTTTTCCAACTGAGATTAGTGAAAAGAGTGGTACATAGTAGTCGAGAGAGAGAGAGAGAGAGAGAGAGAGAGAGAGAGAGAGAGAGAGATACAGAGAGAGCATGTGCGGGAGACTCCCCGACACCCCGAGAGAGATTGTGAGCATTTGTGAAAGACAAATGCTGATGCATATAAAGTGTGTGCACTTATGAGGTAGATAGAGAGATATATAGCGCGTTTGTGAGAACAGGCCGAGGCATAGTGCATCTACGTGTAAAAGGCGATTCTATGCATTAAATTAAAATATAAATGACATTATTATTTTTGGATGAGATCATGAATTTTACAAATTGCGTATGGACGAAAATTGGTCTATCAGACACCTATACTCTATTGAATTCTAGCATGTGCATGTGTTTATTTGATATTATCGATCCATAGAGTGAGAGCGGTTTGTAATACAGGCAATGGATGCTTTTACAATTCATATATAAACATTAATTAGTGCACTCCATGTTGTTAGTGTGAAGCACTTTATACATTTGTCACTTGCATGCATACATTCCAAATTGCTAGCTATGAAATAGAATACATGTCGAATTCAACATAAAGGGGGTTCCGAAGATTCGAATTCATAGGAAGTGCATTCATCTATTTGAACCCGAGATAATGGCATTTGTAAATCAAATGTAAAAGGGGACATCAATCTTTGTTGTGCGTTTGAACATGCTATATATTATATTCATACGCATGTCTAACTTTTTTTTGCAACAAAGGAGATTATATCTGGAACCATGCATGAACTGAGGTAAGTTGCCTATTTTTTTAATATATACTCGTGTACAATGTATATTCAAATGTACCACCTCCATTCCAAAATAATCGTAGCCTCAAGTTTTCAAGAGTAAAGATTTGTGAAGTTTGACAAATCCTGAATGTTCAATTCAAGAGAACCGAAAAAGTTAATGCTTCTACTCCCAAATATTGAACGAAGCGCCAAATAGGCCTCTGGTCACCTGAAACCGCGTGAGACTAATGTTTGGTGGTAGGAAATTACTGTCCTGACTCTGGCCCGTGTAGCCTATCGACTCGATGTCCAAAGGTCTAAACCGGGGTAGGTTTGTAACTTCACCAAGACGCCAGTCTCAACCGCCTCCGAGAAGCATTCATACGCCGTGGCCGCCTAAACACCCATGCGCTCGGCCAAAATCTATCCCGCCCACATTTGGGACACCTGAGATTACTGTCCTACCCCCAACCCGCAATATGTCCGAAATTTTAAATGGGGGCAAAGTTTGTAACTTTCCCCAAATTTCAAACAAGCACGTCCCAAACCAAAACATTGTTCCCCCTTAGTTCCCCGCCTCCCTCTGTTTCCCCATTCATACTGTGTGGGCGCCAAAACGCCCTCTCCACCAGCCGCGAAACCCCAGCCTCCTCTGTCCTCCACCCCATAGCGCCCAATCCACCGCCGCCCTCCTCCATCACGCCGAAGCCGGTACCCTGACGTATTCGTCCAACGCAACCGCAACCGCAACGCCCTCAATGAATTAGTAGCTGAAGCCGATGTAGAGCTGCCTCCACGACTGTTGGTGTCAAAACCGGCAGATCTCGGGTAGGGGGTCCCGAACTGTGCATCTAAGGCGGATGGTAACAGGAGGCAAGGGACACAGTGTTTACCCAGGTTCGGGCCCTGTCGGTGTCAAAACCGGCGGATCTTGGGTAGGGGGTCCCGAACTGTGCGTCTAGGTGGATGGTAACAGGAGACAAGGGACACGATGTTTTTACCCAGGTTCGGGCCCTCTCGATGGAGGTAATACCCTACTCCTGCTTGATTAATATTGATGATATGGGTAGTACAAGAGTAGATCTACCACGAGATCAAGGAGGCTAAACCCTAGAAGCTAGCCTATGGTATGATTGTTGTTCGTCCTACGGACTAAAACCCTCCGGTTTATATAGACACCGGATAGGGTTACACAGGGTTGGTTACAATGGTAAGAGATCTACATATCCGTATCGCCAAGCTTGCCTTCCACGCCAAGGAAAGTCCCATCCGGACACGGGATGAAGTCTTCAATCTTGTATCTTCATAATCTTGGAGTCCGGCCGTGACGATAGTCCGGCTATCCGGACACCCCCTAGTCCGGGACTCTCTCAGTAGCCCTGAACCAGGCTTCAATGACGGCGAGTCCGGTAGCGCATCTTGTCTTCGACATTGCAAGGCGGGTTCCTCCTCCGAATACTTCATAGAAGGTTTTGAACACAAGGATAGTGTCCGGCTCTGCAAAACAAGTTCCACATAACACCGTAGAGAGAACAATTTTTGCACAGATCTGCTGACGTATTCCGCGGCGTGACATCACACCACGGCCGGGCCTTTATATGAATCGTTTTTTATTGTTCCACCTCAGCGTGTTTAGCGAGGCGGTTTCCTTGGCACGTCTTATCAAAGTGTAGATCGTGCCCCCCTTATTCCAGATTCTCATCAATACGGACGTAGGTAACCCAACCGTGCTCGTTGGCCTGCCTTCTCTATCAAAGGCGAGTCCTAATCGACCACGGGGTGGGCTCTTGGTATTCAACCTCTTTATAATGAGACCAAGGCCCTCTTCTTTTTTACACCCTCCATCGAGTTCGCCTCACGCTTCGAGTTCCAACACCCAAAGCTTCAGATTCAGCGCTCGGACTTTCGGCGATGTCCGGATCCTACCAACCGGCCGATGGATGTCTTCCTCATCACGAAAGAAGATGTGCTAAAGCTACGCGACGCCGGTATCTAACCGGCGAGATCTCGATAGGCTGCCTGCTCCAGGGCAGGTCATTCCCACTCCCGAGCCCGGCGAGAACGTGGTGTTAAGTGTCCCACTTCCTTCGGGTTTAGGCTTCCCGACAGATCCCTTTGTGCGAGGGGCTCATGTTTTATTATGGGCTTGATTTCCATGACTTGAATCCGAGTCCATCCTCCATATCTCGTCATTCATTGTCGTATGTGAGGCCTTCCTCCATATTACCCCCACTTTGGATTATGGCTCAAGACCTTCAAGGTGGAGCGAAGATGATCGAGGGCAACAAGCGAGAGTGCGGAGGGGCGGTCATAAGCAAATGTGCTGATGCTCCGTGGCCGAGGGCTCTTTTCAAGAGGAGCTTGGTTTGTGGCAGCGGAGTGGTTTTATATCACCGCTCCTGGGGCACCAAATGGGTGGCGCTCCTGTCTTCGCTCAGTCCACCACAGCGGCTGGCATCATGGGTCAACAAGGGCTCGACGGGGGCCGTCCAAGGACGTTCCCTTGCTACAGGCCGTGTTCGAGATCTCCGGAAAGAGGATCAATCTGGTTGCGATGGCGCGCAGTCATGGTGATCCGGCGCCTTCAGCTCTATAAACGTCGCTCCCTCCGCCTGTGGAATTCAATCCGGAGGACCACGAGCTCTCAAAATTTTATGGGCACGACGCCCATGGAGATGTATAAACTGTTCTTGGATCACAAGAGAAGTGTCCGGACTTGACCGAGGATGCAGGACTAAGCTGCAATCGCCAGATACTCAAGTAAGTAGTCCTGTAACCGACAAGCTGTTCATTCATTTATTATATATATATACCCTTTAAAGGAGCCGTTTTCTTGAGCAGAGTGGATAGCCAAGGCAAAGTTAATAAGGTGTCCGCTCCTCCCAGAGACCACGCCGGATCCCATGCTGACCAAGATGTTGAAGGTCGCGCCTTACGAAGAAGGCGAAGGGGGAGCGGGAAGCAACTGCCTCTGAAGGAGGCTATCAAGGAAGGAGGATTAAGAGTCCCACCTTCCGAGGAGAAAGCGGACCGCCGGAAGATCCAGAGGTCAAGGCCTCAAAGAGGGAAATGAATATTCGCAGAGAATCCGGCTGCTGGAAGTAACCCAGCCGCATTATTTCCCGAGGATCAACCCTCAATGAGCCGTAAGTAAAAAGAAGGGCCTTGTAAATAAGGAACATCCTGTATTTATTCATGAAGATAACGAAATTGTACCTTGTAGTTCGGACCTCAGCCCTTCTCAGCGAGCTCGTCTTGAGGATCTTCTTCCGGAGATGATGGAGAGCGAACGCCTCCACCGGCCGCACCCTCATGTAAGCGGACGACCGGAGGTGTCGTCGCGAGGGTTCCCCAAGTCCGCGGGGCGGAAGTTCCGCGCCAGTGGTGTGCGGTCGGAGGAGTGAAGGATCTGCTTTCGGGCGAAGCGGCTATTTCGAAGATCACCGTGCTCTAATGGGTACGGTGATTGAAAGAATTGCATCCGCAGAGAGCGGATTAGGCGAAGCCGTCGAAGCCTCTTGGCGACGGGTTTGAGGTGCGTAAAATGATGTACCTTCTTACAGTTATGCATATAGAATGCGCCCTGTATGGATAGTAGCCCCTGAGACTCGGTATGTTGTCAAAATTGACAACGTGACGAGGATCAAATTCTCAGTTTTAACATATCGCCGCTCCTAAACAGGTGGCGGGGCGTCCGGAGGCCAGCCGGGCTGATGAATATGCCGAACTAAAGCGGCAACTTGACGAGGCGGATGCGGACATCGCGCTGGTTTATAAATGATTTGACGAGTCACAAGGTATGCGACTTCTATGCAGACACCTGGTAAGGGAGCTTGACGCCCATGTCTTACTATTCGTATGCTTAATGCAGATGGTGCCGCTGCCATGGAAGAGCTGCGGGCAGAACTCGCCCGAGCGAAAGAGCAAGCCAGAATTAGTAATGCGACCGCTTTAAAGGCGGCCGAAGAGCTAGAAGCTGAACGGGCTGCTCACTGCTGAAGCAAAGAGGAGATGGCCGATATGACAAAGAAGTTACGGAATACTACCGATCGCTGCGAGGTTCTGGAAAAAGAACGTCAAGCGGAACAAGAGGGCTTAAAAAAGGCCGCCGCCGAATCCAAGAATGCCTAGTCGGCTTTGAGAGCTGCCAAGGAGGAGCTGAATCAGGCCGGGGCAATTGCGGTTGGAAAACCGTTTCTACTGCGGAGGAAATATACAGATCCAAAGTATGCTTAGCTGGATAAGTTGTGGAGTTCGGAGGATGCTTATCTGGACTTGGCGGCGAGCGCTGCGGACGCGGTGGAACACTTCCGGGGCCAGAAGGGGTATCGAAGGGAAGAGCTGTATTGGTCGCAACTCCACAGTCCAGAGCGTCCTCTGCTGCTGACCGATCGGTTGGCCGAATGGGCCGAGCTGAATCGGCTGTCCGGATTTGCCATGAAGCATGTCTTGACCCACTTGTGGCCGGGCGGACCCCAGCCGAAGAGCTATTTTGGTCTGGTGCAGCAGTTCCTTGGTGCGGTACAACAGTCGGCGCAATGAAGCGATCGGCGTGTATTGAGGGCGCGCTGATGGCTCGGCCCGTGTCAAGACATCTTTGGGCGAGAGATGAAGGCCACCGACGTTGCATCCCAAGATTCGAGACGAAGCGAGTACTTGCCGAGCACTACTTTGAAGAAGTCTGCGGGCGCTCGTTTAATAGAGACGCATGCTTTCAAGGATATTATGTTTAAATGACATGTATGATTTGTGAAAACAGTGTTTCAATATAATATAAGAGCTTTTTATACTTGTGCGTTTAAGTAGTAAACTACTCCCTATGCGACCGTTTATTTATATGTCTATATAACCTGAAAGATGGCAGTCCTTGGCTTCAGCCCCCACGCACATAGTGCGGGGGTGTTTGCAATGAAAGCGCTTTTTCACACTTAATCCAATGTCTTGGTCCTGTTAAGGAGGTGATAGCGTAGCAAACCAAGCAACCGGACTATAATGCTTTATCACTTTCACTTAGCCATAGGAGTTCGAGGGTGGGGCTACTATATAGCCTCGGGGCACCACACTCTCCAATTGAGTGCGTATGTGCTCGACGAAAACCGGTCCTTCGTTAATGCCGAGGAATCCTAAACATTCCCTGTGAGTCGTCGAGTGGTTGACCAGTCTCGCTATATCATGACAGATCGCCGGCTTTCTCTCGAGGTGCTCGCCCGCCGAACCGGGCACAATCGCAGAGTTCCCACAGTGCCACGTTAGCCGTGAAAATGGAACGTAAGGCAGCAAAACACAGGAGCCGGGCAACCCAACATTTGACCAAAGACATGATTCGGAGCTGATGCATATAAGGCCTAATCTCGAGGCGCCAATACTCCCTAAGGTATTCGGTCTTTATGAGAATGGGCAGAATAATGCCCTAAACCCCGTGTCCGTGCACGCAAAAAATCTGGTGCGGCCAATGCCAAAGCACCAGCCTCCTCTTCGGTTATATTAAGGAACCGGGGATGTATATCAACAAGAGACAGTGAAAAAAGGTTTACGCGGGGTCTTAATCTGAAAAGAATCCTTGCAACGGGTCCCTCATCGCGTCTGCTTTGCCGTGTCTCCGTTGTGCCGTATCACGGACGGGTGTAGCACGTTGTTCATCTCAGAAAAGAGAGGAACTTAGTTTGAAAGAAAAGGATCGTGCGAAAGATGTAATTAATATTAAATAAACAGAGTACGGTTCGAAGAATTGAATAAAATTGAGCTTTATTGTCTCTTGTTATATATGCATGCGGCCCCTCGTATGGGGGGTATGCCGCTAGTAGGCGCCGGACTCGTCTAACCGTGTCCGGGGTTTGAATGACCAATTCAGGTTCTTTGCCTAGCAGAGCCGGATAGCTGTGGGGCTGTCAAGGCAGTCTCCCGTTCTTCCGTGCTCGAGTAACACTTAATACTTCCTTTGAACAAGATGATGCCGCGTGGACCGGGCATTTTAAGTGTTAGAGATGCATAATGCGGTATTGCGTTAAAGCGGTAGCTTGGCGTCCCAATAGTGCTTGATGGCTGCTTTTAAACGGGCGACATGGAAGAGTAACCTTTCACGACGGAAGTCGTCGGATGAACCGAACACAACTTCTAGCAAGTATGGAGCCCGTATAAAGGGCATATGGGCTCGCATTACTCCTTTAAAGGAGGTGTTGCTACGGCGAATTTTGGTTGGGTTTATCCCCATCCTCATGGATTGTGTCCCGATATATCGTGTTTATGTCATCGCCGCCATCCATGAGGACATGTGTAAATTGGAATCCGTCGATTATAGGATCCAATATCAAGGCAGTCCATCCTGCGTCCGGATATTTTCGGAATAGTCCTCGATGGTCGAAGGTGATTGGTTTTGACAACCAGGTGTGCGCGCGCTTTTTAGTGGGCGCTGCTCTATTTTTCCCTTTGATCACGTGAAGTGAGTTTACTGTTTTAACCTCCTGTGGGAAAGTTTTTGTTTTCCGGGCTCGCTTGTGGTGCTCGCCATCATCTTCACTTGGTGTGTCGAGCCCCTTGTGTTCGGGCGCTCACCTGCGGACTGTTTGAAGACCCAACAATTTCGGTGGGTGTGGTTAGCGTGCCTCCTGTGAGTACTGTGGATTTGACATATCTTGTCCAAGATTTTGTTGAAGTTGGATAGCTCATCGCCATTGTCCTTAAGGGCAGTTTTTGTTGTTACTGCCGTGAGCTTTTGAATCCGGCGCTGATCGCCGTGTCTTTGGACTGTTTCTTTTAATCCGGCGCTGGTCCTTGTTGCGCCGTGGTTCCCATTCCCATCCCTGATTTCGGATGTACTTGGGTCGCTGGTGCTGCATCTTGCTAGTCAGCTATCCTCTCCCGCACAAAAGCGGGTCATGAGGCTTGTTAATGCGGCCATTGTTCTTGGCTTTTCTTGGCGAGGTGTTCATGCGAGCCATTCATCTCGGACGTTGTGTTTGGAAGCTGCTAAGGCTTCAAGCGTCGAACAATCGACTATTTGGTTCTTTTAGTAAGGAACCTGTTCCAAATTTCCGGCTGACTCTCCGGGTTGTTGAGTTATGTGACTTAAATCGTGCAGATCCGGAGGGCGGACATAAGTCCCCTGAAAGTTTGCCCAAATGCATCCTCGAGCTCTTCCCAGCTTCCAATGGTATTTTCGGGAGGCTTTTAAGCCAATGCCGAGCTGGCCCTTTGAGTTTAAGGGTAAGTATTTTATGGCGTGAGATCATCTCCTCTAGCCATGTGTATGTGGAGGATGTAATCCTCGATCCGCACTGTGGTCTGTTGTTCCGTCAGATGCCTCTATGTTTACGGGTTTGAATCCGGCTGAAATTCATGATCCAAAGACCTCATCGGTGAAACATAGGGGTGTGCGGCGCCCCTATATTTGGGTGTGCCGTGATCTTCGGAATTTTGGCGTATTGCATTGCTTTGACGAGCCTGCTTTCTTGGCCCATAGATGGACCTAACTGGGCCATCCTTTTGGTGTGAATCCTTATGCGGATCGCATATTGGCTTGTGTGCGACGCCATTTGCCGCTCTCTTTTTGCCGTGGGGTCGTCCATCCGACCGGGTGGCCTTCTTGCTTTTTAATTGTGGAGGCTCTAAGGCCTCCTCGTCGAATTCGGGCAGTAGCTTTCTTTTCGGGTAGCTCTTTGTTCGGCGATCGCCGCTGCATTTGTCTCTGATGCTGAATACTTTGCTCCATCGATCCTGAGTGCATCTTCCGCTGTTTTGAGCTTCCGCTTCGCTTTTTTCAGGCTACGCCCGATGGCGACGAGCCTTTTCTCGGAGGTCATTTTGCTCCAATGGTTTGTCCGGCGTGAGATCGTCCGGACTGTTGTCTTCACCGGGACAGATTGTTTATCCGTTGTCTTGTTCGGACTATCGCTCAATAGCTTGTTCGTTGTCCACCGTTCGCCTCGCTCTATGGCTGGGCCTTTGTTGAGGCGGACTTTGTTTGGCGCTTACGCTGCCGCTTTGACTGCTTTTCGAGGATTTATCCTTCATAGCGCCCCGTTGTTCCTCGCCTTGATTTCCTTTAGGTGTATCCACCATGTATACATCATGGGATGAGGTTGTCCAGCATCCTATAGGTGCTGGTTCATTGTTGTCTCCTACATCGTCGTCCATACCGTCGATGTCTTCGGAGTCAAAATCGAGCACGTCGTGTAAGCTTTCGACAGTGGCTACGAAGTGGGTGGTGGGTGGGCGTTGAATTTCTTCGTCATCCGTATCCCAACCTTCCTGACCGTAGTCCGTCCAGGGCTCTCCGGATAAAGAGAGAGACTTTAGTGAATTCAGGATGCTGCCAAAGGGCGAGTGCTGAAAGATGTCCGCGGCCGTGAACTCCATAACGGGCGCCCAATCGGATTCGGTTGGCAAGGGCGCGGAGGGTTCGGAGTCCGGAGAGGAGTCCGACACCCTAGAGTCAAGGTCTTCGCAAAGGACAGGGATGGAGTTCAGCTCAATCGCCGTAGAGATTGTAGCCCCCGAGGCGGTGTCCAACCACTCGTCCTCGATCGGGGAATCTGCCCGGATCAAGGGTCGGAGCGGATATCGTGCGCCTCCGTGGCACCGCTCGCCGCTGAGCTAGATCATGCCCATCGAGACAAGGCGGCGCGCTTGGCTGCGGCTCAACTCGTCAAGATCAAGTCTCCTTGATATCGGCCGATAGTTCAAACTTCCAAATCTGACTGATGGCGGGGAGAAGCTTCGATCTGCTCCGGATGGCTGCTTAATTGCCCGATGCAAAGCCGCCAACACGAAGATCTGTCCAGGAGAAAAGTCTCACCCAGGACCGCGTCGTTGTTGATGATCGAAGGAGCCATCGGGCCTATCGGTGACGCACACGGAGGAACTCTCAATGAAAGCACCAATGTCGGTGTCAAAATCGGCGGATCTCGGTAGGGGGTCCCGAACCGTGCGTCTAGGCGGATGGTAACAGAGACAAGGGACACGATGTTTTACCCGGTTCGGGCCCTCTCGATGGAGGTAATACCCTACCCCGCTTGATTAATATTGATGATATGGGTAGTACAAGAGTAGATCTACCACGAGATCAAGGAGGCTAAACCCTAGAAGCTAGCCTATGGTATGATTGTTGTTCGTCCTACGGACTAAAACCCTCCGGTTTATATAGACACCGGATAGGTTAGGGTTACACAGAGTCGGTTACAATGGCAGGAGATCTACATATCCGTATCGCCAAGCTTGCCTTCCAAACCAAGGAAAGTCCCATCCGGACACGGGACGAAGTCTTCAATCCTGTATCTTCATAATCTTGGAGTCCGGCCGTGACGATAGTCCGGCTATCCGGACACCCCCTAGTCCGGGACTCCCTCAGGCCCTCTCTATGGAGGTAATACCCTACTTCCTGCTTGATTGATCTTGATGATATGAGTAGTACAAGAGTTGATCTACCACGAGATTGTCGAGGCTAAACCCTAGAAGCTAGCCTATGGAATGATTGTTTTATATCTCTATCGACTAGCCTGGCCTTGGTTTATATAATGCGCCAGAGGCCTAGGATAACAAGAGTCCTAGCCGAATACGCCGGTGGGGAGGAGTCCTTGTCTTGATCGCCAAGTCTTGTGGAATCTTCCTTGTATGCGGCAGCTGTCCGGACTGGCCCATGAGTATACGACCATGGGGGTCCTCGGCCCAATCTAACAGATCGGCAGACGACGTGGTGAGTCCCCATAGTCCCGGACACCGTCAGTAGCCCCCTGAACCGGTCTTCAAGTTAGGAATGCTCCTCGATTCTTCCGAACTGTTCTTCATCTTTGGTCGTCGGTCTTGAAAACTGGTTCAACAAATCTTCTCATCTTCGATCTTGAGGATCGCCGAAGTGCATCCGAAGAGTTTACTCGCTGGGTATTCGAGGAGCCCCTTTAAGTTTTCGGCCTTTATCAATGCCTTGTTATTTTTATGCCACACCTTAGGTTTGAAGTTGTTCCCGAGAGGCAGTGTCCTCTTGCGTCCAAACTCCAACGCCGAACTATGTGCAAACGCGTCTTCGGAGAGGTGCTCCCTTTACCGCCTAGCTGAACAATCGGGAACGTAGGGGCAAGCATAGGAGCCAGGCAACCCAGCTTGGCCAAAAATCCTAAGTCAAATTGATGCATATTTATGGCTTTATATAACAATAATTATGGAAGGCAACGCTTGTGTAATGAATACAAATGCTGATGATATATACTTATTTTGACCCCATTGCGACCGTTTATGAGTTGAAAGTGGCCCATCGTCGGCTTCTACCCCTTTGTAGATACTACGCAGGTGTTTACGCAATAACCGCACAACCCTTAGCCGACGCCTCGCGTGCGGAGGCGGTTGTGTTAGCGGAAACGAGGCAATCAGATATCTTGGCTTTATAACTTTCACTTAGTCATAGGAGCTTTAAACTAGGGAAGCTAGCTACGAGCCCCCGGTTAGTGTTCGGCGACAGCTGAGGTCAAGCCGTAAACACTTCGGCCAATGTTATGAACGGCTCATCGTTTGACACGGTCATCGGATCGCTGACCAGTTTGCGCTTATTGTGATAGTCAGTTTTCGGCCTTCTCCACTGAGGTGCTTAACCATGCGAGCTGGAAGCACAATCGCAGTGGTTCTCCTTTTGCACACCTAGCCGAACAAAGCGGAACATAAGAGGCAGGCAAAGGAGCCGGGCAACCCAACTATTGACCGAAGACACAATTCGAAACTGATGCATATATAGCAATATCCGTGAATTTTTGCCGAATCCCTAAAGGTTTCCGGCGTTGCACTGCGAGACTAATGTTGGAAACGCACGAATTGTTTGAAAGTGCCATAGGCTCGAAAAGCCAAAAAACTTATTCAAAAGTTTAATGTCCGAACTAGATCAAGTGTTCGATGCCAATCCGAAAATTGGACTGTAAAAAAAAGGTGCTTCTGTCGTGCTTTAACATGACACATCCTATCTCAAGACTCCAAGCGGGTCAGCCTATGTCCTCAACCTCCTTATCCCGAAGGCGGCGTGCTTCTCCGAGGCTAGTTTAGCAAACTGCACTCGAGCAGATTTAGAGAGAAGCAAGGCTATCCGGCTATTGACCACACACTTGCATCGAGAAAGGAGTGATAGAAAAAAGACTTTGCAACGACCAAGATGAAAAACAGCTCATACTAATTTAAGAGCCCCCAAGTGACTTGGGTAAAGAATTTTATGTATAATGATTGTATGTACCGAAGTACTAATATCATATCTTTGTTCACCCGAACTTGAAATGCGTCTTAACCGACCGTCGGCTTCTCCCTCTTCGGTCAAGGACCGAAAAGTGTGATGTACTCCACCTGTCGAGAATATCAACGGTGTTTCCGATAACTAGGCAATCAGGTCATAAGGCTGTAACAGACAAAGCGCGCTCAGGGAACTTATGCTATATTACTAATAGAGTGTAAGAAGCATCTTCGAAGAAAATAGTACCCCCACCGATAGCTTTCTTCGGTGCTCATTGTCACTATGAGACTTGTGCAATTGATTTTTTGTACTCATGAGTTCCGTTGTGTGCCGACCATAATTGGAAACAGTAAGAGCGCTAGCTTTCGGCTTCACCCAGTCTGAGGTCCGGCTCAGATGAACCGATCGTGACAATCGCAGAGGTGCTCCCTTTACTCCCTAGCCGAACAATCGAGAACGTAGGGGTAAACACAGAAGCATGGCAACCCAACTTGCAAATCACTTAGGTCAATATGGTGCATATTGTGGCGTAATACAGAAACAAGGAACGAATCCGTACAAGTATAATCATATGCAAGAGGAAAAGCTCCAGCAAGGGAGCCCCCAAGTAAACGGGTATTAGAATTTGCGTGTCACAAACAAAGTTTGGACAAGGAAATTTTTACAAGCAACTTTTTGCCAAAAAAAAGTATATTGCTTGGGCGAACCGAACATAAATTAAAAATTTAAAACTTTGAGCATGAAGGCAACTTAGCTGGTTAATGTGTTCAGTATTGATGACGCGGTCTGAGCTTGATGCGGGACAAGGTTCCATCCCCCAAGCCGGTCCCGAGGTGGCGGAGCAAAGAGCTCGGCACTCCAAAGTAGTGACATAGCACGGTCAATGCAGGCTGGCGAGTGATGCCAAGTCCCGGCATGGGGTAATGAAGTGTTGACGAAGCCCCGTCCACCGAGGTGATGCCAAAGGATATAGTCCGGCTGATCATTTTCCCGTGCACAAAAAATAGTGCAGACCGGGGATAATAGTAATAATAAAAAGATGTTGCATAATAAATAATTTATGCAAAGTGAGTAATAAAAGAAATATGGCCTGGCGCCGAAGTCAATGTCGATGCAGGGCGTCAGCGTGATGCGGTAAAGGCGTGGCAAAGCCTGAATTCACAGGTCGGTCCGAGTTCCGGATGCAGCGTTCACCGGACTATGTACGGAAACTGACCGAACCACCATGCGATCGTCGTTAATGCGGCCACCATTTGATAGACCTGCGTACATATAATGGACAAATCAGAGTAATAATTCCTAGGGAAAAATGAACCCAAACAAGCAAAAAATACTAGGATTAATAGCACCTGGTTTATTTATTGTAGCAATCCGAAGAAAGGTGATTCCCAAAATTGGGACTCGATCCGCACACCCATTGCCTGATGGGTGATAAAGCGACGGCATGGCAATGCTGGCAAAGGTTGGCTCGCCAAGGCAAAGCCCTCGGTCCAGCTAACGTGACGGAGCTGGTCGGCTAGTGACACCGAAATCTCAGGAGTATAGGTTGATGAAGAGATGGCGAATCCCCCGGCCCAGCCGAGATGTCGACGCCTCGATGTCAGCCGATGAGTCGAAGTAGGTCGGCATGATGGACACCGGCTCGAAGGAGCAACAGTACGGCCCTGCCGATGCAGGTCGTGACGTGGTCAATGCCGGCTTGATGAAGTGACCGTGCGGCGATGCCGGCGCGCCTACTCCGTGTAATCCATGAGGCGGCGATGTTGGTGATGATTTATCCTTCCTGATGCCAAACTCTTGTTCGGCTTGCCGAGATGATGATCCGAAGAAGTTGAGCTCAGCTCAACAAAGTGACGATGTGTCTAGAGCAGGTCGGCGGCCGTGGAGCAATATTGCCTGACTGGTTTGACACCAGCATGATGTTGAAGATCATGTTCAAAAGATTTTAAAGTTAGTGAGATGTGTTCGGGAACAAAACACAATAACCCATACAAAACTTCCTTCAAAAAGGATGTCCGAAATCCCGTTCATAAAAAAGACGAACTCGGGTCGGATTCGTTTTCGCGCAGAAAACAGATCCGAAAAGTGATGCACTAATCGGAAGGTTCCCGGAGTTTGGACGGTCGGATCGAGCTGAAAGTTTGAGGGGTGGTAGATATAGGAATTCCGCAGCCGATCAACGGTTGGATCTTCCAAAGTACGTCCAAGCTAGAAGCTGGACACCACGCCCTAAACTCGTCCAGATTCTCGTCCAGATTTGACAGGGCTCCGGTATATCGCGGATTGCCAGAGATTCCTCCATCGGAATTCGACGAAATTTTCCAGCGTTGTTATAGACTCAATTCAGCACAATTCCACCGAAGGAATCGTTAAAACGACAATTGAGGAGGCGGTGGCGGCGGATACAAGTTCCCCGTCCAAAAAAAAACAGTACTGTCGCCCGAGGGCAATATTGACGTTGAGCCCCCGAGCTCCCTGGATGATTTCTCCATGATCTTGATAGAGATCGGCGCTGATGTTAATGAAGGCCCTCATCCGAACATGACGATCGGAGGTAGGGCGTAGTCTTTGGTCGAACCATGGTGACTAGTCGAACTGGTGATGAAGATGCCGAAGTCGCAGTTGATCTGCAGGCGAGCCATCGACCTTTTGCCGAACACACAACGGAACTCTCAATGAAAGCACCAACGTCGGTGTCAAAACCGGCGGATCTCGGGTAGGGTGTCCCGAACTGTGCATCTAAGGCGGATGGTAACAGGAGGCAAGGGACACAATGTTTACCCAGGTTCGGGCCCTCTCTATGGAGGTAATACCCTACTTCCTGCTTGATTGATCTTGATGATATGAGTAGTACAACAGTTGATCTACCACGAGATCATAGAGGCTAAACCCTAGAAGCTAGCCTATGGTATGATTGTTGTATATCTCTATCGACTAGCCTGGCCTCGGTTTATATAATGCACTAGAGGCCTAGGATAAAAAGAGTCCTAGCCGAATACGCCGATGGGGAGGAGTCCTTGTCTTGATCGCCAAGTCTTGTGGAATCTTCCTTGTATGCGGCAGCTGTCCGGACTGGCCCACGAGTATACGTCCATGGGAGTCCCCGGCCCAATCTAACAGATCGGGAGACGACGTGGTGAGTCCCCCCTAGTCCAGTACACCATCAACGACCCCGACGCCGACGTGCGCCGTACCAGAACTACTCCGACCATGTCGATCTGCGCCTCACTGCTGCCGCTCCACTGTCGCAAATCGTCCACCGCACCGGAGCTGTTCCCGCTACACCGTCGTTCGCCGCCTCGGATCTCCTTCCCCACCACCGACAGATGGCCACCACACCACACTCAACAACTTGGCCATAGGTTCGTCCAAGGCTGCACCGTCCTCCACAACTTCTCGTTTCCAGCGAACCACAAGAAGATCTTTGAAAAAATAGAAGGAGGACACATCACTGCCAGTAGAAAGAGGCACTCCTCTTCCCTTATTCGTGCAAACCTTACGTCTCTGCTCACACCGTATTCATCCCACGAAAGAAACTAGTTGAGCGCTTCTTACTGCATCTTTTTCATGATACTAAATGCACAAGGTTTCCTCCCTTTACTATTTCACCTTTGCTAGAGGTCATTAGCCCGCCTGGATTTCAATTCAGGGTCAGTCGAATCGCAATTAAAAGAAGCAGCACCTGCTTAGGCGCGCGTAGCACCTAGTCCGCCTGTTCGCCGGGGAAGCGGCGCATCAGTGTCTATCATAGGGGTGTGGGGCGCAGGAGCTGCTTGCGCCCGATCTGGAGGTCGGCGAGGCTTGAATGGATTTCCGGGGGCGATGCCAAGCACGGCGGTGCGGTGAGGTCGAGGGGAGGGCGCAGGAAGGGCACTGGGCCGATGGTCGCTGCCGTTTCGAGGAAGATCGTCAACACTGACTGGCTGGAGGTAGATGAAGGTGAACCGCCCGTTCTTTGTACATCGGACGGTGTAGAAAAAATAGACTGACGTATTTGTTTTCAGTCGAATGTTATTTTCGTAGAATCCTGTAGTAATTTAGTGTGCCATGCATGTTGTAGAGCTATCATATGTCTCCCGTCATTTATTTCTCACCGACCTGCTATCTGCTACATTTACACTGTACTAATTGTGCACACACTTCACCCATACTCACACTATTTTTTTATGCATGGGTATTTCAGACTCTGATGCAGTGTTGATGAATGCTGAAAAGAAAAGACAGAAGTCTCTCCAGTGTAATTCCAAGATAAGCATTAAGCGTTTGGTTTCTAAAGGATGCGATGTCGTGTTGGAGACGAGAACGTAGCTCTGCAGTTGATGATATCAATTGCCACACACAACCATCCTGTGCTTGCTTTAACTTCACAATCAAATGTGGTTGCATGTTGCATATGGTATCTAGCTTGTATTGCTTCCAATTTGGTTAAATTGCATCTGCTTACTTGACACATTATACCTTTGATAATGACATGCCTTCCTATTTTTGATACATACTACATATGTCTATTAACCATGTTCGTACATCAAACAAATGCTCTTTTGTATCCCTCGTCAATCACTTATGATGAGACAGTCACCCGGGTGGGTTACTGTCAGACGCCATACTCGTTTAAAGAGTGCACTGTCATCCTCCGCACATGATTCTCAAGAAACAGCAAGGCTAAATGAAGATAGTCAACGTAGCTCTCTAATTGATGACCGCAATTCCCCCACACCACCATCACATGTGCTTGCTCTAACTTCGCAGTGTGATATGTGGTTGCATGTTGCATACGGTGTCTAGCTTGTAGTGCTTCTAATTAGGGTAAATTGCATCTGCTTAGTTTACACATTATACCTGTGAATATGACATGCCTTCCTATTTTTGTTACACACTACATCTATGTGTTAACCTTGTTCTTACATGAAACTACCTCTCTTCTGTATCCTGCATCAATCACTTACGATGAGTCACCTTTATTCGTTGCATAATGCAATTATTTCTAGCCTGTTGCCATGTATTGCTTCGAATTTGGTCAAATACATTTGTTAGGGCACCCTTTTAATTTGGCAGAGTGATATTGTTTCATCTTTCATATGGTTTCTAGCTTGCATTGATTCTAACAAGTTCAAGCACCTTGTTCTTAGTTTATACTTTATACATCATACATGTCAATATGTCACGCCGTCCTGTTTTTCATACATATTTAATCCTGCTATCATGAGGCTGCCTTACATGAAAGTAGTGTTCGTCAGTATCATGCATCAATGAGTTCTGAAGAGCAAATTTTATTCCTTTTTCTTGTGGGTTTGACTTGACAAGGCAAAATCAAGAAAGAGGAAGGAAAAGAGTAAGGAAGGCGATGATGGTGGTCCTCTGCAGCAACATAAACGGAGCATCTGTGCCGATTCTCCTTGTACTGATAGTGCATTACAAGGTCCAAGTCTCCGCTGCCCTACTCCACCATCCAAGGTGCTTGCTCTAACTTGGCAGTGTAATATCTGGTTGCATGTTGCATCTGGTGTCTAGCTTGTATTGCTCCTAATTAGTGTAAACTGCATCTGCTTAGCTTACACGTGATACATGTGAATATGACACGCTTTCCTATTTTCGGTACATACTATATCTGTCTATCACACCATGTTCTTACAAGAAACTACTCTTCTTGTGTATCCTGCATCAGTCACTTATGATGGAACATCTTTAAGTTGGCAGTGTGATATTGGTTTGCGTCTTGAATATGATTTCTAGCATGTATTGCTTCTAGTTTGATGAACGCCACCTATGTTGAGACAATTTTAACTTGGCAGAGTGATATTGATTGCACCTTTCATATGGTGTCTAGTTTGCAGTGCTTCTAATTTGTTGAAGTGCCTTCTGCTTAGTTACCACATCATAGGTGTGAATATGTCAAGCCGTCCATTTTTTCGTACATATTCCATCCTCGTATCATGACTTTGCCTTTCATCGAGTAGTGTTCACAAGATCATGCTTGAATGAGTTCTGAAGAGCGAATTATATTCCTTTTTCTTGTCGGTTTGACCTCACAATGCAAAATCAATAAAGCTGAAGGAAATTGGCAAGGCATTGGATGATGGTGGTCCTTCCGAGCAACTGAAATGGAGGTTCTCTACAGATTCTACTCCGCCATCCTCCCAACAAGATTCGCAAGACAACGCAAGGCTAGACATTCAACGTAGCTGTGTAGATGATGAGCACATCTCCCCTACTCCACCATCATAGGTGCTTGCTCTAACTTGGCACTATTATATGTGGTTGCATGTTGCATATGGTTTCTAGCTTGTATTGGTTCTAACTTTGTTGAATTGCATCTCCTTACTTTACACATAATGCCTGTGAATATGACACGTGTTCCTGTTTCTAGAACATACGTGTACATGTTGAGCACATCTCCCCTACTACACCATCACAGGTGCTTGCTCTAACTTGGAACTGTTATATGTGGTTGCGTTTTCCGCATGATGTCTAGTTTGTATTGCTTCTGATTATGTTGAATTACATCTGCGTAGCTTACAACTTATACCTGCAACGATCACTTACCCATAAGACACATTTAACTTGGGACTGTGATGTAGGTTGCATCTTGCATTGTCTTCTAGCTTGTACTGCTTCTAATTTCTTGAAATGGCACTTACGACGAGAAACTTTTTACCTGATAGAGTGATATTGGTTGCATGTTCATATGGTGCCTAGCTTTCATTTCTTCTAATTTTGTTGAAATGCCTTCCGCTTACTGTTTTTTCATACATATTCCATCCTCCTATCGTATGTGTGAATATGAAACACTGTCTTTTTTTGTATATATTCCATCCTCCTATCCTGCGCTTGCCTTACATCAAAGTAGTGTTCGTCTGTATCATGCATCAACCAGTTATGCAGAGCAAATTTTATTCATCTTCTTGTGGTTTTGACTTCACAAGGCAATATCAAAAAATAGGAAGGAAAGAGTAAGTTAGGGGATGTTGGTGGTCCTCCGTACCGACGCAAACAAAGACTCTCTAGATTTTCCACTGCTACTGCTAATGAAGTTGAAGTCCCAAGTCTACATGATTAGTTCATCTCCCGTACTCCACCATCGCAGGTGCTTGATCTAAGTTGACAGTGTGATAATTGGTTTCATGTTGCATAGGTTGTCTAGCATTATTTTGATTAAATTGCACCTATTGAGTTCATACGTTATATATACATGTGCATATGACATGGCGTTCTGTGTCTAGAATACACTGCATCTATCTATCATACCATGTTCTTACATCAAAGTACTCCTGTTGTGTATCCCGCATCAGTCACTCATGATTGGACACTTTTAACATGGCCGTTTGATAGTGGTTGCATCTTACATTGATTTCTACATTGTACTGCTTCTAATTTTTCGAATTGCCACTTATGACAAGACACTTTTTAATTGGCAGAGTAATATTGGTTGCATCTTTGATATGGTGTCTAGCTTGCATCACTTCTATTTTCTTGAAAATCCTTCTGCTTAGTTTACACATTGTAGCTGTGAATATGTCATGCCGTCCTGTTTTTCTTACATATTCCATCCACATACGGTTGTCTTACATCAAAGTATTGCTTGTCTGTATCATGCATCAATGAGTTCTGAAGAGCGATTTTATTCTTTTGTGTTGTGGGTACGACTTGACATGGCAAAGTAAAAAAAGAGCAAGGAAAATAATATAGTAGGGAGTGGTGTTACTCGTCGGGTGAAACGGAAAAGGATCGGCCGTCCAGATCCTGCTGGTACTTATAGTGCAGTAGAAGGTCCAAGTCCACCGCTAAATCTACAAACACAAGATCACCGCTCCACCAGCTGCAGATCCGCTTCAACTGCATCAAAGATCTCAATGAGTTACTCGTTCGCTTGCTCCGAACTGGCCAGTTCCCAAGCTGCCTTCACACCTAACACTACTTCCAAGCAATCGCGACACAACAGACTTGGCAAGATCAGATGAACCTCATGAGCATCAACACCAAGATGGTACCGACCGAGTCAAGTTGCGGTTGCATGCTCCTTTATATGTACTCTCACAGTTTGATGTACACTAACACTTTCCATATTCCTTGTTGAACTAGCACCACGACGCAAGCGGAAACAGACATCAGGGATAATGCTTGACAGATTAATAAAATCTAATGGAGGAAGTATGGAGATCCATTTTGAGGCAGGTTTAAAAAGGCCACGTGATGCTACAGAGTCAGCCAAGTTAGTATCAGAGGCAGCCGTTGCCGTTAGGTGTCATGCACGATCCTCCCAACGTGGATCCAAAGACAGAATGAGAAAGACAATACCCAGTTTAACACCTTCCTTGACCATTTATCCGTAAGTAATGTTATTCATCACAATTAGTAATATTGTCTTGCTCTGTCCCGTACTTTCTAGCTTCCTCCTAATAAGACTCGCATTATTTTTTCAACTGATGAGGTTCAAGTTGGATGCAATGTAACATCCCAAAATTCTAAATTTTGGAATGTTATAAACAAATAGATAGTTTTGATTGATTGACTGAAAGTGAGTGAATTTGAAACTTTTTGAAAGTTAAATGAGAGGGAATAAAAGGACTTTCCCAAAATTTCATTTTGCATTTTATGATCTACGTGAATTCAAATTCTTTTTCACCACAAAACCCTGGAGCGAAGATGATATGACTTCTTCCATTTATTTAAATGACAAGGGGTGTTGAAAATATTTGAATTTAATTTGGAAAATATTTCCAATTCTGAAAGTTGATGCAACTCAATGATTTTCACGAGCGAAGATAAAATGACTTCTTCAAAACATATGAAATATGAGTTGGGAGTTTCAAAGAATTAAATTCAAAGTTCTTTTGAATTTATTTTCAATTTGGAGTTATTTGAGTTTTATTCAAATTATTTTTCTCCAAAAATAAAATATATGGAAAATAGGGTAACATGATTCCCTACATCGTAAAAATGGAGAGAAATAAATTTGAATTATTTTTGGTATTTTTAAAATGACTTTTATGAGGTTTTATTGTAGCAGAAGCACTCTTTGTTTTATTTGAAATTGTGTGTATTTTATTTGAAGCTAGAATAATGTTCATCTTGTAGAAAATCTTTTTCTGAAAATTTTGATCTATAATATGCCTATATTATATTTTGTATTTATCTTTTTTGTTTTAAATATTTTGTATATATCTTTTTACTCGTTAGTCCAAATCCAACGAAACCAACGCCCACTTCTTCGTTATGATCCCCTCTATCCAGTAATCCAACTCAAACATGTTTTTGAAAGTTTAAAATTTGAATTAGATCAGATTTGAATTTGAACTTCGTTTGATCATAACTTGAGTTTCGTAACTCCGATTTAATTGAATCTTTTTGCAAATTGAAGCTCTTGACCTAAACTTTCTGATAAGGCCAAGTTCACAAAATTTTGGTACTGTTAGAAATTGTTTTATGTTGCAAGAGTTATTTGCTTGGTTTTGATGTTTTCTGAATCGTCTTCTTCGTTCTTTCTGATCTTTTGAGTGATTGCTTATGCGTGGTTACTATTGATTGCTTACGATAGATTGACTGGAGTGTGACGAGTAGAACTATCAAGAGTTTTGAGTGAGAATCATCTTCATCAACATTGCAGGCAAGTTCACACTTTGATCATATCCCGTTTTCATACCCAGTTTTTATGCATTAGATCAATCCTCAAACATTGCATGATTAGGATCTAATTAAATTGTGGGATGGGAAGTAGATGAGGTAGTACCTATTACCTGTTTTATTATCAAAACCTTGGGAGTTACTTCTACGTTTGCTTATTATGCCATGCTATGCTAGTAGACGTGGATTGGGTGAGTGTATCCATGATAGATGTGAGATTGTTAAATTAATGGTTTATTTAAGGTGGCAACTTAAACACACATCTGGGTGGATTGAGGCACCTGGTTTCCATCAGGACTTGCCTGTATTTCTTTGGACCGCCACCCAGGCTCAAAGGGATCATGAGATTATTCATGCTAGAAACTTCCGTGTGCAGCCACATGCTACTATGGGCTCTAGCATAGTTGACTAAGTTGTGCAAACTCTTACGGGTGGACTAGCTGATGTAGGGGTTGTAGGTTGGTACGGTCTACCCAAACGTAAGGTGCTAGCGCTTCTGAAAGACTATGTCTCGGTCATCCGTTTCTCAAACACCATGTAGTGCGAGAAATCAAACGGAGGCGATCGAGTCTTGTGGGGAAAAGTGCACAAACCTCTGCAGAGTGTATAAACTAATCATGATTAGCCGTGTCCCCGGTTATGGACATCTTGAGTATCTAGTTCTTGGATTATCCTGTTGATCTCATCATGTTACTCTAATTAATATTGTTGGGTTGTTAATGAGTACTTTTAATTGGGATTGAGGATGGTGTCAACCATTCTCAATGTTCAACAACCACCATGATAGTTAAATAAATTTATTCCTTTGCAGTAAGGAAAAATTAGCTTTTCGCAAAAACTGTAACCGTAGAGCTTTCCACCAGCCAAATATGCATGTAGTGATAGCCATATTTCAACATTGCTCTACAGTGTGAATTTGCCAGTACATTCAATGTACTATCCCTTTGTGGCTGCAACGTCTCATGTTGCAGCATCTTACGACGAGTAAGTGATACGTTAGGGTTACGATTTCTACACTCAACTTTGCCGTTGGTGTTGATGGGAATCCACAACCTTGTTACTTCCGCTATTTTGGATTGAGGTAATAGTATTTATGTTACTTTATACATGTGATTTACCTCTGTTATAAATCCTCGAGTACTTGTGTGTGTCAAAGATACCGATCCAGGATGACACTTGCCACGTAGACTTGATCCATTCGGTTCGGTCGCTACATGCAACTAAACAAGCATGCACTCATGTTTTTCACCGCTCATGACAAAGATCGGTACCACCTTAGGAAATCTCACTTTGAAGGCAAGGCTAACAATGAAATCGCCCAGACATCTCTAGTGGAATATATTACAGATGAAGACTGGACAATCCTCGTTAAACACTTGTCTGATCCAAAGTATCAGGTAGGCTATATGTATTTGATCAGGCCACATATTGAACTTGTATTTATGTATGTGCCTTACAAGTGTATCTTCTTCTAGGCTAACTATTTGAAGAACAAGACCAACCGTACTAAAGTGAAATTCCAACAGACAACAGGATCTCGTAGCTATATTGCACGCTGCGAGGCTCTTGTAAATAGCTGCTACTTCCTTCTTTTTTCTGTGCCATATTATCGTATCTATATTGACTTGTTCCAAATAAAGAGGAAATCCCGTGTGGACCAAAAAATAACTGAACCTAATGCAGTGCAAATCTTCAAGGATTGCCATACCAGCAAGTTGAAGGGCATGAGCACACCAGTTCAAGCCGCTGTTGTAAGTACTTACTCCTCCTGCCTTTGAACTGATTGGTACTGTGATGTGTTCATTTAACAACTTGGTTTGCAGCCAATGTCAGTTACTCTATTCACTTTTATACACAGTTGTCTTAACATATCATTTCACCTTACATGGTTTAAAAGAGATGAAGGATATTCTTTTGGTCTTGATCTGTATTCTAGTTGTTACGTTCACGTGCGCACACAATGACAAAATAGCCTGTTTGTTTTATATCTGTTTGCCCATGATATGAATGATGTCATACTATGTTCATCCTACTTTAAACCATGTCTCTTTATCCTTAGATGTCAACGAATGTGAGGAAATGGACAATACAGTAGGCATGCTACATGGACATATGTTTCGAAAGTGATTTGATTATGTAGTTGGCACTACAATACATGCTAATGTATTACAGTAGTTCACCAAAATAAGTTATGTATAAACGTGTAACCTACTTTGTTTGTTTTTGTCTCATTAGTAAATTATCTGGTACACTAATCTACAATTTCAAACTTTCAGGAAGCTATGGAAAAAATGATTGAACAGCCACAACCACCTAAAGGTGACGAGGCTACCACAGGCACAATGTCACCTCTTGCTGCAGTGCGTCAGTATCTCTCCACTAACAGTGCAAAAAGCACCTTCCTGCATAATTCTGGGTTGGTTGTCAAGGTAACCTCGTCCAATTCGCCTACTGAACAAAATCTTCCTGCTAGACAGAGTGATATATCTGCGCTCCAGACACAAGTCCAATCCCTAATGGACGTCGTTTTGGAAAGAAGAATAGTGGTTGAAAAATGTCGTCAAGATATGAATGGTTTTGAAACCAGACTATCAGACATTCACTTCGTTGTTCAAGAGCAATGGCGGAAAAAAGGTGAAGATCATGCTGCTCCATCAGATTCTACTGCCTAAAACATTAGCAGTCAGGTCAAACGATCTGTGCTTCTATACATTTGATGGTGCTTTTATCTGCAAGGACTGTAAACTTCATGCCAACAGGCCTTTTGTTGTGATACAACATTTATGCTGCTGCCAAAGGCTGCAATAATTACGATGCTATTTTTTATATAGTGTAGGTTTATCTTAGTAATGTATTCTGCCGAAAGCTTCGTAGGAGCCCAACATGCCAACATTCGTCGGGCCCATTCCAATTGGGCTAAAACGATTATGGGCCGAAATTTTCATGTAGCCCACTAAAAATATCTGGGCCTAAATCAGCATAAGATTTCATATATTTCTGGTAAGCATGTGCCCATAGTGGGCCTTTGACAGGCCTAAACATAATTTGGGCCCTCAGTAATAATAGGTCGTTTACATGTGTAAATATCTCGAGCCCATAAAACATGGGTGAGGGAGTCCTAGATTAGGGGGTGTCCGGATAGCCGGACTACCATCATCAGCCGAACTATCATTTGCCGGACTATCATGATCGACCGGACTCCAAGACTATGAAGATACAAGATTGAAGACTTCACCCCGTGTCCGGATGGGACTTTCCTTGGCGTGGAAGGCAAGCTTGGCGATACGGATATGTAGATCTCCTACCATTGTAACCGACTCTATGTAACCCTAGCCCTCTCCGGTGTCTATATAAACCGGATGGCTTTAGTCCGTGGGGCGACAATCACAACAACCCTTACAATCATACCATAGGCTAGCTTCTAGGGTTTAGCCTCCTTGATCTCGTGGTAGATCCACTCTTGTAAACATCCACAATATCAATATCAATCAAGCGGGGCGTGGGTTTTACCTCCATCAAGAGGGCCCAACACAGGTAAACATCGTGTCCCTTGTCTCCTGTTACCATCCGCCTAGATGCACAGTTCGGGACCCCTACCGAGATCCGCGGTTTTGACACCGACATTGGTGCTTTCATTGAGAGTTCCTCGTATCGCCACCGATAGGCTTGATGGCCTCTTCAATCAACAACGACGCAGTCCTGGGTGAGACCTTTCTCCCGGACAGATCTTCAGATTCGGCAGACAGACCGCAGCCAACTCCCTTGGCCATCCGGAGCAGATCGAAGCTACGCCCCTGGCCGTCGAGTCAGGTTTGAAGCTTAAACTTCACGGCCGATATCCGGGGACTTGATCTCGATGGATCTGGCCACAGCCGAGCGTGCGCGCTGTCGCGATGGGCATGACCTAACTCGCCGCGGACAGCACCTTGAGGTCGCACCGGATCCGCTCCGACTCATAGTCCGGAGCCGATCGCTCAATCGAGGACGGATGGCTGGACACGCCTCGGGAGCCGCAATTTCTACGGCGATGGAGCGAACACTTACCTTGTCCCACATAAAGCCCATGACTCCGAGGTGCCGGACTCCCTGCCGGACTCCGAACCTCCTGCGCCCCGCCAAGCGAATTCGATTGGGCGCCGATCATGGAATTCACCGCTGCGGACATCTTTCAGCACTCGCCCTTCGGCGATATCATAAATTCATTGAAGCATCTCTCGCTATCCGGAGAGCCCTGGCCGAACTACGGCCAGGACGGGTGGGGCGCGGACGACGAAGAAATTCAGATCCCACCCACCACCCACTTCGTAGCCACCGTCGATGATTTAACCGACATACTCGACTACGACTCCGAAGACATCGACGGTATGGACGACGATGTCGGAGACTACCAAGAACCAGTGCCTACAGGACACTGGAAAACCACCTCGTCATACGATATATACATGGTGGACACCCCAAAAGATGGGGACGGCGAAGAAGCAGTGGAGGCCGATTCCTTAAAGAAACAGCCCAAGCGCCGACGTCAGCGGCGCCGCTCTAAATCCCGCCACGGCAAGAATGGAGATTCCGCACGGGAGATAATAACACCCCGTAAAGTGCGAAGACAACTCCCTCCAAAGACGATCCAGCGCAGGGAGGAGGCAGCAAGCCCTCGGGAGAGGGCGGCGGATTTAAGAGGTCGAGGATGACAATTACTTACCTCCCTCCGGAGACGAGGCAAGCCTCGGCGACGACGAATTCGTCGTGCCTGAGGATCCCGTCGAACAAGAGCGTTTCAGACGCAGGCTAATGGCCACGGCAAACAGCCTAAAGAAAAAGCAACAACAGCTTCAAGCTGATCAAGACCTACTGGCCGACAGATGGACCGAGGTCCTCGCGGCCGAAGAGTATGAACTCGAACGCCCCTCCAAAAGTTACCCAAAACACAAGTTGCTCCCCCGATTAGAGGAGGCAGCATCACCAGCGCACGATACGGCAGACCGACCACCTCGTGGCCGCGATAGAGAGGCATGCAAGCCCTCCACCAAAACCGTACCCCGGCATCGCTCTAAAAGCAGGAAGCCACGGGGGAACGCGCCGGACTTGCGAGATATATTGGAGGACAAGGCAAGACAATCCAGATCTATCTATGGATCACGTGGACGCCCACGACCCACGACAAATACCGTCGCACCGGATACAACTACTCCGGCCGGGCCGAACACAGCAGACAACGCTCTCTCGAGCTACGTCGCGATATTGCTCAATACAGAGGCGCCGCACACCCACTATGCTTCACTGACGAAGTAATGGATCATCAAATCCTGAAGGGTTCAAACCCGTTAATATCGAATCCTCGATGGCACAAAAGACCCATGGTCTGGATTGAGGATTATCTCCTCCATATACACATGGCCCGGCGGCAATCTTCACGCCATCAAATATCTCCCGCTCAAGCTTAAAGGACCAGCTCGGCATTGGCTTAATAGCTTGCCCGTAGAGTCAATTGATGTTGGGAAGACACGGAAGCCGCATTCCTCGACAACTTCGAGGCGCGTATAAAGACCACGGGACGCAGATGACCTAAGCCACATAATCCAGCAGCCGACGAATCGGCGAGCAATTCAGACACGGTTCTTAACAAAGAAAAATCAAATCGCCGACCGTGTGGATGCAGAGGCACTCGTTGCCTTCAAACATAACATCCGTGACGAGTGGCTGGCCCGGCACCTAGGGCAGAGAAGCCAAATCCATGGCAGCCCTCACATCCCTCATGACCCGCTTCAGGCGGGAGAGGACAGCTAGCTCGCTCGCAGTAACAACCTCAAAGAAAAACGCTGGCAGTCCGGATACCAAGGACCGCAATGGCAGGTTGCGTCGAAACAAAACAAACGCCGCATTAACGGCGACAAAGAATGAGGATACGGCAGTCAACACGGATTCGAGGCTCCAAACCCGTCAACGGAAGAAGCCATTCAAAAGAACCACTTCGGGCCCGTCCAATTTGGACCGAATACTCGACCGCTCTTGTCAAATACATGGAAGTTCTGAAAAGCCAGCTAACCATACCAACAGAGATTGTTGGGTATTCAAGCAGCAGCAAATTAATCGCCAAAACAGTGTTAAGGGGCTACACAGCGATGACGAGGAAGAGACCCGCCGCCAAACAACAGAGGACAAAAGATTTCCCCCTCAAGTTCGGACGGTAAACATGATATACGCAACGATATTCCCAAGAGGGAGCGAAGCGTGCACTAAGGGCGATACGCGATGGAGCCATCGCCCCAAAATTCAACCCATGGTCCTCTTGCCCGACCACTTTCGATCGAAGAGACCATCCGACCAGATCCGCCATGGCGGATTCGCGCATTGGTTTTAGACCCAATCGTTGATGGATTTCACCTCACGAGAGTCCCGATGGACGGCGGCAGAGCTGAACCTGCTTTATCGGGATACGGTCGCAAGATGGGCATAGACCCTTCGAGAATTAAACCTACAACGACGACCTTCAAAGGCGTCATACCAGGTGTCGAGGCCAATTGTACAGCTCGATTACATTTGAAGTGGTCTTGGATCCCGGATAATTTCCGGCGAGGAATTAATTTTCGACATAGTCCCGTTCATGGCGGCTATCACGCTCTGCTCGGACGAACGCGTTTGCAAAATTCAGCGCGTGCCGCATTATGCATACCTTCAGCTCAAGATGCTAGTCCCTCGTGGAGTCATCACGGTCAATGGAAACACGGAACGCTCCCTCCGAGCGGAGGAACATACAGCGGCTCTCGCGCAGAAGTCTGAGCAGCCTTTTAAGGAAATTCGAGTCCGGCCGTTAAACGACCGGACACGACCAAACGTGCCGAGCAACATCAACCAAGACCACAGCACGTTCCGTGCACGCCAGTAACAATGCGACCCCAACCCCAGCCCTCGCAAAATTGCAAGACAAACTCTCCATACATAATTACGCCGGAGATACCATGGGCATAGGGGAAGGGCACAACCACAATAGACCCAGTGCGGTTCGACCACACTAGGGCTCCCAAGTGTGTCGCTTTTTTCTTTTATTTTTCTCCTTTTATATAGAACTCATCCGCGGCGAACCTGCCGAACTCATGATGCAACAGCCGGGGAAGGACAAAGGCCGCGATTTAACACTCGTGGTCTCCATCACGAGCATTAAATTTGTTAAAATACAACATTCATGCCTACCTCGGAGGGAGACGCCTTTAATTCGTCCAATCCCTTGCTTTCCGCACTATTTGTATCATTCCGCACTGATAGCATATCTTCTCGAATAAAATGCATCACTTTTTGCCTATAATTGCATTACTTTATATATATATGTTCATTTACGACATGTTGCACCCGTGCATCTTGGTACGGCCAAACACACCAGGGGCTTATGTCCTCCGCTTTATGGTGTGATAAAGTCCGCACACTTTCACAAGTGCGGCACCCCGAACTTATAGCATTATATGAATCAGCTCCGAATCATGCCTTGGGTCAATAGTTGGGTTTGCCCGGCTCCCATGTTCGGCACCTTACGTTCCGTTCTATCGGCTAAGGTAGCACTGGGAGAACCACTGCGATTGCGCCCCGGTTGAGCCGGGTTAACGCCTCAGTGGAGAAAGCTAAAACTGACCGGCATGATAAGGCGAGAGACTGGTCGCTGTTCGAGAGGTCCTTTCGGGTCCTTAAAGACCTACGCCGCTTCGAGCGAAGTTCCGGATTATGTCCGATGAAGGCATGGATAGCGCCCCAATTCGGTCTTCCGAATACTAGGGGCTTCACCAAATTTAAAATTATAGAATTCTATGGCTAAGTGAGAGTGTTCAAGCACTATAAGTCCGGTTGCCTTGTTCGTTGTGTTGAGCGCCTCCTAGATGGACCCAAAATGGGAACAAGAGTGCTCAAGTTTATCCCGAACACCCCAGACTTTCGTGGCATGGGGGCTGAAGCCGACGACTTGCCATCTCTCGATTTAATAAACGGCCGCATGAAGGTAATATTTTAAATTAAACAAGCGTTGCTTAGCGCATATGAACAAAGTTTTCAGCGCCGCAGGATAACACATTGCGAATTCACTCAATAATTACATCCACAGGGCACTCATCCGCAATCTTGCGGGCACCCTTCAGACAGCCTTATAGTAAATTTGGGTGCGATGCTCCTTGCCCGCTGGTGGCGCGTCGATGATTAGCTTCTCCGCATCCAGCTTGCCCCAATGCACCTTTGCGCGGGCAAGGGCCCGACGAGCACCTTCAATACAAAGCGGAGCGCTTGATAACCTCCACCTGAGGGCACGATCCACCAGCGATCGACGAGGCCGAAGTAGCCCTGTGCATGGCCTCTCCAGCCACACCGGACTATGAGGCCCTTCATGGCCTGCTCGGCCACCTTGTGAAGCTCGACCAGCTGCTTCACTGGTCGCTAGGGGCACCGGATGGCGGCCTCGGATCTCGATACCGAAGACCTTCTCCGTTGAGCTCCCCTCCTCGGCTCGGTAGAATGCGGCGGCATTAGACACGCTGCGAGGCAGATCTGCAAACGCCCCTGGAGAGCTCCGAATTCGGGTAAGTAACACGTAATTTACATTCACATGCTTGCTTTGCATGAAAATGCCTTACCGCCGCTATCTTCCTCATCAACTCAACCTCTGAAGGGACTTATGGGCCTCGGCCTTGGCGGTTTTGGCACTTTCGAGAGCCGAGGCAAGCTCGGACTCTCGAGTCTTTGAGTCACGCTCCAAATTATCATGCTTTTCCATGAGAGCCTGGAGCTCTTGCTGAACCACCGCCACCCGCGCCTCTTGCTTTTCTCGCTCTGCCCGTTCGTGGCGCATTATGTTCGTCACCGACACGGCCTCCTTCGTGGTCGCCACCTCGTTCGGGCCCCTGCAGCACCCATGTTATCCTTGTTATTTTTTTTCGCAACCTAAATCCTTTTACTCAGAAGGTACAAATTCAAAGTGGTGTTGCTCACCTTCTTTGTCTTGGAGCTGCTTCTGGCGCTGCCGAGCTCTTGCCGGACCGCTCGAGCTCCTGCTTCAACGCACCGACCTCCATGATAAGTGCGGCAGAGGTCGGCAGCAGCAGCCTGCAACCCATATTGACATAATTTTTAGCAACCCTGCGTATATCTTTTTAAGATCCTCATCCGGCTTTTCTTTCCGAACACCGAACCGAGCATCGGGGCTACTGTCTATGCGGTATTACATTGCATATTTTAACTTCTTACCTCAAAGCACGATAGAAGGCTATTGCGAGCTTGGTCAGCCCGCCTTTGGCGAAGCTGCACCTTTCAATCACCGCACTCATAATAGTGCGGTGTTCTTCCTCGATGGAAGCGCTCTGCAGCGCCTCAACAAATTGCCGGCGCCTCGGTTGGGCGGAAGCCGCCCGGCGTCACGTCTTGCCCTTCGATCGAAGGGCTGCTGCCGGACTCCGGAACCACTGCGGGTTACTGCTAGTGGAGTCCGGCGGAAAGTCCGAGGGCGCCTTGTGGCGCCTCGAGCCTCCCCGATGGGTCCCTTCGGGGATCCCACCTCGGCGTCTTGGCGTCGCGAGGGTGGAGGCGGTCGGGATGGAGTCTACATCCGACGAAGCCAACGACCCGCTTCGATGAAGCGGGAGATCATCACCGGCGGACTACAGGCGGTATGCGGCATTAGAATGACACTATGTGGCGAGAAAAGAAATTATAAATCATTCAGAATCCGGATACTTACGATCTCGCCGGAGGCCTGGCCCTTGAAGGCCATTTCTCCTCGCCAACGTTGATGTTGGCAGAGCTGTCCGGGGGAATAGTCCTTCCCCTCTTGGACCCTCCGGCCTCCCCTGTTGGGGAAGCCTTCCTCTTCCTCTCTCCCTCCTCTGGGAGAGAGTCCTCTTCCTCCTCCTCATTTTCGGGGGAGGAGTCCGCCCCGGAGTCGTCGGACACCTGAAAACGGGCACTCTTCGAGCACCGTGGCCTCCTTCTTGGCCTTCTTTTCCGACACCACGTGCGGTGCGGAACCAGCAGCCTCGCTAGACGGCGTCTCTTCGGATTTTCGGCATAGGGCCGGACGGGTAATCTGCTCCGCCTTCTTCATCCAGTCTGTCAAAGGAAAAGGGAAATTAAAACCCGCGCAGAGTCAAACTATGAAAACAAGTGTCCCGTAAAGGGTAGAATCACTTACCTCGTCGACTGGCGCTGCGGCGAAATCGCGATCTTGATCGCGGATGCGGGAAACCGGCGCCCTTGAACAGCACCTTCCAGCGCCTTCAGTGCGTTGTGTCGAAGAGCTTGTTCAGCGCTGGTGCTATTCGGATCGGACTCCCATAGATTGAATGCCGCTTTTGGCATGGGAGAATCCGGCGGACAAGCATGACTGGACCACGTTAACCAGCCCGAGCTTCTTCACCAGCTTTTTGATACGAGCTTGGAGTCCGTCGGCTCCTTCAAACTGCCCCACAAAGCAAGCCCTTCTCTTTCCGGAGGTGAGCTGCATGGGGATACCAGATCTAAACTTCGGGGCCGCCCCCATTTAGGGTCACGCTGGCTCGGTGATATAGAACCACCCGATTGCCACCCCTTGACGGATTCCACGAAGGCCCCTTGAACCAAAGGACGTTGGGCATCTTGCCCAACATGGCGCCTCCGCACTCGCTTGAATGCCCTTCACTACCTTCGCTTGACATTGAACGTCTTGAGCCACAAGCGAAGTGGGGCTAGAGTGCGAGGAAGGCCTCGCACACGACGATAAACGCCGAGATGTTGAGGATGAAGTTGGCGCGGATCATGGAAATCCAGGCCGTAGTAGAACATGAGCCCCGGACAAAGGGGTGAAGTGGAAAGCCCAGTCCATGGAGGAAGTGGGAAAGAAAGACAACCCTCTCATGGGGCACTGGGGTGGGGATGAGCTGCCCTCGTCGGGCAGCCGGCTGTGATGTCGCGGAGAGGTATCCGGCGCCGCGCAGTTTGGCGATTTGCTCCTCCTTAACGGTGGAGGCCAACCATTTACCTCCCGCTCCGGACATGGTCGGAGAAGGTTGAGACGAGATGCGTGAACTTGGGCGCTGGAGCTCGAGTGCGCGGAGATGGATAAGCAAAGGAGGAAGAAGGCGTAGGTGAGAAGGTGAATCCTTATCCCTTATATGGGCGGGCGAAGTCTTACGCGTCCCCACCGGCCTGGTAAAACTCGCTTATCTCCCAAGCGTCACCATCAATGACGCGGTTGGGTTACCCACGCCCGTATTGATGAGAATCCCGGATTAAGGGGAAACACGATCTCTGCTTCGACAAGACGTGCCAAGGAAACCGCTTCGCTAAATGCGCTGAGGTGGTAAAGTAAAAACAATTGAGTAATGGCTTGGTAGTGGTGTGGCGTCATGCCACGGAAAACGTCGGCAGATTGAACTTGTGTATATATTATTATTCTCTCTACTGGTGGAATGTGGAATTTATTTTGCGAGCGGACACTATCCCGGTGTTCACAATCTTCTATCATTTGGAGGAGGAACCCGCCTTGCAATGCCAAGCAATATACGTGCGGACTTATCGTCATTGAAGCCTGGTTCAGGGCTACTTGAGGAGTCTGGATTAGGGGTGTCCGGATAGCGGACTACCATCATCAGCCGAACTATCATTTGCGGACTATCATCATCGACGGACTCCAAGACTATGAAGATACAAGATTGAAGACTTCACCCGTGTCCGGATGGGACTTTCCTTGGCGTGGAAGGCTAGCTTGGCGATACGGATATGTAGATCTCCTACCATTGTAACCGACTCTATGTAACCCTAGCCCTCTCCGGTGTCTATATAAACCGGATGGCTTTAGTCCGTGGGGCGACAATCACAACAACCCTTACAATCATACCATAGGCTAGCTTCTAGGGTTTAGCCTCCTTGATCTCGTGGTAGATCCACTCTTGTAAACATCCACAATATCAATATCAATCAAGCGGGACGTGCGGTTTTACCTCCATCAAGAGGGCCCGAACACAGGTAAACATCGTGTCCCTTGTCTCCTGTTACCATCCGCCTAGACGCACAGTTCGGGACCCCCTACCCGAGATCCGCCGGTTTTGACACCGACAATGGGCCTTTAAAAGACCGAAAGTGAGATTGGGCCCATTTACGATGCGGATCTTTCACAGGCTGAAATTCGGACGGGCCATAAATGCGCCGACCTAATACACGGGCCTTTAACATGCCGGAAGTTCGGTCGGGCTAGATTATCGTCATTTTTATATGGGCCGTTAATGCGCCCGATGTGACGTTGGGCCACATATGGCCCATGGATTTTGTCCGACGTTAACAGGCCGAAAATCACAACAACCCGAAAGTGGCCCAAATCTATAGTGGGCCGCTAACAGGCCGAATGTCAGACATGGCCCAATATGACCCAAATCCTTCATGGTTGTTTATGGGCCGAAAGTTTCAATGGCCTGTAAATGGGCCCAAATGAAGCAGGATCTTTAACAGGCCGGAAATACACCGGGCCGTAATTCAGCCCATATACTTAGCGGACTGTTAATGGGCCAGAACTGATCATGGGCCGCGATGATGACAAGTTTAGGACAGGCCGTTGACGGGCCGATTTGACACTAGCCGTACGGGCCTTAACTGAGAATGTTGGGCCTTTATCTGGGACGGCCCATTATGGTCCGCAAAATATCGCGGGCCTTTAGCTGGGCCGGCCCATTATGGCCCACAAAATTTCGTGGGCCATTAGCTGGGCCGGCCCATTATGATATGAAAAATCTCGTGAGCCTTTTGCTGGGCTGGCCCATTATGGACCGCAAAATCTTATGGGCCTTTAGTTGGGCCAGCCCATTTAAACTTTATGGGCCACTTTTGGGCCGGTCCACGTGTCAGCATATAATAGGTGGATCTCGCCCATTGGATGAGTGACACTGTACAACGCGAGTCGACACTGTTTCATCGACCAATCGAATTTTACACGTGGAAAATCCCCATTGGTTTGGGCTCTTAACGGGTTATCGGATCCAAAACTGGACCCGATAGCTTAACGGCATTCCGTTACAGTGGATGCCATGTGTCGGTCACCCTGACGAAAGCACTTCTGTGACGCGCGACTTATCGTCATGGAAGTGGACACTTCCGTGATGATAATTTTGGTAATGTCATGGAACACTTCAACGACAGCACAGGTATGACTATCTTGATTCTGTCATAAATTTGTCATGGATGTACATGCATGAATTAAAACGTGACCTACTGTGACAAACATGTATCATCACAGAAGTGTATTTTCTTGTAGTGATCCGTGCACCTTCAATGCACGTTGACCGCTTAACGGCGTCGATACGCGACACTGCATCAATAAGTCACCGCACCAAACCGAAATAACTATTCGGAAATTGGCTCCGTCGGCCACAGCCGGACCACGACGTCCTTCATGGCAGATCCGGATATCTTGTGGAACTCGAACCACTGGGTCATCTGTTCATTCAGCAACAACGGACGCTTTGGCATGATGAATTGCGACCAGAAAAGCTTTTATATTGCATGTCCTTCTTGCGCTTGGAAAAACTCCGTCGCATCAAGGACACTCTTCGGCAAGTCAAAAATGCGTCTGGAGAACTCCACATTTGATTAAGCGGGGCATACTTCGGATCGCCGAATTTAGTTTCTAATAAGAAGGGCTTACCAGCCGCGATCTCCCCAGCTTGCGGGATCTCCTCCCGAGTCGCTCTAGACTCGGACCGTGCTTCTCTCGCCTCTTCTAAGGCCTTGTTGAGATCACCCGTTCTGGCTTCGTTATCCTTTTCGAGAAATTCGCATCAGATAGTGACATCCTGTAGCTCAAGCACCATGGTAGATATTCTCTCCTCGCACTGGCGTCGGGCAGCCTGTTCGGCCTTTAATTCAGCAGCTGCCTTCTCGGTAGCCGCATTACTCATCCTGGCTTGCTCCTTGGCCCTGGCAAGCTCAGCCCGAAGGGTCTCAACTGCGGCAACACTATCTGCAGTTATGCATATCTCAGTATACAATTCTCAGCGTAATACTCATATTATCATACTTACATATACTGACTGCCCCAAGACATACCTTGCGCCTCGTCGAGCCGCCTATTAATAAGCGTGATGTCGTCATCCACCACATCAAGTTTCTGCTTCATATCTGCAACCCCTGTGCTTGGGCAGTCGACATGGATGTAACAACCTGTGTTCCAATTAATTAGATTATTTCATGGGCACATCTTTTTCGATCCTCTGATCGCCTCCCTTTGGATGCCAACCAGACTCAGGGGCTACTATCTATACACAGGTGCATTTTCCACGTAGAAATGCAATCGAAGATATTACATTGCATACCTCAAAGCCTCTTTGCAGGCCCATGAAGGCTTCATTCAATCCGCTTCTCGCGAACAGAATCCTCTCAACTACCGTACCCATTAAGGTGTGATGTTCCTCTGAGACGGACGCATCTTGCAACATGCCCATCATCGTATCCGGTGCCTCCGGATTCCTGGGAGGGGCCGCGGGAGTATGGACTCCCTTCGAAGGGATATGCTTACTCGACTCTAGAATCATCCCCGGTTGTAAACCGGATAGTCTGGGGCCTTTATTGTTGGTTCTCGTAGGGGCCGCATGCCCCGGACCCTGGACGGCCGAAGTATCACCTTCAGGCGTAGTCTTCATTGTCCCTCGCACCACTTGTTGATCGGGAGAGATCCTCCGGGACGAAACCTCGAAGTCGTCTGCCCTATTGGGTAGGGAGGTCTGCGGAGGCGTCTCGCTTTCCATCATCTCCGGAAGTAGATCCCCCGAGGAGGAGGACTGTTGAGGAAGACTGCATGCCGGACTGCAAACATATATTTTAGATGTCACCCTTGTAATCGGAAAGGAGCGGGATATGTTTAGGACACCCCTGTTCACTTACGATTCGGCTGAGGGCTTGTCCTTACCAAGGAACTGCGCGACAGTGTCGTCTTCCGAACCCGAACCACCTGACAGGGACATCTTCCCTCGCTTAGGAGACTTTACCTCCAAATCTTCGGAGGCAGTCCTCTTCTTCCCGTGGGGAGGAGGGATGTCAGTTTCCCCTTCTCTTTTGTCTTCGAAAGAGGGAGTTCCAGTCTCCCCGGACATAGTGTCTGGTGTACCTTTAGAATGGGGGCAGCCTTTGGCCTTCTTGGTCTCCCCCTTGTCCTCTTTCACCGGCACTTGATATGGCGCCGGAGCCAGCATCCTTGTTAACATATGATCAGCTGAGTCTTCGGGAAGAGGGGCCGAACACCTAATTCTTTCCACCTTCTTGATCCAGCCCTGGTCGAAGATGATTTCTCATTATATTGTTACAGGATATTTAACTAATCTATGTGCAGGAGTCGAGAGCTTACTGAGGTGTCCGGATGGTTGCTGTCGAGGCCAATGTCCTCGGTGGTATTCGGCCACTGTTTTTGTCTCCCGAAGAATAATTTCCACATTCCTCTATGCGTCGTGCCGAAGAAGTGCTGAAGGGTTCGTGGTCCTTCCGGATTGAACTCCACATGCGGAGAGGTCGTTGCTGGCACGGTAGGACCCGGCGGACTAGCATTACTTGGATTACGTTGATGAGGTCGCTGTCCTTTTCAATGAGGCTCCGGATGCAGCTTTGTAGCATCTGCACTTCGTCAATTGATCCCCAGTCCAGCCCCTTATTAATCCATGATGCAAGCCGTAATGGATGGCCAGATCGGAATGCAGGTGTAGCTGCCCACTTGGTACCACGGGGTTTAGTGATGTAAAACCACTCCCGCTGCCATAGGTCGGAAGTTTCCGTGAAAGAGCCTTTTGGCCAAAAAGTATTTGCGAGCTTGCTCACCATAGCACCACCGCACTCCGCTTGTTTCCCATCGACTACCTTCGGCTTCACATTAAAGTTCTTGAGCCACAAGCCGAAGTGTGGGGGAATACGGAGAAAGGCCTCGCACATGACGATGAACGCCGAGATGTGAAGAAAGGAGTCCGGAGCTAGATCGTGAAAATCTAGCCCATAATAGAACATGAGCCCGCGAACGAAGGGATGGAGAGAGAACCCTAGCCCTTGGAGGAAGTGGGAGATGAATACGACCCGCTCGCCGGATCTGGGAGTAGGAATAACCTGCCCTTGAGCAGGAAGCTTTGTGGGGGATTTCCGCGGTCAGGTATCTTGCCGCCTGGAGCTTCGCGATATCCTCCTCTGTGATAGTGGAGGCCACCCATCGGCCTTGAAGGCTGGGTCCGGACATGGCTGCGAGGCTCGGAGCAATTAAATTGAACCTTGGGTGTTGGAACTGGAGGTTGGAAAGGTTGAGGAAAGGGTTGGCGTAGAGGAGAAAGACGGGTCTGTGCCCCTTTATAAAGGCGACGGATATCAAACACCTCCTCCTAGGCCTTAAAACCTGCCTATTCCCAAGGAATCATGCCAACGGGACGGTTGGATTTCCCACGCCCGTATTGATGAGAATCCCACAATAAGGGGACACGATCTCTGCTTCGACAAGACGTGCCAATAATACCGCGTCTCGAAACGTTGAGCGACATGCTAAAAAAGATTTGAAATAATAACCGGGTGGTGAGGTGATGTCATGCTACAAAAATTTGTCAGCAGATTGGACTCGTGAAATATTATACTCTCTGCGGTTGTGTGTGGTATTTGTTTTGCAGAGCCGGACACGTTTCCTGTGTTTGAAGGCTGTTTTGGAGTACTTGGAGAAGGAACCTGCCTTGCAATGCCGAAGACAATTTGCGTACCGAACCCACATCATCATTGAAGCCTGGTTCAGGGGCTACTGAGGGTGTCCTGGATTAAGGGGTCCTCGGGCATACGGACTATGTAACATGGGCCGGACTGATGGGCCGTGAAGATACAAGACAGACGACTCTCTCCCGCGTCCGGATGGGACTCTCCTTGGCGTGGACGGCAAGAGCTGGCGTTTGAAGATTCCTTTCTCTGTAACCGACTTTGTACAACCCTAGTCCCTTCCCGTGTCTATATAAACCGGAGGGTTTAGTACATAGCGGCAAGGTTAATCATATAGGCTAGACTTCTAGGGTTTTAGCCATTACGATCTCGTGGTAGATCAACTCTTGTAATACTCATATTCATCAAAATCTATCAAGTAGGAAGTAGGGTATTACCTCCATAGAGAGGGCCCGAACCTGGGTGAACATCGTGTCCCCTGTCTCCTGTTACCATCGACCTTAGACGCACAGTTCGGGACCCCCTACCCGAGATCCGCTGGTTTTGACACCGACAGGGGGGGGGGTCAATGGATCTAGAGCGTGTGGATCCGTATAGTTGTTGGCTTAGGGCCTTAGTATCCTAGGTTTTTGGCCGAGCGGCATCTTGTCTCTGTCGAGGGCGACAACATCGATGAATAAAACTAATAGGATATTCCTACAACGTGGTGTTCTGCTCTGGGTAGTGATGAGTCCATATGGTAGTCTGTTCATGCAGGGATGGCGACATCTTTTTGGTGAACTTGTGTCCCGGGCTCTACTCTCACTCTGGCGTTTGCTCCCGTGTCAGGGTGTAGGTCGAGAGGTAGTTTAGGTGTGGACGCGAACGGTGGTCTGCGTTGACGGCAGCTGGAAGACGGGTGGATCACATGCTGAGTTCGTGGTTTTGCATCTGGCGGATCTGGTTTCCATCGATTGCATTGTTGCGTGGGGGTGCCAGGTCTGAAGTTCGATGACGTGTTCGGGGTGCTGACCCGGTCATATTCTTTCAAAGGGAATGCCTTCGCTTTTGATGGGCTATTTTGCAGGTCTAAAAAGCTGTAGATCAACGATGGAGTCGCGTCGAGCTCGGGTGTAGAGGTGATCTGTATCATTTTCCTTCAATGGCTGGTGTAGTGGTGCCGGAGGTGACTGGCGAGCATTGGCTTCAATATCAGAGGATTCTTTGGCCTCGATTATAATTTTTCTTCTTTCCAGGGGTGCTTTTGTGCAAAAGATATGGTTTTGTTATCTTTCCAGTTATGTTAGGTCAGCGTGTACCTGTTTTGTACATGGATCATTCATATAATTATAATCATATATTATATTTACTAATTGGAGGCACCATACGAGTGTCCATGTTAATCCACGTCATTAAATAATTCTTAACTGTCGATCAATGTAATTGATCTATCTTAACCACAAGATTTATGTTATTTTTGCGGTCAAAAAATGACCCAGCCTACACGTACACAAACCATGTTGTAGTGCTGACTTGAAAAACCACGTTATATCCCCCCAAAAAAGAAAAACAAAAACCACGTTATAGAGTCCATGTTATGGAATAGGAGTCCCAATATCTCACGAGTCCTCTCCTTTCTTTAGATCTGATATTTTTTCTGTCTCAAATTCCTACAGGATTCTCACCTACCTCTCGGTCCGCAAAAACCTCCCTCAAGATTTCTGATGGTTGATTCATGTTACGTCTAAGCCGTCTCTCCCTCCCTGTTGCTGCTTCCTCCTCCTCGATATTTGCATAGCTTCAGCGGCAGATTTGATAGTACTCTCCATCCTTCTTCTAGGTTTAAGCTGCTCAAGTTCTTTAACCACCAAGTTTCTCGATCTGACCTTGCAATTAATACTAAAGCCTCTCATCTCCTGGTGTGACTCTTCCCTGTCCGTCGAAAATGAACCAACTGTAATCTTCACCTCGATTGCTATCTGGCAGCGCATGTTCGATCTGGCAGCTATGCACTTCTTGAAGTTTCTCTCATTGATCTTTAATATATGCTGGTGACCTCTTTGCGTTTTGCATATCATGGAGACGTCGGAGTTTGCGCCATGACTGAAATCAGCTGCAACGTTGCACAACTACTAGGTGAGCAATCCACTTTTCCAATAAGAGATCCATTAGTTGCTCAACCAGTATTGACTAATTGATTCACCGGCTACCTAACTATCTGATGCATCTAACCAAGGTTTATCAAATTGCTTGCATGATAGGATCCATTGAGTGGTCCAAATTTTTTTATGCCGGCCAGTGGTCGATTGCAGATATATACAGGAGGCCCTGATTCCAGTGGACTGTCGGGCAGCTGCATCATATGAGAAGTGCCACGATATTTGATGCACACTGAATCATGTAAGCATCAAATCGACAAAACCAACCATAGGCTTGCATAAAGGTTATAGTTAATTGCTGGGAAAGTTTTGAGTAGGCATATTCGTGTGTGTGCCCAGATCGAACAATCGACTTATGAGATAACAGCATGGTTTGGCGGTACTCTCTTTACTTTAATCATTTTCATTTTATTGATTCCTTTTAGCAGCACTTGATCAACGTATACTTGCACTAGGTTGTTACTGTTCCGTTGTGTAGCACATGCTCAGTTGTACAGATTAGTAATGGACAAAAAACACCGGTTGTTCCATTGGGACTCTCAACTCCAAGGTTTTAGGTGTGACTATTTTTTGTGTGTGTTGTTAGCAATCAATAATGAAGATTTCAAATTTTCCCTTCTAACTAAGTATGACTAAGGATATTAAATTACTATTCTAAAAGAAGACGTGTGTATATTTTCATACTGGTGGATGTTTATTAGATTTTCTGGTGGGAAGAAATCTATGCAGTACAGATTAAAACACAACTGATTTGAGGGATGTTACCCATGGTCATGCACACAAATGTAGTAGCTATTAAGAAACTAGCTTATCATTTCCATCATCTAAGCATGCATCTCAGACTCCCAGTTACCTATTTCGTCTCATATATTGTTCGTCACGGGACCAGTATGGCTGGGCTAATGGAGGCAAATAAAAATTATATACTAATTACTGATCGTTACGTACCTCCTCCATCAAAAAAGAAAGCTAGCCAACTATCTTCAGAACTGGTCTGCTAGCTACCTATAGATTTTGTTCTGCATCATTTGGATGACAAGATCAGACATCTACAATAGTAGGTTAACTAATCTTAATCTCATTACCAGTTATGGATAACCACTAGCATATATGCATCATTGCTCCATGTTTCCAAATGTGCGTATCCCAATATGTCTCTGCCTATATGTATGAATCAAGATAGAATGTGATTGCGAAAATAGTACTTATTATTGATCTTTTCCACCATCCAGATGTATCCCTTAAAAACATCATCATAAGGAGCAAAAACAGTAGAAATTCCCACATTATCACAAACATTATGTCTATGGTCTTCTGGTATAGCTCCGAGTTTGACCTAATTTCCTACTTCCTTATAGGCTCAATAAATAAAATGTTCCCACATGTCCTAAATCTTTAGATCTCTTGGTAGGAGCACCTGACATAGCTGCACACCTTGATCGAATGTCCAATAAATCATTTTAGTATGATGGATTACCATGAGTGAAATGCTTGAACTGTTTCGTTCTGTGTATATATTAGTTTGAATAAACAAGGAATTATATAAGTATCATATTATTTTATGTGGAGGTGCTCTACTTTATATAAAACGGACGATAGTAGATATTATGGCGTTGTGTTATTTAGAAGACCTTCTGATTTTCAATTGTCAAAGTGTTTTTTGTACTAACTCAACAATAGCCATTGAGCTCATGTTCTTTGCTTTGTTAATCTTTGTTGCAGTCCAACACAAATTATGCAGGGGCAATAGTACCGATTGATTAATTTGTATGTCCGAAAAAAGTTGGGAATTTTCCATCATTAGTGATGTAAGATACAATGTAACAATATATTTTGTTTTGTGATTATAGTTAAATAATAGTATTTCTGAAGCTAATAATGCTAGATAATGTAACATCCCAAAATTCTAAATTTTGGAATGTTATAAACACATAGATAGTTTTGATTGATTGTTTGATTAATTGACTGAAAGTGGGTGAATTTAAAACTTTTTGAAAGTTAAATGAGAGGGAATAAAAGGACTTTCCCAAACTTTCATTTTTTCTTTTATGCTCTCCGTCAATTCCAATTCTTTTCACCACAAAATCCTGGAGAAAAGATGACATGACTTCTTCCATTTATTTAAATGACAATGGGTGTTGAAAATATTTGAATTTCATTCGGAAAATATTTCCAATTCTGAAACTTTATGTAACTCAATGATTTTCATGAGTGAAGATAAAATGACTTCTTGAAAACATATGAAATATGAGTTGGGAGTTTCAAAGAATTAAATTCAAAGTTCTTTTGAATTTATTTTCAATTTGGAGTTATTTGAGTTTTATTCAAATTATTTTCTCCAAAATAGAATATATGGAAAATAGGGTAACATGATTCCCTACATCGAAAAAATGGAGAGAAATAAATTTGAATTCATTTTGGTATTTTTAAAAAGATTTTCATTGGATTTTTCTAGAGCAGAAGCACTCTTTGTTTTATTGGAATTTGTGTGTATTTTATTTGAAGCTAGAATAATGTTCATCTTGTAGGAAATCTTTTTCTGAAAATTTTGATATATTATATGCCTATATACTATATTTTTTATTGCTTCTGTTTTTTTATGTTCTTTTCTGTCTGTTTTTTAAAAAAACTCTTCGAACAGTGCCAGCCCGAAGCCCAGCCCTGCTCTCTCTCCCTCTCTTTTCCCCGCCGCCGACTGGGCCGGGCCAGCTCCAATCGGGCCAGCCCAAGGCCCAGCCCAGCCGCGCCGCTCGTCCCCGAGCTCGGGACTTGTCCCGAGCCGCCACACCGCCGTCGTCGTACGCCGCCCGGCCTCCCGCCGCCGCCTTACCCCTTCCCCACGCCACTGCGACTCCCCTCCTCCTTAAATACCTCGCCCCGGACCCCGCCTCTCTCTTCTCGCCGCCGCCCCTCGCCAGATCCGCCGCCGCCACCATCGGTTGCCGCCGCCGCCGCCGTTGCAAAGCCGCCGCCGCAGCTGTTCTGTGCCACCGCCGACGCCGCCCCTCCCCGTGCTCTTTGCCGCCTCCCACAACGCCGAAGCCGCCGCCCGGCCACCCGAGCCCGCCGCCGCCCGCTTCGCGGAGCCGTCCGCCGCCGTTCGCGGACACGCCATAGCCGCCGGATCCCGCGGTTTTGCCGACCACGGTTTCGTCGAACCGCCCGAACCGGTAATAAAACCGACCGGTTTTCGTTTCGTTTTTTTATAAAACCTGTTTTTTTCTTATTAGCTATTTAGAGAACGTTCATTAGGTTATGTTCAACAGTGAACGGTTTTCATTGGTTAGCGTTCGACAGCGACGTTACGCTCGATGAGTTTTCTTTTTCTTTTATTTTACGTCCGAGGACCTATTTGTAGTATTTATTTACAGAATAGCCCCTGGTTTTCAAACCCTCACAACTTTATACTCGTTAGTCCAAATCCCACGAAACCAACGCCCACTTCTATGTTATGATCCCCTCTATCCAGTAATCCAACTCAAACATGTTTTTGAAAGTTTTAAAATTTGAATTCAAACAGATTTGTATTCAAACTTCGTTTGATCATAACTTGAGTTTCTAACTCCGATTTAGTTGATTTTTTTTGCAAATCGAAGCTCTTGACCTAAACTTTCTGATAAGGCCAAATTCATATAATTTTGGTACTGTTAGAAATTTTTTTATGATGCAAGAGTTAATTGATTTGGTTTTGATGTTTTTCGAGTTGTTTTCTTCATTGTCTCTGATCTTTTGAGTGATTGCTTATGTGTGGTTACTATTGCTTGCTTACGATAGATTGACCGTGGTGTGACGAGTAGAGCTATCAAGAGTTTTGAGTGCGAATCATCTTCATCAACATTGCAAGCAAGTAACACTTTGATCATACCTTTTCCACTACCTAGTTTTTATGGAGTAGAACAATCCTCAAACATTGCATGATTAGGATCTAATTAAATTGTGGGTTTTGGGAAGTAGTTTGAGGTAGTACCTATTACCTGTTTTATTATCAAACCCTTGGGAGTTACTTCTACGTTTGCTTATTATGCCATGCTATGCTAGTAGACGTAGATTGGGTGAGCGTATTCCATGACAGATGTGAGATTGTTAATTAATGGTTTATTTAAGGTGGCAACTTAAACACACATGTGGGTGGATTGAGGCACCTGGTTTCCATCAGGACTTGCCTGTATTTCTTCGGACTGCCACCCAGGCTCAAAGGGATCATGAGATTATTCATGCTAGAAACTTCCGTGTGCAACCACATGCTACTATGGGCTCTAGCATAGTTGACTAACTTGTGCGAACTCTTACGGGTAGACTAGCTGATGTAGGGGTTGTAGGTTGGTACGGTCTACCCACACGTAAGGTGCTAGCGCTTATGAAAGATTATGTCTCGGTCATCCGTTTCTCAAACACCATGTAGTGCGAGAAATCAAACGGAGGAGATCGAGTCTTGTGGGGAAAAGTGCACAAACCTCTGCAGAGTGTATAAACTAATCATGATTAGCCGTGTCCCCGGTTATGGACATCTTGAGTATCTAGTTCTTGGATTATCCTGTTGATCTCATCATGTTACTCTAATTAATATTGTTGGGTTGTTAATGAGTACTTTTAATTGGGATTGAGGATGCTGTCAACCATTCTCAATGTTTAACAACCACCATGATAGTTAAATAAATTTATTCCTTTGCAGTAGGGAAAAATTGGCTTTACGCAAAACTGTGACCATAGAGCTCTCCACCAGCCATATATGCATGTAGTATAGGCTTACTATTTCATTCTTCTCTATGTGTTACATTGCCAGCATATTCCCTGTGCTGACCCGTTTTCGGGCTGCAACGTTTCATGTTGCAGGATCTTACGATGAGTAAGTGATACGTTAGGGTTACGATTTCTACACTCAACTTTGCCGTTGGTGTTGATGGGAATCCACAACCTTGTTACTTCCGCTATTTGGATTGAGGTAATAGTATTTACATTACTTTATACATGTGATTCACCTCTGTTATAAATCCTCGAGTACTGTGTGTGTCAGCATACCGATCCAGGGATGACACTTAAGCACAGAGACTTGATCCATTCGGGTCGGGTCGCTACAAGATGGTATCAGAGCACATGTTGACTGTGAGGCGTGACCCTAGAAACCGACAAGCCCATAGGAAAGATTTTTCTCTACAACTTCATTTTCAAAAAGATCTTTTACCTCTCTTCTCTTCTGAGCTTATTCAAATATTCCCTTTTAGTGAGACCATACCCCTTTTCCCTTTTGACCACTTGAAGATTCTACTGATGAGACCACTCCAAGAAGTACAGGATATCGGACAACTAAGACCATTTTGAATGAAGAGGATTTTTACCATGCATTACAATGACGGAAACTACAACGGTGAAGACTCCGAAGACTAGGAGAATTTGAAGGCTTTCAAGAATTTCCAGATTTGTATGACCTAGGAAGGCTACCCTTATAGAACTTGGCAGACTATGGAAGTTGTCAATACCCGAGATCAAGGTGTATCGGAGAAAGACCGGAGCATGGAGAGTTAAAAACTCAAAGTTCTGTCAAGGAAAACCCTAAGGCAGGAGATATCAACTATGGAGAGATAGCTCATGGAACTGACAAGAGCAGAAAGACGGCTATCCATGATGTTATCGTCCATTTATGCTATTATCACAGTGCTGTGTTAAGCATGCATATGCATGGAAGGATTGGATGGTAGAAGGCTGATGGAGCACCTATTAGCAAGATGAAGTATTAACCTTAGCTGGTGTATTCACCAGGATCTGGAATATTATATCAAGAAGTTTAGGATGGACCTGCAGAAGCAGTATTTGATAAGGAAGTGTTTCGTGAAGAGCCCAGGTCCCAGAAGATTAAAATAGCCAAGCAGGAGGAGCTAAACCACGAGATACCGGAGATTCATCAGGAATTGAAGGACAGTAGGACCATGGTTCATGCCAGTGATGTGAAACCCAGAAGTTTGGAATGCAATTCCAGAATATTAAAGGACACCATGAGAGATTTCGCGTCAACAGAGATGATCTAGCAAAAGAATTTTAGAAGGACAAGCATGATCAGAAGAAGCCATTGGAGACATGAACAAGACTTGAAGAGTTTGACGACATTGACCTTTAGAAGACCAAACTCCAGTTATATACCTACGTTAGATGCGACGATTGTGAGCTGTCTTTTTGTTTGATGTTTTTTTTCGACAGCCACAATAAAAACCTGTTTCTTCAAAACCATTGTTTGTATTGTGTGTATCCCTCTCTATCTCTCTTGTCCCACCCCAAACCCATGGACCCAATAAAGGATGAATGGAGATGAACTCATGTTTCCTGGACCGATGATTCAATTGGAGACAGTCCGATGGATTCAGAACATGGAGGATCAAATGGAGAATAACCCTATAGCCGGAAAGAATATGGCCCAGCATGCTCTTGAGTGCTTTTAAAGAGGTGCTGCTATTTGGTGGAGGATGTACCAAACCATCAATGGATTGCAAGGAGTAACCACCTGGAAGGAAATTTAAGTTGACTTTGTCAAAGTCTAGGTTTGTGTCCCAGAAATTGGAGCCTTATGGAAATGATATGGAGAAATTGCATGTGTGGAGAAATAGGACACAAACATAAAGAACACCAGGATGAATACCCTCATAAGTGGGGAATTACCAAAGGAGTTAGCCGAGGATCTCAGGGACTTCGGTTGGAGATTGTCCCCAAAGGTTTTGTTGCAGCAATGGAAGTTGAGTCTACCTTGTTGGGAAAGATCCGTGAAGCTCAGAAGGATGACAAAGAGATTGCTGAGGTAAAAGAAAGGACGAGCAAAGGAAAGGCCAAAGGTTTTCGTAAGGATGAGCACGACACCTTATGGTTCGAGGATCGTGTATATGTGCCCAGTAATGCAAAGATCATGAAGTTAATACTTTAGGAGGCTCATGACTCACCATACTCGGTTTGCTCGGGAAACACCAAGATGTATTTGGATTTGAAGGAGCGTTTCTGGTGGACTGGTATGAAGAAGGATATTGCGGAGTATGTAGTCGTAGGTGATGTGTGCCAGAGAGAGTAAAAGCAGAGCATCAGAAGCCAGCAAGATTACTACAGCCTATGGCAATACCCGGATGGAAGTGGGATAGGCTTGGCATGGATTTCATTACCGGATTTCCCAGAACCCGAACTGGACATGATTCTATCTGGGTAGTAGTTGATTCGATTGACCAAAGTGGCTCACTTTATCCCAGTGAAAACCACCTATACAAGTGAGAAGTTGGCCAAGATATATTTGACCAGGATCGTATGTCTGCATGGAGTTTCGAGGACCATCGTATCAGATAGAGGAACACAGTTTATCTCAAAGTTTTGGAATCAGCTGCACCAGACTTTGGGTACTAGGCTAGAGTTCAGTACAGTCTTTCAACCGCAGACAGATGGATAAATCGAGAGAGTCAATCAGATTCTGGAAGACATGTTGAGAGCGTGTGCGCTAGATTATGGATCTAGTAGTGATGATAATCTACCTTACGTGGAGTTCTCATACAACAATAGTTACCCAGTTAGTTTGAAGATGGCCCCTTTTTAAGCTTTGTATGGGAGAAGGAGCCAGACACCGTTGATGTGGGATGAAGTTGGAGACCGTCAGTTGTTTGGACCAAATGTGATCAAGGAGTCAGAAGAGAATGTTAAGTGGATTCGAGACAGAAGGTAGCTCAGTCCAGGCAGAAGAGTTATGCAGAATCAAAAAAAACGCAAGGAGGTAGTATATGAAATTGGAGACAGAGCATGTCTTCGTGTGTCCCCTCTGCAAGGAGTTAAACTATTTGGAGTTAAGGGAAAGTTAGCCCCGAGATTTGTAGGACCATACTGAGTTTTGGAGCATATGGGAGAAGTGGCCAACAAGTTGGAATCACCTGAAGGACTGCCAGGAGTTCATTATGTGTTTCACGTTTCCCAGTTGAAGAAGTGTCATGCAGAGATGGCCAATAATCCCCTGTAAGGACGCTTGACCCTGGAAAGGATAATGATGTTCCACGAAGTAGTATGGACTTCATAAGTATAAGTTTTTATCTCGTTATGTGGGATATCCCCACGAGGATGAAGAGATGACTTACTATTGGATATAAAGGAGGTAGGATGTTGGAAATAAGGATCAATGGAAATTCCATGATGAGTCTGAGTAATCATGTCCTAGTTTGGTGCCAATAGATGGAAGGAAGACATTACAATTGGATGGATTTAAGAATACTAGGAAGTTGGAAGTTGGAATAATGATCAGAAGCCCGAGGATAAGTTCAAGGACTACAAGTGATGAGATGGGCCATAACCCACAGGCCCCAGGACCTGCCAAGAAGCAAACACATTCTTGCTGAAGGAAAAACCCTGGAAGAAGTTACGATTTTATCGACCGACGATTCTATAGGAGTTTATGCAAAACCTGAGAGTTGTTAAGGAACGATAGATGTTTGTTTGGCTTGCAGAATCAATGGATTTTCCGAACTTGGTTCATCGACAAGAGAAATTCTGCAATGCTTGTGAGGATGACCGAGTGTTAGAATGCGAGATTCGCTAAACCATGTACAAGGTAATGATTTGGGTGCGGGATGGATTGATCACCATACCGACTTACGCTTATTATTCGCTTTGCTATATGGGATGGTAAATCTGAGTGACTTACCAACAGTAGAGAGACGACGATCAAAACCTTGTTTGAACCTTAGAATGGTATAAGCATTTTTTCCCTTGTACACGGCAGCTGTTGCCAACCATAGGTTATACGGTGAGGTTAAACCCAGACCCATTTCCTGCAGGAGAAACCATAAATCGTTGACCACCATGAGATATCGATAGTTGTTTAGCATTGGCGCCAGACCCGTCAGCTAAGAAGACCCAGTCTCGGAATAATCTTACCAAGATAAAAGGACATAAGAATTGCGGTAAACGTTATTCCACTACCAACAGAGCCCAGAGAAGTAATTATCCAGAGGATCTGAGAAGATCGACACTGCCAACAATAAGGATGGAGTATATGAGTTTTGATGGAACAGTAACCATGTTTTTAAGGGTGGTAGCACCCCAGACCTCCAGAGACGGTCAATGGATTTTTGAGAAGACCCCCAAACCCTAACCTATTTCTTTCTAGCCTCTCCGAATCTCGAGGACGAGATTCATTTTAAGGGTGGTAGTTTTGTAACATCCCAAAATTCTAAATTTTGGAATGTTATAAACACATAGATAGTTTTGATTGATTGTTGGATTGATTGACTGAAAGTGGGTGAATTCGAAACTTTTTGAAAGTTAAATGAGAAGGAATAAAAGGACTTTCCCAAACTTCCATTTTTTCTTTTATGTTCTCCGTGAATTCAAATTCTTTTCACCACAAAACCCTGGAGAGAAGATGACATGACTTCTTCCATTTATTTAAATGACAAGGGGTGTTGAAAATATTTGAATTTCATTTGGAAAATATTTCCAATTCCGAAACTTTATGCAACTCAATGATTTTCACGAGCGAAGATAAAATGACTTCTTCAAAACATATGAAATATGAGTTGGGAGTTTCAAAGAATTAAATTCAAAGTTCTTTTGAATATATTTTCAATTTGGAGTTATTTGAGTTTTATTCAAATTATTTTTCCCCAAAAATAAAATATATGAAAAAGAGGGTAACATGATTCCCTGCATCAAAAAAATGGAGAGAAATAAATTTGAATTCATTTTGGTATTTTTAAAAAGATTTTCATTGGATTTTTCTAGAGCAAAAGCACTCTTTGTTTTATTGGAATTTGTGTGTATTTTATTTGAAGCTAGAATAATGTTCATCTTGTAGGAAATCTTTTTCTGAAATTTTTGATATATTATATGCCTATATAATATATATTTTTATTGCTTTTGTTTTTTTATGTTCTTTTCTGTCTGTTTTTTTTTAAAGAAAACTCTTCGAGCAGTGCCGGGCCTAGGCCCAGCACTGCTCTCTCTCCCTCTCTTTTCCCCGCCGCCGACTAGGCCGGCCCAGCTCCAATCGGGCCAAGCCAAGGCCCAGCCCAGCCGCGCCGCTCGTCCCCGAGCTCGGGACAGAGTCCCGAGCCGCCACGCCGCCGTCGTCGTACGCTGCCCGGCCTCCCGCCGCCGCCTTACCCCTTCACCACGCCACCGCGGCTCCCCTCCTCCTTAAATACCTCGCCCCGAACCCCCTCTCTGTTCTCGCCGCCGCCAGTTGCCGCCGCCCACATTGTTGCATAGCCACCGCCTCCCGACGCCGAGCCGCCGCCCGGCCAGACCGAAGCCGCCGCCGCCCCTTCGCGGAGCCGTCCGCCGCCGTTCACGGACTCGCGGACAAGCCCTAACCGCCGGTCCCGCCGGTTTTGCCGACCGACGGTTTCGTCGAACCGCCCGAACCGGTAATAAAACCGACCGGTTTTCGTTTCGTTTTTTTATAAAACCTGTTTTTTTTTCTTATTAGCTATTTAGAGAACGTTCATTAGGTTAGGTTCAGCAGTGAATGGTTTTCATTGGTTAGCGTTCGAAAGCGAACGTTCGCTCAGCAGTTTTTTCTTTTTCTTTTTATTTTCTGTCCACGGACCTATTTGTAGTATTTATTTACAGAATAGCCCCTGGTTTTCAAACCCTCACAACTTTATACTCGTTAGTCCAAATCCCACGAAACCAACGCCCACTTCTTTCTTATGATCCCCTCTATCCAGTAATCCAACTCAAACATGTTTTTGAAAGTTTTAAAATTTGAATTCAAACAGATTTGTATTCAATCTTTGTTTGATCATAACTTGAGTTTCGTAACTCCGATTTAGTTGATTTTTTTTGCAAATCGAAACTCTTGACCTAAACTTTCTGATAAGGCCAAATTCATATAATTTTGGTACTGTTAGAAATTGTTTTATGCTGCAAGAGTTAATTGATTTGGTTTTGATGTGTTTCGAGTGGTTTTCTTCGTTCTCTCTGATCTTTTGAGTGATTGCTTATGTGTGGTTACTATTGCTTGCTTATGATAGATTGATCGGAGTGTGACGAGTAGAGCTATCAAGAGTTTTGAGTGCAAATCATCTTCATCAACATTGCATGCAACTAACACTATGATCATACCTTTTCCACTACCCAATTTTTATCCATTAGATCAATCCTCAAACATTGCATGATTAGGATCTAATTAAATTGTGGGTTTTGGGAAGTAGTTTGAGGTAGTACCTATTACCTGTTTTATTATCAAACCCTTGGGAGTTACTTCTACGTTTGCTTATTATGCCATGCTATGCTAGTAGACGTGGATTGGGTGAGTGTATTCTGTGACAGATGTGAGATTGTTAATTAATGGTTTATTTAAGGTGGCAACTTAAACACACATCTGGGTGGATTGAGGCACCTGGTTTCCATCAGGACTTGCCTATATTTCTTCGGACCGCCACCCATGCTCAAACGGATCATGAGATTATTCATGCTAGAAACTTTTGTGTGCAGCCACATGCTACTATGGGCTCTAGCATAGTTGACTAAGTTGTGCGAACTCTTACGGGTGAACTAGCTGATGTAGGGGTTGTAGGTTGGTACGGTCTACCCACACGTAGGGTGCTAGCGCTTCTGAAAGATTATGTCTTGGTCATCCGTTTCTCAAACACCATGTAGTGCGAGAAACCAAACAGAGGAGATCGAGTCTTGTGGGGAAAAGTGCACAAACCTCTGCAGAGTGTATAAACTAATCATGATTAGCCGTGTCCCCGGTAATGGACATCTTGAGTATCTAGTTCTTGGATTATCCTGTTGATCTCATCATGTTACTCTAATTAATATTGTTGGGTTGTTAATGAGTTATTTTAATTGGGATTGAGGATGCTGTCAACCATTCTCAATGTTTAACAACCTCCATGATAGTTAAATAAATTTATTCCTTTGCAGTAGGGAAAAATTGGCTTTACGCAAAACTGTAACCATAGAGCTTTCCACCAGCCATATATGCATGTAGTATAGGATTACTCTTTCATTATTCTCTATGTGTTACATTGCCAGCATATTCCATGTGCTGACCCGTTTTTGGGCTGCAACGTTTCATGTTGCAGGATCTTACGACGAGTAAGTGATACGTTAGGGTTACGATTTCTACACTCAACTTTGCCGTTGGTGTTGATGGGAATCCACAACCTTGTTACTTCTGTTATTTGGATTGAGGTAATAGTATTTACGTTACTTTATACATGTGATTTACCTCTGTTATAAATCCTCGAGTACTGTGTGTGTCAGCATACCGATCCAGGGATGACACTTAAGCACAGAGACTTGATCCATTCGGGTCGGGTCGCTACAGATAAAAAGTTGCCCGTGCGGATGCATGGGTTGACGACTAGTGAATATAATTATAATTATATGAATAAGACGTGTATTGCCATGCAAAAAGGAAAAATGGAGGATGCTTTCCTCTCGATTGAATCTCACAGGAAAACAAAGGAATTTCACAATCGACTCCAGACTCCTGTTTTATATTCTTATGCACAAAGAATGAGACAAACCATAAGAAACATAACATCAATTTCATCTTATCTGTGCATATTGTTATTTCGAAACCAGGAGCTTCCTCGTCAATTTTCATTAAAGAAACCACCTCAGCATTACAAACACCCAAAACACAAACAAAAACATGAGATGCCGTCTCACACCTAGGAGGGTAGAACCACGTCCATGCAAGGACATCCACGCAGGTTAGTTCCAGAACACAAGCATACCAAACATACTAAAAACAATGTAGAGCAACATCAAATGGACGCGGTGTTTGGCTCTATGGTGGTGAACAATAAAATTGTTAAGAATGGTAAAAAATAATTATTTTTGTGATGCAAGATGCTCATGTCCGTGAAGCCCGTGCCAAATTTGGTGTTTGGACATTTCACTAGCTCCCAATAAAAAAATTACAAATTTCGGGCCTCTGAGAAACTTTTGAAAACAACACTTTCCGGAGCTCATTTTGTCTCCTTTACCACGAGCTCCTCAAATGTCATTTAACCACGAAATTCTGCACGCACCTGACACACTTGCATAAAATAATCAGATTTTTTTGAATTTTATTCTATTTTTTTTATTTTACTGTTCACCGGATGCAGATAAGTCCGGCACTGAATTGAATATCTGAACATCAAACAAGCTATATTATGTAAAAAGAGCCGCACAATCAAACTGAACAAGGAGGCCACCAGTGAATATAAACCAGGACTGCTCAGGGAAAGGCTAGAAAAGATATCAACCTTATCCCATGGCAATTCTCCTGTTCAAAAGATTTCACCCGGGACTTCTACCAAATAGTTCCTCCAGCACCCTCTCGATGTTCTCCACTCCGAGCTCAGTTCTTCTGTGATCTTGATTTCCCTGTAAAATGCTTCAACTCTTCAGGTAATAGCACAGGTTATATACCATTGTAGCAGGATCGTCAAAAAGCAAGCCGTATTTCTAGTTTTCCATATTGCCCAGCAAATGATGACTGAGGGAGTCCTGGATTAAGGGGTCCTCGGGCGTCCGGCCTATGTGACATGGGTCGGACTAATGGGCCATGAAGATACAAGATGGATGACTTCCTCCCGTGTCCGGATGGGACTCTCCTTTGCGTGGTTGGCAAGCTTGGCGTTCGGATATGAAGATTCCTTCCTCTATAAACCGACTCTGTACAACCCTAGTCCCCTCCGGTGTCTATATAAACCAGAGGGTTTAGTCCGTAGAGAGAATCATAATCATACAGGCTAGACTTCTAGGGTTTAGCCATTACGATCTCGTGGTACATCAACTCTTGTAATACTCATATTCATCAATATTAATCAAGCAGGAAGTAGGGTATTACCTCCATCGAGAGGGCCCGAACCTAGGTAAACATCGTGTCCCCCGTCTCCTGTTACCATCAACCTTAGGCGCATAGTTCGGGACCCCCTACCCGAGATCCACCGGTTTTGACACCGACATTGGTGCTTTCATTGAGAGTTCCGTTGTGTCGTCGCCAAGAGGTTCGATGGCTCCGTCAATCATCCACAATGATGCTGCCCTGAGGGAGATCTTTCTTCCTGGCCAGATCTTCGTATTCGGCGGCTTCGCACTGCGGGCCAACTCGCTTGGCCATCTAGAGCAGATCGACAACTACGCCCCAGGCCACCAGATTAGTTTTGGAAATCTGGATTATGTCGCTGACATCCGAGGAGACTTGATCTTCCAAGGGTTCACTACCCCAACCCCTGCTCTGGCCCTAGATCTGGAGTGCATCTCCGGGTCCGGAGATGGGATTCTTGAGCCCGCCGGACTATCTGCGGCCATTAAGCCCAGTACGGAGAGACGGAGGAAGTAGTGTCGCTATCAACCATCATGCGGCCGGACCCTTGTCCGGACATTGGCTCCAATTCCTCGGAGTCAGCACCCTGTGAGCTCGGCCGAGGAATCTCCTGCCCGCCGTACTCCACAGACTCTCTTCTCCCTGACCAAACCTCGCCTTTATGCGAGGTTCTGGACTTAATGCGATCCCTCGTTATTACAGAGGAGCAACGTCCGAACTACGTGCAGCCTAGACTAGGGGCTATGGGCTGGGAATTTTACGTCCCACCCACCACCCACTTCATAGCCACTGTCGAGGACTTAACCGACATGCTCGATTACGGCTCCGAAGACATCGACGGTATAGACGACAATGACGGAGAGGAGCAGGCCTAGAACCCGCCGTTTACCGGGCGCTGGATGGCCACTTCTTCCTATGACGTGTACATGGTGGACACACCCAAAGAGGGTAACGGCAATAATGAGACCAATCCAGTCGAGGATATACCTCCTGAGACACGACCAAAACGCCGGCGTCCACGGCGCAGCTCTAAATCATGCCGTGAAAAAGATAGCAATACCGGCACCGGAGAAAACAATACTCCGGATGACGCCGAAGACCAAGAAGACCCCGTCGAGCCAACCTCTGAATCGGACGATCGAAAAGATGGGCAAGTTAGCCGTGATGAACAGGCCATAAACGAAGACTCGGAGGACAGTAATTATCTTCCAGTCTCCGAGGAAGAGGCGAGCCTCGGCGATGAAGACTTTGTCATGCCTGAGGAACCCCTCGAGTACGAGCGCTTTAAGCGTCGGCTAATAGCCACTGCAAGGAGCCTGAAAAAGAAGCAGCAACAGCTGCAAGCTGATCAAGATCTAGTCAATGACAGGTGGACTGATGTCCTGGCAGACGGCGAATACGGCCTCGAGCGCCCAACCAAAAGTTACCCGAAGCGTAAATTACTACCTCAATTCAATGACGAGGCACGCGGCTGACCGACCACCACGTGGCCGGGACAAAATGGCAACTCAAGCCGAACACCAGCCCGTACTACCTCGCCGTAAAGGCCAAGACACAACAGCTCGGGATATACATAAGACCCGCGGCAGGACCTAGAAAAGAGAGCAGGTCAAACCAGATCGATCTATGGATCGCGGGGACGTGCCCTGGCGCACGCCGATGGCTATTTACCCGGACGTGACAAGCATAACCACGTCCGGGCCGAAAACCACAGACGGACTCCATCCGAGCTGCGTCGTGACTTGGCCCGATATAGAGGCGCCGCACACCCCCTCTGCTTCACTGATGAAGTAATGGAGCATGAATTCCCAAAAGGGTTTAAACCCGTGAATATCGAATCATATGATGGAACAACAGATCCCGCGGTATGGATTGAGGATTTTCTTCTCCATATTCATATGGCCCGTGGTGATGATCTTCATGCCATCAAATACCTCCCGCTCAAACTCAAGGGACCAGCACATCACTGGTTAAATAGCCTGCCTGAGAACTCTATTGGCAGCTGGGAGGACTTGGAAGACGCCTTCCGTGACAACTTCCAAGGCACATACGTCAGATCTCCGGATGCCGACGACTTAAGTCACATAGTTCAACAGCCCGGAGAGTCAGCCAGGAAATTCTGGACTAGCACTGGTGCGCGTCGGTCCTAAACAAACGGTTTAAAACCCCCTTCCGCGACAACATTTGGAACCGTTGGGCGATAGGGGTGTCCTTCCCACACGACCCAGAAATCGTCGGGGATAGGGCCCCTACAGTACTCCGACTCGTTTGTGCTCGCATTGCCATCCCAGTTGGTATTCTGTGGTGCTACGTTTACGATGCGCGGCCCATCACAAACGGTTCACTATTATAGAACGTGTATGATGCGCGGTCCATCACAAACGGTTCACCGTTAAGAAGATTAGCTAATCATCGTACGAGTGTCGGAAAGGATTACGAAACATCGGACCGTCGTAACATCGTCGTACACGACAACTATCACACACACTATTCTGTGGTGCAACGTTTACGATGCATACTTCATCAGAAACAGTTCATGGTTGCGAATCGTGTACGATAAGGCAACTAACACAAACGTTTAGTTTTCCCGCACCGTTTGTGATATTGTCTGACATCGCACACGCTTTGCAAACGGCAACTGTGTGCATGCTTGCACACGTTTCCTCTCTGTGAACCATCTCGGATTATGGTGCATATCGCAAACATTTGTGTTTTACCAACCATGTGTGCCGTAACAACCTGGAGAGCACAATTTAACCGTAATTTAATTGCTGCTTTTCCAAATTGTACCGGATTTGGATTTGAATTTGAATGTACGCTACAGCTTTATTCATATCCATCAGGTTCAAACAACCAATGCATTATTCGATTCATAGGTACATATGTTCAAGAATTACATAAGAACCAAATAAAGAATGATGAACCACAGTTGTATACTTGTACTATTAAAGACGGTAAAGAAAGAGGCGAAATATATTCTGGTTGCTGAACAAGGTGAAGCGAAATGCCCATATTGTGCCCTCCTCCATGCAGAAGGCACGCACGACTCTAGTCCAACCCCTTGTGATGGCCGACCGCCCATCCTTCACGGTCTTCATGAAAACATCTAGATAATCATCGTGTTCTGGTAGAAATACTTTAACCCTTGCATGCCCACCAATCATGTAGTTTGAGACGTAATCTTGAGTAAACTACTTTGGCAACCACTGCAAAGGAATAAGATTTCAGACATTGTCATCTAACACAACTCATTATGGGCAGTAAAAAGAAGGCTGCAGAGTTCTTACTTACCATCCTGCAGTTCGCTGTTGTCTTGGATAAAGTGTAAACAAAAAGTTTAATTGCCATCTTTGGACCCATTTTACGAACAATCTTTATCAGCTTCCTCACTTGATGCTGGTTCATCGATATCTCATTGCCGCATATGCAGAAAGGGTCGAAACGCGGATCTTTACCAATGGCATATGTACCTAAAAGCACCAAGTTAATATTAGAAGCTAAACATCAATTGCACAATTATGTAGTACAACACTCTTTTATAATATGTCTATATACATCTGTATGTGGTATTCCATTTGAAATCTCTAAAAAGACAAATATTTAGGAATGGAGGGAGTATCTTATAACATCCAATATACTTACATATTAGATGAATTAACATCTTATATTATGGGCTGGAAGGAGTTCAGTTCATACTTACAAATTATCTGCTGCTGTATCCACGGGTTACAGTTAGTTTGCTCTAGTTCGGACTCAAATAGCCTAAAGTATATCTAAACATGAGGGCTAGTTTGAGCTAGCTGCATCTATAACCCACCCAAAAACTAGTATCCAACCCAAGAGGTGCTAATTGGAGTTAGTTCTCCTAGTGCATTTATTGTTAATCTAACCCTGCCATCCAAACAACTCTTTGGATGGAGTTAGTTCAGGGTTAGTAATGAGCTAGAAACTAACTCTAACCTCTAGCTAAGTTGAGTATCCAAACAGGGTTGAGTTGTTGCTGTTGCTGCTGCTGCTCTTCTACGTATACCTAGACATCATTAGAATATTAATGTAACACTCTTCCTTGTTGCTATGTAGCCTAGGATTGCATATTTAGACATTAAGTACAGTGCAAGTTGCTATGTAGCCTCAGATATATTACATATGGCCCTAGTTAACCTAAGGAAAAATGGGTTATAGATATATTCAGTTAAAAGTCTGATTCACCGATTAGTCCCTTATCAGCCGCCGGCCTATATGGTACCAGCTACGGATATCCTGAACAGTGAGCAGATATAAGCCATGGAATGAAACTAACCTCGATGGAAAATAGCAGTCATTCCCAAAATTGTCATGTGTAGGTACATCAAGAAGCATGTTAAGCACAACAGGCTAAACATGAACCAAAATTACACATGGAAGACAAAATAATCTCCAAAAGATAGCTTCAGTGTGCAGGTTTAAGCATGCTAGTAAAGCAAAACAAGTGGAAAGGTGTGCTAACTACAAAAGGCCTAACAATTAACAACAGGCAAACATGGTCATTCAAACTGGTATTGTGCCGGTCTAAGTACACTGGTTAGGGTTAAATAAAAATGGAAAGGCGTGTTAACTACAAGATGCAGCAACCAAATGTAGTCATTCATAGTGGTATTGTTGAAACTGGTACTGATGAAATTGAATTGCACAGTTCATACTTGCACATATAGAATATCACGTTGTGAATAACTGGAATAAACAAGGCATACTATGAACAACCAAAGATAGCATTTGAAACTGAACATATGCTAACTACAAACAACCGAACAATCAAAAAACTTTAAAATAGGCATATGCTAGCTATAACAAGCTTAACAGCAAGCAAATATATGCATTCCTATCGGTATGTTTAAAACTGGATTGATGAAATGTACTGCACAGTAAATAATTGCACATATAGACCATCACATTGTGAACAACTGAAATAAACAAATCATATGTTTCCTCACTTGTCACAGATGGGCTCGTTCCCGTGGGAAGAGCACGGACCCTGGATGCGCTCCATGTTCTCGCAGATGGGATCCTTCCCCTTGGAAGAGCACGACTGTAGGGTGTGTTGGGTTCTACGGTAGGGTGCGTCGACTGCAAATTAAAATTTTCCTACGCGCAAAACATCCAGGAACATGCTACGGGAGATGGATCACAGTTCGTTACCACTAGTCGCGCAGTTGCGTTCAGCGGAAGAAGAGTTGGGGCAGCGCGTCCGCGTGGATCGTCTCCTCCTCGTCCGATCTCCGTCAAACAGTCGTTCGTCTAATCCCACGTACAGGTTCGCCGGAGCGGCGCAAGCGCACCGCCTCTAACGGTATCCGCGCGTGCAGGAGGAACACCGTGGGCGGACTGCTAGGTCCGATCACACAGTCGGCGGCGAGTGGAGGTGGCTATTCGCAACACATGCAAACCCTACTCGCAGCGCCTAAGCGATCAACCTCATGAGTGTGCCGCACCTCCACTTTATATAGGCGTCCGTCGCAGGCTCAACACTTGGGCCTCGCACGGACCCTAAAGCCCAAAGTCTACTCGGTCACGTTCCTAGTCCAGTTCGGATCACATCCGACCAGTGTCCTATGAACCGACCTCGTAGGTTCCTTACCTTAAGCGGGTGACCCCTTAGGTTCAAGTCGGCTTGGTCATAGTTCGGATCACCTCCGACCTGCACGGTTGGTAGCGGCCTCTAGCAAGGCGTGCCGACCACCAAGCAGACTATGAAGCTGGTTAGGCGAACCTGTACAACATGGCACACTTCTGTTCGATTTGCCACATGATATATGTTGTCAGGCTCAAGGCGAGACTGTCATCCTTGTGCTAGCCCGACCTTTTTCTCGTTCCAGTGATACCGACCACAATCCGGATTATCTCATAATCCTTGTCGCATGGCCATGTTGTTCCTGGTCAGATCACACGAGGGGCCCAGAGTATATCTCTCCTGATCGGAGGGGCTAATCCCATCTTGCTCGACCATGTCTCGCAGCATGGGACTGGAGAAACCCGAAACCTACCTTTGTAACTACCCAGTCACGGAGTAGCGTTTGGTCGGCCCAAAGCAAGTCTGTCACCATCCCGAGTACATGCGTCAGCTCAGGTCTTAGGACATAGAACATATGTTGTACTAGAGACTCACAGATGACACATCACTGCGTCTCATAGTTGGGTCTGTCCGACTCGGACCTTATCTCAACTCGGATCCGACTACGTCGAATCCGACCAGACCTTTCCAAGTCCATATTATCCGGTTAGCATCCAATGCTCCATGGCTAGTGAGACCAAGCCATCGACCGTGTCATATGGCAGTCTAGTCGGCTGCGCGTCCACACAACCCTTTCGACTAGGGACCTTTTAGGACAGTCATCATACAATTCATAGTCCCACAAACAAGTCACATACTTGCTGATACACATCATTGATAATGTCCAAGGACTATCTTTATTCATAAAGACATAGGAAATATCATCATACATGATTGCCTCTAGGGCATATCTCCAACAGTCTCCCACTTGCACTAGAGTCAATCAAATAGACATCGAATGCCCATAGCTCTAACGTGCCCCTCATGCTTGGGTTGTGGAAGCGGCTTAGTCAACGGATCTGCAACATTTGCATCCGTGTGAATCTTGCATAACTCTACATCACCATTCTTTACGATCTTTCGTATCAGGTGATATTTCCAGTCTATGTGTCTGACCTTGTGGTGATTCCTCGGCTCCTTGGCTTGTGCGGTGGCACCAGAATTATCACAATAAAGGTCTAATGGTTTCACCGAGGCTGGGAAAATACCAAGATCATCCAGAAAATGCCGGATGCAAACACCTTCCTTTGCAGCTTCACAAGCCGCAATGTATTCGGCTTTTGTGGTAGAATTGGCCACCGTATCCTGCTTGGAACTCATCCAATGCACTGCTCCTCCGTTCAGGAGGTACACGAATACAGACTGTGATCGACAATCATCTCTGTCAGTTTGGAAACTAGCATCAACGTAACCCCTTACGACGAGCCCTTCCTCACCTCCATAAACTAGGAACATCTCCTTAGTCCTTTTCAGGTACTTCAAAATAGTCTTTACCGCTGCCCAGTGACTCTCACCTGGGTTGGCCTGGTATCTACTTGTTAGGCTTATTGCAAAAGCAACATCAGGCCTTGTACATATCATGGCATACATGATGGATCCGATTGCCGAGGCATACGGAATCCTACACATCCTGCTTCGCTCATCAGATGTCGAAGGACTCTGAGTCTCGCTTAGACTTATACCATGTGAGAGCGGCAATAACCCTTTCTTCTCCTCACTCATGTTGAACCGCTTCAACACTTTATCTATGTACGTGCTCTGGCTTAAGCCGAGCAGCCTCCTCGATCTATCTCTATAGATCTTAATGCCTAAAATATAGACTGCCTCACCAAGGTCCTTCATCGAAAACTTGCCATTCAATGATTCCTTGACCGAGTTTAGCATCGAAACATTATTTCCGATCAGTAGTATGTCGTCCACATACAAGATCAAAAACACTATCGAGCTCCCACTTAACTTCTTCTATAAACAAGAGTCCTCTTCGCTTTTGATGAAACCGAGACCAGTGACGACCTCATCAAAACGAATGTTCCAACTCTGAGATGCTTGCTTCAACCCATAAATGGATCTCTTGAGCTGGCATACCTTACTAGTGCTAGTCGGATCGACAAAACCCTCGGGTTGCATCATATACACGTCCTCGGTTAAATTTCCGTGAAGGAAAGCCGTTTTGACATCCATCTGCCATATCTCGTAATCGAAATATGCATCTATAGCTAGTATGATCCTCACCGATTTCAGCATCGCTACCGGCGAGTAAGTCTCGTCGTAGTCAATTCCTTGAACTTGTCCATAACCTTTAGCGACAAGCCGAGCTTTGTGGATCTGAACATTTCCATCCACATCGGTTTTCTTCTTAAAGACCCATTTGCAACCAATGGCAGTTACGCCAGGTGGCGGATCAAGCAAGTCCCAGACTTGATTCTCATCCATGGACTTTAACTCGGATCTCATGGCCTCCAGCCATGCCTGAGAATCTGGGCTCACCATCGCTTCCGCATATGTGGCCGGCTCGTCGCTTTCTAGCAGCAATACATCACACACTCTGCGCAATCTCTCTGACCTCCGTGGTTCCGGTGCCGCTTCCACTACAGGTTCCCTGACTGACTCCGGTATGATCTCATCACTAGCCGAGCCATCCCCGAGTGGTCCACGAATTTCTTCGAGTCTAACCGTCCTCCCACTGGCCTCCCGACTGAGAAACTCTTTCTCAAGGAAAACCCCGTTCCGAGCAACAAACACTTTGTTCTCTTCCCGGTTGTAGAAGCTATATCCCAAGGTTTCCCTCGGATATCCCATGAATATGCATTTATCCGACTTAGGTGTAAGCTTGTCTGACATAAGTCGCTTGACAAATGCTTCACAACCCCAAATCATTAGAAAAGACAACTGGGACTCTTCCCGGTCCATATCTCATGTGGTGTCTTGTCTACGGATTTTGGTGGTACACTATTAGGTGTGAAAGCTGCAGTTTCTAGAGCGTATCCCCAAAATGACAAGGGTAAATCCAATTTGCTCATCATAGACCGGACCATGTCCAACAAGGTCCTATTCCTCCGCTCCGACACGCCGTTTCTTTGTGGCGTACCCGGAGGTGTGAGCTGAGGTACTATACCTCGACTTTTCAGATGATCATCAAACTCCTGGCTCATGTACTCACCTCCACGATGAGATCGCAGAAGCTTTATAGTCTTGCCGAGCTGATTCTCAACCTCGTTCTGAAACTCTTTGAACTTTTTTAAAGTCTCCGATTTGTGCCTCATCAAATAGATATATCCATATCTACTCCAGTCGTCGGTAAAATTCATGAAGTACTGATAGCCACCTCTGGCAGTTGTGCTCATCGGACAACACACATCACTGTGTATAAGCTCCAAAAGCTCGGACGCCCTCTCGCAACTCTTTGCGAAAGGAGACTTAGTCATCTTGCCGAGCAAGCATGATTCACATGTCTCGAACGACCCGAAGTCGGACGAAGTTAGGAGCCCATCATCATGGAGCTTCTTCATGTGTTTCAGACTAATGTGTCCAAGCCGGCAATGCCAGAAGTATGTCGGATTTATGTCATTAGGCTTATGCCTCTTGACATTCACGTTATAGACCGGTTCCTATTCTAGATTCAATATGAATAGCCCATCAACAATGGGTGCATAGCCGTGGAACATACCATTCAAAAATATCGAACAACCATTGTCCTTTAAATTGAATTCATAACCTTGACTCATCAAACATGAGGCAGAAATAATGTTCCGACTAAGTGCAGGAAGGTAATAACAATTATTCAATTCCATTATGAATCTGGAAGGAAGCTGGAGCTGCATCGTGCCGACCTCCAACACAGCAACTCTTGCTTTGTTGCCGACCCTAATGTCAATCTCCCTGTCGGTGTCAAAACCGGCGGATCTCGGGTAGGGGGTCCCGAACTGTGCGTCTAGGCGGATGGTAACAGGAGACAAGGGACACGATGTTTTTACCCAGGTTCGGGCCCTCTCGATGGAGGTAATACCCTACTCCTGCTTGATTAATATTGATGATATGGGTAGTACAAGAGTAGATCTACCACGAGATCAGAGAGGCTAAACCCTAGAAGCTAGCCTATGGTATGATTGGTGTCCGTTCTACGGAATAAAACCCTTCGGTTTATATAGACACCGAATAGGGTTAGGGTTACACAGAGTTGGTTACAATGGTAGGAAATCTACATATACGTATCGCCAAGCTTGCCTTCCACGCCAAGGAAACTCCTGTCCGGACATGGGACGAAGTCTTCAATCTTGTATCTTCATAGTCCAGGAGTCCGGCCAAAGATGATAGTTCGGCTATCCGGACACCCCTAGTCCAGACTCCTCGGTAGCCCTCAACCAGGCTTCAATGACGACGAGCCCGGCGCGCATATTGTCTTCGGCATTGCAAGGCGGGTTCCTCCTCCGAATACTTAGAAGGTTTTGAACACAAGGATAGTGTCCCGCTCTGCAAAACAAGTTCCACATACCACCGTAGAGAGAATAATTTTTGCACAGATCTGCTGACGTATTTCGCGGCGTGACATCACACCACGGCCAAGCCTTTATTCGAATCGTTTTTTACTGTCCCACCTCAGCGCGTTTAGCTAGGCAGTTTCCTTGGCACGTCTTATCAAAGCGTAGATCGTGCCCCCTTATTCTGGGATTCTCATCAATACGGACGTGGGTAACCCAACCGCGCCATTGATTGCGGCGCTTTGGAGATAAGCGAGTTTTATCAGGCTTGTGGGGGACGCATAGCCTCGTCCGTCCATATAAGGGGTTAAGGATCCACCCTTTTCACCTACGCCTTCCTTCTCCCTTGCTCATCCATTTCCGCGCACTCTGAGCTCCAGCGCCCAAGTCCGCACATCCTTCCTCAACCATCTCCAGCCATGTCCGGAGCGGGAGGCAGGTGGATGGTCTCCTCCGTCATGGAGGGCCAAGTAAAAAGATTGCGGAAGGCCGGATACTTGTCCGGCGATGTCGCACATCGGTTGCCCTACGAAGGGCAGCTCCTCCCCACCCATGAGCCCCATGAGCGGGTCGTATTTCTTGCCCACTTCCTCCACGGACTGGGTTTTCCACTTCACCCATTCGTCCGGGGGCTCATGTTCTACTACGGCCTAGACTTCCACGATCTGGCCCCGAATTTCATCCTCAACATCTCGGCGTTCATCATCATGTGCGAGGCTTTCCTCTGCATCCAGCCCCACTTCGGCTTATGGTTGAAGACCTTCAATGTCAAGCCAAAGGTTGTGGGCGGCCGCCAGGCGGAGTGCAGAGGCGCCGTGGTCGGCAGGATCGCCAACGTCTTATGGCTCGATGGCTCCTTTGTGGAGACCGTGAAGGGGTGGCAATCGGGATGGTTCTACATCACCGAGCTGTGCGGCCCTAAATGGGCGGCGGCCCCCGAATTTCGGTCTGTTATTCCCACGCGGCTCACTTCTTGGAAGGAGGCTGGCCTGGCGTGGGGTAATTCGGAAGAGCTGACCGGACTCCAAACCTGCATGCGGACCTTGGTGAACAAGAATCTCAGGCTCGTCAATGTGGTCTAGGTTATGCTCATCCGCCGGATCCTCCCATGCCAACAACGGGCCTTCAAATTGTGGGAGTTCGATCCGGCACAGCACCCAACCCTGAAGAGGCTCTTCGACACTACGTATGAAGATGCCTGGAAGGTGCTGTTCAAGGGCGCCGAGGCTCCCTCATCCGCTACAGAAGATCGCGGATTTAGCTCGCAGCGTCAAGCTACCAAGGTAAGCTATTTTGCCCTTCACGGGAATCTTGCTTTTCATAGTTTGACTCTATGAGGGATCTAAACTCCCTTTCCTTTGACAGGACTGGCGGAGCACATCCGGGCAGGTTAACTGTCCGCTCCTTTGCCAGAAGACCCAGTAGACGCCCGGCGGGGCTGCTGGCTCCGGCGCCTTACGTGGTGCCGGAGAAGAAGGTCACGGGGACTCGAAGGAGTGACCGGCGCCAGGTGTTGTCGGACTCATCATCCGACGACTCGGAGGCGGACTCCTCCCGTGAAAACGAGGAGGAGGAAACAGAAGCCTCTCCCCCAGCAGGGGGAGAGAAGAAAAGAAAGGCCACCCCAGCTAGGGAGGCCGGAGGGTTCAAGAAGGGAAGAACCCTTCCTCCGGACATCTCCACCAACGCCAACGACGGCGAGGAGGAGTGGCCCTCGAGGGCCAAGCCCCTAGCGAGATCATAAGTGTCTGGGTGCCCATGGCTTTTTTTCATTGCATAGTGTTCTCTAATGCCAAACAATCAAGCATCCCGCCAAAGGACGAGCTCGCCGCTTCATCGAGCGGGTCCCTGAATTCTTCGGAAGTGGAGAGTACTTCACTTCCGGCCGCCTCCTCACCTCACGCTGCTGACGACACCGAGGTGGGGCCCCAAGGGGGGCCTGGTCAAGAGGAGGTGGCGCAGGAGGCCCCGCAAGGCAGCCTCCCGGACTCTAGGCGCGAGGGGAGTGAGACCCCCAGGGGCTCTAAGCCCGACCCTTGTCCGGACTCCATACCGGAACCTTCAGCGGTTCCGAAGTCCGTCAAGCGGCCCCTTCGTAGGAAGGGTAAGACGCCGGTGTCCTCCGTCCAACCGGAGGCACCGGATAGCTTACTAGAGGCGCTTAACAGCGCCTCCATCAAGGAGGAGCACCGCCTTTGTTATGAGTGTGGTGATCCAGAAGTTCGATCCGCCAAGAGCGGGCTGATTGGCTTCTGTGACCCTTCTAACAGGCTTTGAGGTAAGTTTTCAATATATGTAAGAAGATTGCCGCATAGACAGTAGCCCCTGATGCCTAGTTCGGTGTTCGGAAAGAAAAGCTGACCTCTGCCGCACTGACTGCGGAGGTCAATGCATTGAAGGAGAGCCTCGAGCGGTCCGAGAACGAGCTCGGCCAAGCCAAGAAGCAGCTCGAGGACAAGGAAGGTAAGTAATACCTTATGGAATTTAAAAAGTGTGGTTGCAAAAGATAACAGGAATAACATGGGTACTGCAGGGGCCACGAGCGAGGTGGCGACTGTCGGTGTCAAAACCGGCGGATCTCGGGTAGGGGGTCCCGAACTGTGCGTCTAGGCGGATGGTAACAGGAGACAAGGGACACGATGTTTTTACCCAGGTTCGGGCCCTCTCGATGGAGGTAATACCCTACTCCTGCTTGATTAATATTAATGATATGGGTAGTACAAGAGTAGATCTACCACGAGATCAAGGAGGCTAAACCCTAGAAGCTAGCCTATGGTATGATTGTTGTTCGTCCTATGGACTAAAACCCTCCGGTTTATATAGACACCGGATAGGGTTAGGGTTACACAGAGTCGGTTACAATGGTAGGAGATCTACATATCTGTATCGCCAAGCTTGCCTTCCACGCCAAGGAAAGTCCCATCCGGACACGGGACGAAGTCTTCAATCTTGTATCTTCGTAGTCCAGGAGTCCGGCCAACGGTAAGAGTTCGGCTATCCGGACACCTCCTAGTCCGGGACTCCCTCAGTAGCCCCCGAACCAGGCTTCAATGACGATGAGTCCGGCGCGTTGATTGTCTTCGGCATTGCGAGGCGGGTTCTTCTCCAAATTCCATATACTTGTCGAATAGTGTCCGCTTCGATAAATGTTGCGCCTCGCTTCACCTGCGCCCAATAATGGCCATCATCCACGTGTTTGAATGAATGTGAAAAGCCAGGGTATTTTTACAATTACCCCCCCTAGCCGCGCAAATGAGCCGCTTATAAAAGGGGCAAGGATCTAGATCTGAGTCACACCATCCCCCCTTTGCGAGCTTTCATTGGAGCGCCTCTGACCAAAGCCCATTCCATCATGGACAGTCGACGCGGCTCCTCCTCTCGCGCTCCCAGCCCTCAGCCAGGAAATTGGGAGAGATGCTCAGTCCCGCATAGCGAGCTAGTTATACTCCAAGCCAAGGGATTTCTCCCTCCGGCCTTCATGGTTCCGGTTCGAGCTGGACTTGCCACCTACAAGGGCGGAAAGCAAGCGGAGAGCGTCCCCGATCCTCTAAAGGAGAGCGGGTGTGCTTCATCTCTTATCTAGTAAGAGGACTCGGATTTCCAATCCATCCGTTTCTCCGGGGCCTCTTGGAGTTCTACGGCCTCCAACTGCACCATCTTACTCCTGCCTCCATCTTGCACATCGCGGGCTTCGTGGCCCTTTGCGAACTATTCTTGGACGTCGAGGCTCATTTCGGGCTGTGGAAGAGAATATCCTGCCAAGTACCCCGCTCTCATGAGGGTTCAATATATCAAGTGGGCGGAGCCGAGTTATGGCGCATCGCCGGGACCGGATACCTATCCGGAACCCCAAAGAAGGCGTCCGAAGACTGGCCTTCGGAATGGTATTACACGGAGGACGTCCCGCTGCCGGATCCTGTTCGGATCGGCCTTCCGGAGTTCAGCAATGCTCCACTGAAGAAGCGCCTAAGCTGGCGGCCTCGGAGCCCCCGGAGGGAAGATGACCGGGATGTCCGTTATTTGATGAGCCGAATAAGGTTACTGGCTCATGCTGGATTGACCTTGACAGGAGTCATGGCAATCTGCGTTATGAGGGGAGTGCAGCCGCTCCAATACAGAGGCCACCCCATGTGGGACTTCAACGGGGAGGGCGATGCCACCCGTCATGGCCGCAAAGGGCAAGGATCGGTCACTGAATTGGTGAAGATCTTGTCTGCCATGTACAAAGGAGAGGAAGAGGATTTCCTCCGTGTTAACCCTCTGAAGGAGTTTTCTTCGAGTAATCCTCGAAGCTGGATAAGCAAACATTTTGTGACATGTACGATCCATGTTCCCGTAGTTAAATATCTCATTTCACGGTTTTTGCGCAGGAACTGCGCCGGACTGTGGAGAAGATACACAGCCCGCCCCCACAACCCGAGGATCCGGAGCGGTCCCACGATCCGACCTCCGAAGAGGATCCGGATATAACGGTGGAGTTGATCGACGGGGTGTTCTACCAACTTAGCGTCGACAACGCTTTGGTGGCCATTACGGCCGATTACCCCGGAATATTTCCAGCCCCACAGGTAACTGAGACCGAGATCCCAAAAACCCTGATAACGACCCATCCATGCTTATTTTTGATCACCATATACCAATGGTGCTTCGCAGGGGTACCTTCGAGGCAGAAGCCGAGCCCGCGCGACCGCCAACAAAGGGCGGTCGCCTCAAGAAGCTAAAAAGAAGTGCGGTCCGGATCGAAACTCCGTCGCAACGGTATGGCATGTCACCATACTTCCGGATTGATTCCTGAAAGCGTACTAACGCTGATGCTCTTTTCAGGAAAATGGCGCTTCCGGATCGAGCCCGAGAGGCTACCGATCGAACCTTCACCGGACAAGCTTCAAAGCGGGTCCGGAGGCTGAGGCGAAGACGAGACGTCGTCGGATGCTCCTCCGACGAGAGGATGCCGACAGGTTGTCCGCCACCAACTCAAGGTGGAGAGCGCCTTGAATCACAAAGCGCCGCCGACAGTTCTTCGTGGCGACATGTTTCTCCCCAAAGGCCTTGAATGCCTTTGATTCGGGAGATGCGCATCTCCGTGCCGCTCAAGATGGTCTAGCCAGAGCCACGGAACAGTATGTGAAGGACATACAGGTAAGGAAATTTGACAGTTATATATGCCAGTAGCCCCCGAGACTTCAAATAGTTAGAATAACTGATTTAAGGATCATTTGTTATGCAGGATTTTAAAGAAAAGAATACCCGACTGTCCCAGGAGCTGGAAGAGTGCAGGGCCCAACTTGAGGCCGCACAAGCCGCTACGGGGGGAGCCACAGAGACCCCCTCTAGTAATATACGCTTCAGAAGATAAATAATTTATGAAGTGCGGCGGGTGTGTAAATCTGACAAAAACATTGCAGATGGCGCCGGACCAAATCCGGACAAGCAACAGCTCTTACGCCAGTTAAAGGCCGGCGAGAGCGTGCTTACGAGGGTGCGGCAGGAGAAGAATAACCTCCAAGACGCCAACACCAAGCTGGGTGAGGAACTAAAGGACGTTCGTGCCCAGTTAGCTGACTCCGTAAAGGAGAATCGGCGGCTTCGTCGCGGCATTTTCAGTAAGTGCTTGAGCGAACTTTGAAAGAGTTCGGCGAGGAAGGCGGCTGACATAAACATGTATGTAGGTTTGCTAACAGGTCGTCCTGAGGAGGAGATGCCCAATTCTTCAGGTGATCTTCTTCCCGAACTGCGTCAGCTGCACGAACGAGTCCGGCAGGTGATGAAAGGCATCGGCCAAGCCATGTGGCCATCTATCTCCCTGCCCGAAGGCATTGGGGAGCTGGCGGAGCGGCTTCAAGGAGCACGGTGGCGCTTCGGCTATGGAAGATATCGGCCTGCCGTCAAGGCGCCAGGAGGCTGGGCCATGGTGAAGACGCTGCGGTTGTTGACCCAAACCACATGGCGAGGTCGGACTGTGGGGCGGATGGGATGGAGATCCTCAGTAAGCTTAGTGTACGGCCAAGTAGAATTGGCCGCCAAGTATTCCCAGCAAGATTGTAAATTAGATAGCCTATTAGATGGCATTGAGGAGGAATACAATGAGTCGAGTTGACTATGTAAAAATATGACATGAAAGAATGTCTTCTAGTCGGATTGTAGATCGTTTGTCATAGCGGACCTTTTTGCTTCGACCTCCGGACCCAATAGTCCGGAGTGTGTCCGAATACCTTCGTGGTTATATAAGAACCGTGGTATGCATGGAACCAGGCGTAGGGGTCATTGTTGCTGTATCATACAAGTGCCCAACTAGTTATGTTATATTACATGGGTAGTAAGAAACATCTTCCAGGGATAATAGTTCCGTTAAGGGTTCCTTTCGCCGGGATGCATTGCCCTAAAGTGCATGTCAAAGCTGCTATAAAAGCAGAAAATCATCTGGGGGCAGATGTGTAAATAGTTAAAAATCATCTTTCAATTCACCGACCGAATATTCTCTTAAGAACGCTAGCTTTCGGCTTCACCCACCGAGGTACACATCCGCTGACCCGGCAAGAATAATCGCAGAGGTGCTCCTTTACCTCCTAACCGAACAATCGGGAGCGAGGGGTAAGCACAGAGCCGAGCAACCCAGCTTGGCCAAAACTTAAGTCATATCGATGCATATAATGGTGAATAAAAGGTACATGCGGAAGTTTAAAGCATGTGTTGGGCATGAAAGCCCGTATAAATAAGCATCTGTTAAAGAAGCCCCCAGGTATAATGAGCGCGGACAGCGCGTCAAGTGTGTGCGGAAAAAGCACAAACGAGCCTCTAGAGGCTACAAGAAGAAGAAGGGGGAAGGAGAGAAATAAAAGACAACAAAAATAAAAAATAAAGAATGCGGACGGAGGAAGGAGACGAACTTGGAGTCCGGCACTTAGGCGTAGAATCTTCGTAGACGGGCTGCGTTCCATGGGTTCGGCTCGAGTCGGTTGTCCGATCGTTTGCAGACGGTATACTCCGCCGGTCGACCTGGTCGATGATGAAGGACCTTCCCATTTGGGCTTGAGTTTGTCCTTTTTCTTGTCCGCAGCGAGAACTAGTTCGCCAACGTTATAAGCTTTGGCCTGTACTTCCCTGCTTTGATAGAATGCGGAACGAGCCTTTGCCACGTCGCGCTCCTCCTCCAATGCGTCCAAACTGTCCTGCCGACCGAGATTGGCTTCTCTTTCTTCATACATGCGTATGCGAGGTGAGTCATGTATTATGTCGCAGGGCAAGACTGCCTCCGCGCCGTACACCATGAAGAATGGTGTGAATCCGGTAGTACGATTCGGCGTGGTCTGCAGCCCCCAGAGTACGGAGTCAAGCTCCTCGACCCAGTGCGTGTTAGATTCCTTGAGGGACCGCACTAGTCTGGGTTTAATGCCACTCATGATTAGACCGTTTGCCCGTTCGACTTGGTCGTTGGTTTGAGGGTGATAGACTGAGGCGTAATCGAGCTTGATGCCCATGTTTTTGCACCATGATTTGACCTCATCAGCCGTGAAG